>VWZY01009254.1:270626-341463 GCA_013399075.1 Chloroceryle aenea
GTCACCCTCTCCCGCGGGGCCAGCGGTCCAGGTCAACGCCGGCCTGTGGCCGACGGTGGCGCGGCCCCGGGAGCCACACCTCAATGGCTGGCCCCGCCGGTCGTTGCATAAGCTTCTGGCCCGGGCGGGCTGAAGCTAAAAAGCGCCTTTGGCTCTTCGGTAAAATAAAACCTGTCGAGGATAAGGCCACGAGTCAGATTGTAATGCAACGCGTCCTTACAACAGGAGTGTTGGCCGTACCGTCGTGCTCTGCCCTGAGCTGGGGAGCCGAGCCTCGACTCGACTCAAACCCAGAATTCATGCCAGCAGGTTTTATTTTAGTCATGTTAAAGGGAATTAGTGAGATTCCCTTCAGCATCTGTGTACTGCACTGTATGTCACGTTATGCAACACAAAGGAAACCAGGAGCTCTCAGATTGCTAAACTAAGGCAGGAAATATGTTAAAAGCATTATATAAGGATGTGATGATACAGAAATGATTATTAGCAGGGCCTGTTTCTGTGTTACACCCTGTCGCTGGGGAAGGCTTCCTGTAAAGGGGAACAGCTGTAGCTTGGCCTTCCCTCACGTCAAATGCAGGCGCAGTGTGGCAGGACAGTGGATAGGCGGAGGCAGTGTTTTTCACCTAAGCTCCCCCAGTGAAGTGTTTTTTCTTAGTTACAATATTTAATGTAATTATCACTGAGAATTAAGTACGAGATATATTGAGTAGCATCTCATTTCCATAGTTGAGCTGAGTTGAGGCTACCCAGATAAACCCATATAGAGAATTTAGTGACTAGGAAACCCAGAAATATAGTCAGAATTTTCAACAGCCTCTCTGACTAGAGAGTAAACTGCTTTTTAATGGGTCCAGCACTATGACCTTGTAGTAACCACTCAGGCTTAGCCTAGAAACTATTACAGAGCAGGAAAAAAACACACTGAGAAAATGTGAATTTCGTAGGAAGTTACGGTGGAGGAAGTCTGCAGTATCTTGATTGATTTTACTGTGAGATACATAGTCCTATTTTAAGCCCATTTACTATTGGTGATATATTGACAGTGCCTTCAGGTGACTTAATAGTAAGTTGTAAATTAATCCTAAAGCTATTTCTCATAGGTAATTTTTTCCAGGGTAGTTAAAAAAAATGAAATTAAACCCCCCCAGTTCCATTTTCAAAATATCTATATTTGTTTACATAGTCTTCTGTGATTCTGCTTCAGAATGAGTTGTTGGTAATTTAAATACTGTAGCTGTAAAGGAGAGGAAAGGGGCTTTTTGCAATTCTCTTTTTTTTTTAGTATTAGAACTCTCTAAGTAACAAAAGTTGTAACTAGGAATGGAAATCAAATTTATTTTGGCATAATAATGTCAGAAATAATTTTTATCCAGTAAAAGCTAAAATACATAGCCTTTAAAAATGAGTCACTATATAGACATAAGCATATTTTAGGATAAAATGAAAATGCAAGATTAGATGATCCACAAGACCACTGTGGTATTTAAAAATAAATAAATAACTGTCTTTTACAGCCGGTATAAAATCTTCCATTTGTTTTGCAATATCAGAAGTTGTTAGTGAAATGTATGATAACCTGTCATCCTGGAACCAGCACTGCAGCAGATGGATGCGCTGCCATTAACCTAGGAAGTGGTTCATTTAAAGATTGATGTGTAAGAGAAATAATTCCTGTTCACATACTGGGAAGGTGGGAATGATATTCATAAACTGGCCCTTGCTGATTAGCAGGATATGGCTAAATGGTATCAACAGCATCTTGCTTTAGAAAGATGATGATGTTCAGGACTCAAAACTTAAAACTATAGCTCTGTGACTTCAGCGAGATGATGTCAAGAGAGTAGTTTATCTGTATGGGTCTGATTGCAGGTTTGGGACATAACTGCAATGCTTTAGGACAGAAGGATTTGAAATACCCATAATGGGCTTGGGTTTTGTATATTAAAGAGTTTTTCAGTGTGATAAAACTCAGATGTAAGCAGGCTTCACAACACTGAAGACCAGCTTCTTCTAGTCAAGTACCTAAATTAGGTAGATTCAGACAAAGCAGGAAAATATAATAGAATTATTAATAGACTATTAAAATATATTATTAAAATTAAGATAAATTACAAGCAAGTTGGGAAGAAAGCAAGATCTTATGAAAAAGAAGTGTAAAGAGATTCTGAAATCTTAAATAGAAATGGATTTGAAATAAAAATGTTTATTTACCATTTCCTAGTGGAGATTAAGACCACCTGAGAAGCAAAAAGAAAAGCATTTCAAGGAAAAAAGGAAATGAGAAAATACATTATTTGCTTTGTAGCTTTTTGTTTATCAGTATAATAGCACCAAGACATTCACTAGAAAAAACCTGGGTGTATCGGGATGATCATCGCATCTGTACTGCATGGAAATTCGGTTAGGTGCTGGTGGTCATCCTCCTGAGTTAGCACAGCGCTGATGTCCCTGCAGAGATGGAGCTCTGTGCTCTATTAGAAGAGCCATTGTTTCTTCGTCAGATTACCCACTAGATGTATTGTAGCAGTATGTGACCTGAAAAACTAACCATGACCAGTTTGTTATTAAAGAGCCTTGTCACTTTAAGCCCTTGCCTCCTGCTTCTAGGCTGCTTGTGGTAAACTTCAGGTTCTGGGATGAATTCTCAATCCATTTTCTGACAGAGGTGAGTTGTAATTTGAGCTGTGTAGATACAGAGAAAGAGCGACGCTGGTCTATACACAGTGAGAATACCTCCACCAGCTACCAGAACACAGCTATTTTCAGAACTGAGACGCAGCCTTTGCCATAAGCAGCAGTAGAGTTCAGGACAGGAGGTGATGCCTACCAGCTTCTGATGAAACTTGGGGAATGTTACAAAAGATCAAGTAAGGTGCAAATGGGAAAGAGTCCGATAGCTTACTATTTACCCTGTAGTTAGTTGGCAGCTCAGTGCTGCATTTGACCACTATAACTTGTATCTTACTGGTTTAAGTCTTGGAACTCAGTCTCTGTGAGGGTATCAGTTCAGTACAAATTCAGACAGCAGTGAACCACCTAAGGCAGCTTCCATCCAGTGCCTGCAGTACTTGGAAATCTTTTTTTCTGTCTGTATATGCCTTTGAAACTTACTAGTTGTGACATATTATTTCTGTCTTCAGTTTCTCCTTCTGTGGGTAACCCTGCATTTATTTAAAGGAACGTGTTATTTAAGGGTCATTTGTACGTGGTGCAGTTCAATTTTCACATCCTTCTTCCTCCCTTCCTCTGTAAAGTGTTTTTTGCCATGCTGAAGCCTAGAATGCAGCGGGACAAGATGGGCAGGAATGCGTTCTCTTGTGGTGTGTTTGTTACCACTGGGAAAACTCAGACTGGGGTCACTTTAGTTTGAAAGGCTGGGTTTAAAATGACATTGAAGAATCGGTAGGGATTCAGTTCAACTACCTTAAAATGCAGCCTTCACTGAAGGGGCAACAAGCAGAATTATCTGTACATCTCGCACGTGAAAAAGTAACTGGGACAAAATCCAACAATTCAGAGGAGGTATCCTTTTGTATTTGAGGTACCTTCTTTTACTTCAGTCATCTGTGTAACATTTCCATGAAATCTAGAGTGCCGTATCTTTTGGTTTTTAAGTGCCAAATGTATACTTGGTGCTACAAAACCCAAGATAACTACAAGGTTCCGAATTGGACCTGTTGAAACTTACTACATTTCAACTTTATTCTGAATTTCATCCTTCCTTTCCAATTCCGTTAAGTCTTAGCAAACAGGAAAAATAATCTAGCTACTATACTGGAGTTTTAGACATCACACTATTAATCCCTTCATCCAATATGGGCCTGTTTACTTGAGAATACTGGAAGACCTTTATATAGGGCAGGCAGGACTGACAGAAGGTTCACTTGCAAGGTTTGGTGCATCAGCATCTCATAGTTGGAGATAGTTGCATGATTTGAGTTCATCCCTTTAGAACTCAAGAGAGATGAGTCTTTGCCTGGTGTAAAAGTATCAAGGAAGGAGCAGTGGTCAGAGAAGGGTGTTGGCTGGCATCATGTCATCATCCCCCAGATAGCACCTCCCAATTCTGAGATGAGTGTCTATGAGAGCACAAATTTTGCAAGGCGGGAGCAGGCTTGGGCAGTAGGTGTGGTTTGACCAGAAGAAGCTGAGCCAACCTAATAGCTCATTGACCTCACCATAATTTAATCAACTTACACAACTGCCAGAAAACAACCCCTGCAAAAGTACTGCTCACCACATTGCAAGCTGAGTTTAGTCAAACTAGATGCAGGGGGGACAGGACTCCATGTGTGGGAGCCAATGAGGAGAGGTAAGACTCCTTTCGGCAGCAGCAAATAGATTGTCAGGGTGTTAGGCTTGCTAGACTGCACAGGAGCTTGCTTTTGGCTATGTTGTTTGTGTCAAGTGCCTGTGAGTAGCCTGGGACTTTAGCCCCTAGAGAGGCACAAACAGTACTAGAGAGCATCTGAAATACAAAGGCATTTGTATGGGCCACTGTGTCCACAAGTGTGATGGTATCCACGTGTAACCATATAAAAGACTAATAATATTTAATAGAAGTGAAACTGGATTTTAGAAGAGCAGTTTTTCTGTTTTGGGTAGGAAAGCAATTCTAAAAATGCTAGTTTCTGCCTGAAACAACTCCATTAAAGAAAGGTCAAAGAGAAATCCATGGTACCTGGATCCAGCTGTTAGCAGGGGAGACATTTGATTCCATCGATCTGCTTACGTCCCGTGGAAGCTGTTGATGGGATAAAGAAAGGCCTAGCAAACTAATGGACATCGCAGCATTCAAAGCAGGAACATGCCAGTTCCAGACGCTTTCTGCATTTGACTGGAGGTCTGAGACACACAACCTAGGCACAATAAAAGGAAGAACTTGTGAATAAGTAACCTAACAACCCAGTCTGTGCGCAAATCTAAAAGCTATGACTCTTCACCAACACAGATGACAGATCTTCAAAGAATGGAGCCAACAGAAAGTCTGTCCACGCTCTACATATGCATCAGTGTGTGTGGATGGTCCTGTGGAACATTGTTTCTAGCCTAGTCATTGTCGTGATGAATTTTTTTAAGCAATTAGTACAAAGTCATATTCCCTTTTAGCAAAAAATTCTTCCTTGTTTTGTTACAGCTGCAGCTCTCCCTGGGTGAGATATTTTTATGTATTTTACAAATTGCTGGATTCCATGAAGACATCTAATATGTGACTGGTAGACAGGCTCTGTCCTTAATAACATGTTAGAGAAAACTAATTCTGCTGTTCTTTCTTTCTTGTGTTAAACTCTGTGACTAAGACAGGAAAATAATTTCTGTGTGCTTGCACAAGAGGTTTTTTTCTTTCCCTTTAATTGTATTGTCTTGGTTTTATTTGTATATACAAATAAATAAAAGAGTATATTAGTTATATCAACTCTGTAAAATTTTGGTGGTTTTTATTCAATTGGCAGCTTATTCTATCTAAGAACCCTTCTCATCAACCAAATTTGTTTCTCACAAAGAGGAAACAAAGTGATCTAATCTCTCCCATTTGGAGAGAGGTGGTGGAAAAAAAGCAGATAGGTACATAGCTGAAAACTTGCCCTTTAGTAGGTGAATCACTGTAGATGGCTCTTAGCCCACCTTGCTTAACTGAGTAATACATGTATCTATTTTTTCAAGCTTCCTAAGTTACTGTCTTTGGACCCCCTGTTGTTTATGCTTAATTCATACCCTTCGAGGTCATCACAACAGATACAATTGAATTACAGAAATAATTGGAAAAAATAATCTTAGATCCTTAAAGTTAAAAAAATTGTTCAGAGGAAAAAGTCCATAATTATGACTTGCATAATCAGCAATGTGGCATCTAAGGATCCTTCTCCATAGCCTGTCGCAAAACTGGAATGGAAATAAATTGATACACAGATAAAATTCACCTGAAAGAAAAGAAGTATCTCATTACATCTTGTCTAGTGTAATTCTGTCTTTCTCCCTCTTTAGCATTTTATTTTTAATGGTACTTACAGAAAAGTAGGCCATTGTAGAAATGAGACTGGCAAATTATATATGTGCACATATGTTTACTGAAAAATTGAAAACTTAATAGCAGGAGTTACATATTTTGAAAGGAAATAGTTTTAGAGGGATAAAGTGACTCTTTTTAGGAATCTCAGTCTGAATTTCCATTCCCAGAGCCAGAGCAAGCAGGACACTCTGGCTCCCTCTAGGAGAAGGAAGTTGTGAGGGGAGGTACAGTCCACAAAGCACATCTCATACTTTGCTCTCTCGGGCAAATCTCAGCTCCAGCAGCCTAAAGGCCACAGGGTTACAGTGGTTGGAACAATGCGGGAGCAAGAGAATATCCATGTTAAGGCCGTTTGTAAACCTGGATGACAGCTCTTACATACCTTCTGGTGAGACTGGTTTTTCGTTTCTTAAAAAAATAAAAATCCTTGACAGGATCTTTGAAAGAGGAGTTGTGGGCAGTGACTTCCAGAAGAGGGCTAGGGACCATGTATGGCAGGAGAACCTTCCCCAGGAGGTGTCCGATGCAGAAACAACCTGACCTGGCAGCGGTTCTCTGCAGTTTGTTTTAGCTGGCACTAGGGAAGGGACTGCATGCAGTCCTTGCCATCTCTAGCCTGGCTGTCTTGGATACCCCCGAGGTGCTTGATCCACTCTCCCCTGTGAGGATCCCCAGCTATTGAACAGAGTTCTGGCATGTCTACAGTGGCATGTAAAGCCTTTCTGTTTTTTCTTTACAAGTATAATGTCATTAGACAAAAGCATTAAGAGCAAAAGAACAAATTAGGTCTGTGCCTTTCTACTTAGTAACTTGGAAAAATGAAGTGGAAAGTCACACTGCTCTTCCAGGTTTTCCTGTGTCTAGGTTGCAGAGAAGACAAAATCTGAAATTCGGACAAGCCTGTGGGAACAGATGCATTCACCTTACCTTCCTGCAATACCACAGACAAATGGAATTGCATCACAAATACCAAGGAAGAAGAAGCTGAGATTTGAAATTCTAGTTCTGGTCATAGAAAAAAAAAATATTTTCAGGGGGAAAAAAAAATAATAAAATTTATCTAAGAAATGCCTCAGTAAAAGAATCATCAATCTATTTCAGCTTAAGTCTGACAGAGGCACATTTGAGGCTTGAAAATTACAATAATTAACACACTGATGGTGCTGACATAGAACACCAGTAGACAGTTTTTAACTGCTAATTAACCTCTGGCTTCTGTAGACTTCTTAAGAAAAATGCACATCTTCATCACCTTTTTGCAGCTCAGTAGTACTAATCACATAGCTCACACTACTTCTCGGATCATGCCGCAGATCACTCTTGGCCCTTCTTCCCTGTTTTCATTTCAGAATCACTGCACAGCCTTCCCAATCTAATACTTGCAATCATCTGCACTTGCTGCAGGTGTCCTTCCTATTTCTAAAAATTAATTAACGAAAGTTAATTATTTTTTAATGTATTGTTTCTCTCTTGTGTCAATTAATATCTGAATTATTGAAGTGGATCATTGCTATTAGTTTGTTTTCACGAAGTTGGAAACCTCAGAAACTCCACTATCATCTTAATTACTTACAAATGAAGGGTAAAATGCCTTCCCTTCCATGGCAGAACTCCAAAAGATGTAAAGGAGAGGACCTCACGGCAAGCCTGTGTTCCCTACACATTCCTCTAGTCTCAGCAGGACAACTCAGGCGCTGGAGGGGAAGCATGAATGCTGTGAAGTTCCAGGACAAGGAACCCACTACCTCCTTTACTTTATAATAGTAGTGCCAGATTTTCAGCAACACGTTAGGTTTAAACAGAGCAGTAGCTGAGTATTTTATCATCCTCCTTTTCCTCTCCCAAAGAAAAAGCATTACAATACTTTTTTTTTTTTCTTTTTTTTTTTTTCCCCCCCTAGCCTGGATTCCTACAGATATTAAAAGGGTTTTGTGATCATTATCTCTTCATATGTATAATAAATCTCTCTGTGTGCTCATGTGTGCTTACATAGGTGCATGTACATACTTGCATGTTATGCAAGAGAAAGAGAGGGAACGAGAACAAACAGCCAATTTTAACCACATCTGACAGAGCAATAAAAGGCTAGAAATTCTTATACATTTCATAAAACCAGTCTGCTAAGTAAAAGAAGAGAGACCCACTGCAGCTTCAATTAAAGCCTTATTAAACACCAAGAAAGCTGCAAAGATGAAAGATGTTATTAGTACTCACCGACAGGAAAAGCTGCAGTCAAAGCTTCCAGCTATGTAGACCTAGGGGAATCCAAACAAGATTGTCCAAGGGAAACCAAGCCCCTCCAGATCTGCAGCTCATGGGACTATTGGTTTGTGCTGGATTTCTAATTCATAGCTGTCCAGCTCTGACAATGACGTATTCAGTTTGTGCCCTTTGACTTTGGGGAAGAAAAGATTTTTTTTTTATTTTTTTTTCCCATACAGATCTCTCAACCTCATGAGCTGAAACTCAACACGAAAGGAAAGGCCAGAATTTGTTCTTAAAGACCCCATGGGATTGTCACCAGAGTCACCACTTCCAACACACTAGACAAAGACAAAACAGCATCTTCAAGGTTCTCAGACCCTGAAGACTGGAGAAAAACTTCATGCCCCATCAGCCTGGACTTTGGTCTTTAAGTTAGCAAGAGCCAGTGCTGGTAAAAAGTTTTCCATCCCACTTTCTAATCAGTCACATCAATGATGTCCAAGGATCTAACCATTCTCAAAAGTTTGGTGAGGGACACACACCTACCAAATTCCTTGATTTTTCTGTACTACAGGTGTGGTATCCATGCAGAAGATGCATCTCAAAGAAGGAATAAGTCAAGCTTCTTGACACTGCTGTCCTGTCACAGTGCAGTACAGGGTCCCATACTGCTGGAGACACACATGCCAATGTCACTTCTTTGAAATCTCTCCTGGATGCCAAAGGCAAACTGAAAGTGAGAGAGGGTCCATGCTGCATAATGTACCAATAAACAGTGTCTTCAAGACACTTACCCACTGTAGTGCTTATCTTGGTCACATTTCCTCCCTGTTCGTAGCTGGGGTGTGTTTGACAAGGTTTATTGACATCAACCCAGAGCTGCAAGTTCATCACCTACTAGTCACATGTTGCTGGAGAAGCTCTGTCTGGTACACCAACATTCACAGTCCACTCTGGATGGCTGCCTGCTACTTTATGTCCTAGTCACAGTAACATCTTTTGTCTACAGCTCTCTTAGGCGCTGTATGCTTTAGACCCTCCTTTGCAAGGTGTGTTCACATCTCTAAAAATATAATCCAGGAACTTTTTATCCTTCATGTCGTCTATAAAGGAAACTTGCCTCTCAAGCTCAGCAATCTTGCTTGTGGGTGTTGAGGCAATCAATGCACCTAGGCTGCTCTGAATGCCTGCAGACATATCTGTCAGTGCTCTGACTGACAGCCCTTCATACCCCACAAAAGGAGGAGAGATACTGAAATAATTCAGTAGCCAAATCCTGCTATTGCCCTCTTCTTCCCCAAAAGGTTAATTCCAAAGAAAACAGAAATGCCCATTCGTGTCTCAAGGTTATGGAGGGACGTGACATTTTTACTGTTACTGCTGCTACATGGGTGTGAGGGTGGCCCGAGATAATTTAAATTTTATTTTTTTTTTTTAATCTTTTGTTGCTAAAGGAATAATAATGACCTGGCATGGTAATAAGAAACTCCAAGACTTGGAGCGATATAATCAAGTTGCAGTCTTCTAAACTAGCTAACTTCTAAACAAACTAGCAATTTATGGGAAAATAAGTACACATTCTCTTCAGTATGTTTATACCTGTCAGGCCCTGTTTTTTCCTACATTAATCTAAAATAAATTAGACAAGTATCCTTCTTTTTGTGTTCAGTCATTCATTACTTAAGGATATATAGAGGAAGTCATAACGGCTTATTTGTTGAATAGGTAAATATTTACCAAATGGATTAATTTTAACAGTCTAAGGGAACAGTATCATAAAACTAGAAATTTGGCAGTACTCTTATCTTTTTTTACATGACGCTCTAGTTAGTCATCAGAGCCATTTTATTTCCTAGATGAATGAAACTTCCTGTAGGAGGACAATTCAACATAAACATCTGCAATAAAACAGGTCAATTAAATCTACAGGTTAATTCTAAGCCAGAGGGAGAAAGCTGCCTTATTCTTATTTACCGTTCCCTAAGAGGTTAAGGCCACAGAGTGGCAGGACTCTGCGTGGACTAGAAGTTAAACATGTGCTTGGTTACTGAGTTTCTGGGACCCAGACCTTCACAGTTCTGTAATTCATTATACTGGTCCTAGCTGGAAGTGCTGTAGTCAGAAAACTTTTCATTATTCCATGATTTTCAGGCGATGAAGGAGGCAGGCTAGGAAGCAGGTTACTAAAGGCCACAAAAGAAAAAATAAACACAAAAATTTTAGAGCTTTCCAAATAATCTGTGAAACTCTGTAATCTACCTCTAGGCTGTCCATGGGTAGAAGAAACTTCCTGGTCAAAGTCAGCATAAAGAGTCCCAATCTGGCTTCTGTAAAAACAGTTAGATATTACCTTTGTCGGGTAGAAATCGATAGAAATTAAAGTATGTTAATGATTTTCCACAGGGGCAGAGAGGCAGCCACTCACACATCAAAACCAAGTGCCAGCCAACATGACAGCAAGCTAATGATCCTTTCTCCCATTTCCTCATTGGTTCATCTACATTTCTCCACATTTGACACACAGGTCATCATAATATGACAATTATAAGCAGAGAAGAGACTTCACAGAGAAATAACCTTCTGTATCCTGGGTGAAAAGGCCTCAACCTGCCTAGTATCTCATGTTTAATTCAATTCCCCATTCCAGTCTGTACCCGACCATTTGGGATGTATGAACAGACTCTTGAGAACTCCCAACTAGTGACTATGCAAAGTATTTTCACTGCTGCAGCTAATCTACAAAGACAAATATTTTCATGTTTACACTGTGAGAAACAAAATATCCTTATCTCCTGATATAAAACATTAGTGCTTTGTTGGATACCAAAACTGTCCAACTCCAAAACTGTTTGAAATCCTGGCTTGTTGCTTATCTAATTCAGCAGTGCCCATTACAGAAGGAAATGAGAGAACTCCCACCAATACTGCTCTATCTCCCTGTCTCAGAAGTCAGTCCATTGAGGATGTTCTCCTCATAAATTCTCTTTTATGAAAGAGCTTGTCGACGTTTCACAGATATGAGTGAAATGTGCAGGAGTATCAAGAGCCCTGCCATGGGTCAGACATGAAGTCTCATGGCAGAACCAAGAAATAATCTCCCATTTTGAAAAATCCCAATCCATCCTTCTTTTAATCATCTTTCCACCTCAAATGAAAATAGTGAAGCATTCTTTGTTGTCCTGTTTTGAGTAAGAACTTAATTATTTGACTACTGTTCCATTCTGTTCTTTGGAAAACATTTTTCCTTCATGTTGTAGATTTTTTCACATACACATGCCTTCACAATTTGCAAATCTCTGCCACACAGTTAATGTTCCTGGGAAACAGCAGGCCAGCTGTACATGCAGCTCTCAAGCATCACCATCTCACCTTCTGCCATTACCATCCATCTGCCCTTATGCAGGAAGAAACTGACTCAAGGTGTTAAAGGTGGGAGTGGCTCTGAATCCAGCAGCAGCTCAGTGTCCTATGGGGTGCTTCAACATCCAAGCGGGGAATCCTGCAAAGCCCACCAAGATCCTGCCATTGCCTGGCTGGGGCTCTCAGATTTGGACTGTCTCACGCACGCTTGTGCATAGGAAGCATATCATTACAGGTCTGGGTGTTATAGGCAACTGGAGCTTTTCAGCCTGGGTGTTAAAAGAAGCCATTGGAAAAAAAAAAGAAGCATTTTGGCAATTAGTCCTATTGCTAGGACATAGTTAGATGTGGGATTTTTTTTTTTTTTTTCTTAAGGTTGTACTGTACTTAACAACTAAAAAAAACCTAATCAAACCCAAAACAACAACCCCCCGCCCAGTTTTCCCAATTCCACCTGTGCAGTATTAGTAACTGTTCCCTTGTGGGGCAGTGCTCCTCTCTCAATCATCTCTGTACTGTTTTGAAGCCTTGCCACCCGCCCATCTAAGTTGTTAATTCTCTCTGACGTTTCCCTGTACCTTTCTTCCAGAGAAGAAAGGGGCCATTGAAGAATATCGTGCAGAGACTCAAGCAGTTCCCGAATTGATCCCTCAAGGCTCAGGCTGGTGAGAGGGCAGCACGGCTCAGAGGCAGAGCCCAGCAGAATTTGTTGAGGAACCTTTGAGCCAGCAGCATGCTGCTTGAAAAGCCTTTCTCCTTCAGACACATTCGTGCCTCGAATCATTACCAAATATAGAATGTATTCTTTAAAAGATACTACTTTCCCCACATGAGGTATCTAAAACTGTTGGAAAGAGCAAAGCTGGAGAATACAATGATACCCCTTGCTATATATGAGACATGATTAAATCAAAATTCCCCCACAGCCTGACCTGGTGGCCACACCAACCTTTGCTTTACTTGGCTGGGCAGGTGTACAAGATACAGCTGGACTCCTCGGGGGCATGGAGATATTCACACACACACGGCAGCAGGCTGGGCTCCTTGCATGCCACCAGCTATGTGATGGACTCCACCACATGCCTGTGGTCAAGCATCCTGTTTGCATATAGGAAAGGGCATTCAGGAGGATCATTGTTAGTAACAGGCAGATATTAAAAGTAACCAAAACAGAGTTGCAGAAATGGTCCCTCCCAATATTTTGCCTCTGTCACATAGAAAATAGCATTACCAGCTCCCCTCCCATCAGGGCTCCAGACCCAGGCACCCAGTGTCCCCTTGGCCCTTTTCATTTCTGCCCTGTTGCTCTCTGGCTGCTCTTGAAGTGCTGAGCATTGCAGGGTGGTGGGTAAGGCAGTGGTGCACATCCAAGGCACACACATTCACCCAAGAAGATCCCAGAGCAGCACATTTGTTTTTACATTTGAAGTGAANACAATTTGTGTGGTTTATCTGACATCCTTCCCTCAGGAAATATAGTTCCTGGGAAAAGGTTAGGGATGAGTAGAAGGATAAAGTACTTCCATCTGCTACTTTTTAACTCCCTTCTCATTAACTTCCCTTTTACCATTCCATGAAGCAAGTGGCAGTTCTTGATCTAAAATATATTCTTGTTTATTTCACACAAAGAAGAAAAAAAGCATTTCTGATTCAGTACTTACACTGGATAGTTGTTTCAGTCCCCAAGACTGTCAAAAAAAGAAAGGATACCTTCCCTTTGTTTCTTTTTCCAATCTTACCCAATCTCTAGTCTATTTCCCTTTGTGGCTGTTCTCATCTGTTTTTCTCACATATCTTGTGAGATTACTCCCTCCATCCATCATGTGTGCATTTGACACACATTTATTTTCCACAGGCATTTGCTTCCCCTCTGAAGTCCTGAGTGAGCTCTGTTATGCATGACAAATCAACTGTGTATGAGGTGCCTGAAACTGCAGTCGCCTGCTTTGTGTGCCAGTCCTACTTAGACTTCTCTCTTTTCAGGTGTGTCCTAGACATCCCTCCCTACTCTTCAGGTAGGGATACAGCTTCTACTTCTTACAGCTCTTCTTCCAATCTTTTACAGTTTTCTCCAGGAGGGGAGCCAGGTGTTTGGGGCTGTTCCAGGCTTCAGTATAGGGGCCCAAATCCTTCAAAGCTGGTAGTCCCAGCTGAGCTTCTTTGGTCCTTCCCATCAATGCTGCCCTGAGTCATGTTGAGGCACATCATTCACCAGGAAATGCTGACCCTTGAGCTGTTGCAATACATGTGTGAAAAACAAGATTTCAAATACTGCTGCAATAAGGTTTTCTGTATTTTGATGCACATTTGCTTGAACATTCAGAGATCCCAGTTCATCTCAACCACTGTTTTTTTTTTTACTTGTGTGTAAAGACTAACTGTATATAAGCTACTATTCAGACCAAAACCAAAGGCTACAAAAGCAAATGGACTACTCATCTGCTGTGTAATGCTTTAACTGTGGAACGAAAATAGCAGCAATTGACTGGGAGTAGCACACTTCGATTTGGAGAGTCATAGATGCAACATATATACTAGAAAAGCCCATGCTCTGAGTTGCACGCATCTGATACAAAATAGCACTTAAATGCTGCAGTGCTAGGTGGTTATACTTCTTGGTTGAATGAAGGAAAAAAAATGGAGGGGAGGAGGGAGAGTAAACTGTCACCATTCCTTGGGTCAGAACCCTGACAGCCTGCCTGCTCTGTTGCTCAGCCTGAGCACCTTAACGTTATCACGCTTGCACTTCTGAGACACGAATAAAAGACATTCCTTAGATGCTGTCCAGCCGATTGCTGCCGCCTTGCACTGTTTTGCATATTTATTTTGGGATTCTTTTATTTTAAGGCTGATAAATATAGTCCTGATATTGAGCAAACAGGAAAACCTGGTATTCTTCCATACTGATGCTGCATTCCTAGAAGATAAATCCAGTTAAGGCAAGTCTTAGCCCCATACAGGAACATGGGAAAAGAAAAAAAACACCTCACATACTCCTAGTTTACATCTTTGATCCACCAGCTTTACACATGGCACACAGCATGTCTCCCATGGAATTTTGCTGAGAGCTATTTTCCCCTTGTGCTGCCAGTGAGGCCCCAGGAGGTGCAGGACAACAGCTGGGGGTCAAGAAAATCAGAGGCAGAAGGGGCATAGAAACTATTTTCTGACTCATCACAAAAAGCAACAGAGGGAAAAAAAAAATCCTTCAAATCCTCTCAAGATGTTTTAACATTAAACATTAAAAGTTAGACAGATGTGATGCAAGTGACTCCCAAATAAACAAGAACTTTGCAAGTAACTATTAGAGTACTATACAGTTTATAGCAATGTTATTAAACCCCAAAAAATATTTGCAGTCTTTCCTTCTAACCCAGGGGTGTGACAAAATAATGCAAAAAATCATTCTGGTAACCAGATGACTAACAGACAATTTGGTCTTGCAACATTTCCCAAGCTGCGAATAGTGGAAATGCCCTGGGATCCTGCTTGTTCACATACACCATCTGAGCAGAAAACACCAAGTTTAAGTGTAAAGTCTTATCAGAGGAGGGACACTCCATAGATCCTGCTGGACATCTGGCAGCAGGCATCTCCCAGCTTGGTCTCAAAAAATTTAAAAGCAGTGAATGAAACAACATCTCATACTATCCAAACTTATCAATAAGCTGTTTCTAGCTTCTGTAAGTTGTCAGTCCCTGATACATCTGTGTAAAGAAAGCCAGTATCTGCTCCAAGGTCAGGGAGGATTTCATGCTGAACAGTGCTAGCAGATGAGCAGAAGGTATAACCAGTCTATTTCACTTAAAGTGAGAGCGAGTTTGGGACTCTGGGCAAAGCCTAGACTGGTCATTCCTTTCCAATACAAGGCAAGGATCCAAGCATCTCCAAAGTGAACTTCTGGTGTTTCTGTCTTAACTGCTATACTGGATTAATGTTGGGGTTGATGTGCAGGCTGAGATGAAGGAATGAGGAAGGGGCCTGACCTGGACGGTCATTGGAGGAAATGCCGCACGAATGGCAGCTGGAAGTCTGGTTGCTGTGAGGCTGATGGAAAAACTTTTTGCGGAATTACTACCCCCTGGGGCTGCGGGTATAAAAGCCCGTGTGCTATAAGTAGAATCCCCAAGGGTATAAAAGTCTGTGCCCTCAATAAAGCTGACTCTGGTTGCACCTTCAACCTGGGTCTGTGCCTTCATTCTGCAGATTAGCCAAATAGGCACTGAAAAAAAAAGCATCCCATTCTGTTCAAACCCAGTTGAGCAGGCAATGGACTATAGGAGCCATATCCAACTGGCCTTGCAGGAAAGGGCACATCAACAGGGCTATACCACAGCCAGCATCTTGGTAAGCCAGATCGACAGTGGATCATCCTATGATGTCTTATGGTTTCTTACATCCCACCCCAGACCTCTTGCTTCACTTTCCTGTCCTATGATACCTTCTTTCTGTTCCCTTCATCCCCAACTATGTTTTGTATTTATGGAAGTTTTACTTCTCTTTTCTTCTGCTCTGTTTATTCTGTTTTCTTGTTGTTCTCAGTATTTCCACCCAAAGCTACATGCTTTGTTCTCTCCTTTCAACATGCACACTTGGAACAAGCAGCACAACTGTGTGAGCCCTGTACTTGCCCCTGCATAACCGAGGAGAAAAGGGGCATTGAGCAGAAATGAGAAAAAGAAATAGGGAGAGAGTCTGACTTCCTTGCATCCAACATGCTGCCTCTGAGCAAGCCTAGTCCTCCCACATGAGCCTAGAGACACTGACATACTTTATACCAAAAGCAATGACTTTAGCAACCCAAATGTCATGAGGCTTTGCCTCCTCCTTCGTGACATTCAGATAGAGGAGGGCAGGTAGGAAAGAATTCACCCATTAAAATAACACCTTTGCCAGATCTTTCCTGGACCCACTGAAATGCCAGGTAGTTGCGGTGGTCCCAACAGCTCAGCACAGAAAATGCATGGCTCCCTGAGGTAAAGCACGGTTGTTCCCAGCTCTTCTTTTTCTGACAGCTGATGAGTCCTGGTTTGCCTCAGCATTGCAGCCAGCCCAAGGGGCAGTTCTGAGATGGCTCTCTCCTGACGTTCCATTGCACTGGAACCTGCATTAAAAGCTCCCATGTAAGGTCCCAGTTCCTCCACAATGCTGCTGTGGGGGAAATGGGCTGCTGGCTCCTATATGCTTCTCAAAATCCTCTGAGGAAGGAGGGGGCCTTGTGAGCTCTTGAATACACCTACCTTGATATGATTATCGAGTCGTAGACTTCAGGAGAAACACAGACTGGTTTCACCCTTCAGGGAAAGTAGTCTTAGAAATTCCTTTTAGTAACAAAAAGCAATTTTTAAGTGACTGGTGTCCTTCAAATACTGAGCGATACCATGCATTCAGAGAGTCACAGCAAGGTTTTTGTCTTGAATAAGCTTAATTTCCTGAAGCACATATCAAAATCCCACCCTATGAATCCCTTCTGTACCACAGAGCTCTCCTTGTTAAAATTCTGCACGAACATATTTCCTCCCCACTCCCTCAGGTACCATTCTCTGTATGTACACTACAATAACAACTGCGCCTTTACTAAGACTGAACACAATAACCAGGTCTTTGTAGAGGATAATTAACAGCCAGCAGTGAATCTTACCGTTTATTCAATGGGGTATGAAGGAGTTATGAAAATTCTTTTTTTGCTGGAGAGGTAATGGGATATTGTTACGTTTGCATATGCTTTGCCTCTTGCATGATAGCATATTTATGGTGCTTATAGTTTAAAGTTAAAAATATATACACAGATATTATGCATTTGTATTCAGGCAGTTACGCTTCTCCATGCTCTCCCTCTCTCTCTCTCATTAATGAAATCCCCACTCCATCTGCATCTAATCCAAATTCCTCATGTCCATTCTGAGCAGGATGAGTAGACCTGAGCCTCTCCAGCTGTTCCTAGAGATGCAAAAGTTCACTTCTGGAACTGAATTTCCAGTGTCTTATGTAAACTATCAAGATTAGTGCCCTCACACAGGATATTTCACAGTGTACTTGGAGGTAAATACACAGCTCTGAAATAGTGGTGCCCCTACATTTGTGTGTGCTTTTCATTTTGTGAGAGAAAATTGTAATGTTGTTCTTTACTACTGAATAACTAAGCATGTGTGAAAAGCAGCAACTCCCATTTGCAGTAGTGGGCACATATAGCGAGTGTATTTATGTATATACATTATATGTATATATAAAATACAGAAGTATCTATCAACCCCAAGACTAAAACCCAAATGTGGCCTAATTTAAATGAAAACATGGTCTTTTTAAAGTAGAAATACTAATCAGCTTTGGTAAAAAGGCAAAAGGAAGAAAAACTGTCCAGACACATTAAAAAAAAAAAAAATTAAAACAAAGTTTCATTGGGATTATTCCCAAAGCCCACAGTTTCAGTCCTCATCCACGCAACCAGGATGTGACTAACAGAAGAGGGGACTCAGGCTAAGGAAACGCACGCTTTCACTGCTGACTCAAAAAACACCTTTTCCCTATTATTTTGCAGCCCGAGAAATATTGCTGTTCCAGACCATCCTGCAGAAAGTGCCCAGCTCTTAACTGGCTGCACATTACATGTGTGCTTCTGTGTCACCAAGCTGTATCAAGATGTGACTGCTCGGACGCAATGGCCAGACTGGCAGGTGGCAAGTTTTGTCACTGCTGTTCCTTGGTTTTGCATTACTAAGCACACACAGAAACTTGGGAACACTGCCAGAAAAGGAGCCTTTTGATCTGACCTCAGGCCTGTGAAATGGCTGGGAAAGCATAATGTGATTGCTGGCATGCCAACGAGCGTGCCAGGCAGCCTGGGCTGGTGTAGGAGTCCCAGCTGTAAATGGGCCATGACAGGGAGCCTCCTGTTGCTGGTCAGGGTTTGCTGAAGCTAGAAACATGACCATGCATGGGCTCCTGACAATGGACTTCACAACATTTCTGTAACTGTTACTGAAGAGGTGATTTTTTTCGAAACCCCTTTCAGTCCAGCAAGTTGTTCACACTGAAGGTGTGTTTCCAAAGCACTGATCTTAAGAGAGGATGGGGAATAAATACACTGCAGCCTTCAGCTGCAGCACAGCAGCCCTCAAAGGTGACCTCCAAAGGCAGCCTGCAAACTTCTGACCTCCCCTGCCCTTTTATCATATTTTAAAGGAGCCTTGATTTATATTTTCTTTGAAAACTAGTGGGTGTACACGGAAGGTTCTGCATAATGGTTTATTTATTTGTTTGTTTTCCTTTCAAAATGTAGGTCCTGTCTCTCCCCGAAGGGGTTCTGGCTAACTGGGCAAGTAATTAAACAATAATATTGCCTGAAATGAGGGAGTGCTTTTTTTCTTTGTTTGTTTTGGNACCAAACACGTCAGGCTAAGTCAATAGTTTAATAACCACTATTAAGGCTTTTCCAAATCCATTTAACAACTGTAAATTATTCCAAAATGAAATAGCCTCAGCCAATCAGCTGTGTAGTCACTGACCCGCCACTATGTGCTTATTTCTCAATTAAGCAAATCTCCACACCGTGGTTGGCTTTAGCTGCTGTTGTGACTTTGTACACTGCAAGATCCAGTACATAAACCCCTGNATAAGACGGCTTAGCATTCCTTCTTCCTAGTTAACATCTACTGGAGTTCAGTCATCAACTGACATTTTGGAGAAACATATTTTTGTAAACCATCCAAGAGCTCTACTCCTAGCAAAGCTAAACACACAGCTGCCAGCCCACAGAGAGGCGTTTCAGGAAGACCAACATTTAGTACTGTGCACATTTTAGGGGTTAAACAAATTAAAAAAAAAAAAGTAATTTGTCTTCTAAGTATCTTCTCCCTGTCTTTTTAACTATCATGCAAAATAAAGCAATGAAAAGAAAGTAAGAATTGCTCTGTAAATCACCTGTGGACAGCAGACTTGATGAGTTGGAGATACTCATTTGCAGGGATTTCTTCTGTACGTCATAACATGTGCTCTGTAGCCTTTAGCTAACATATCCTGCACTGCGGTATAAACGACTGTGTAACATTCTGAACTGCTGTCCCGAAGGCCAGTCATCAAGGACAGCACTTGAAGTTCTTAATTGAAAAAAAAAAAAAGAGTTAAAAATGAGTTTGCTTCTACACAGGTGCAAAACAGCCATTCTTTGTATAGGAAGGGGGGTTTTTGTCATTAAATTAGGTTCATTAGGTGACGACGGAGCTGTACATAACGGATTTGTAACTACGGGGCAGCAAAGCATCACTTCTGACCCAGATGAAATCTGCCGCGCTTGGCCGGTGTCCTCCCCGGCTCGCAGGAGCAGCGCTGCNCTGACACCAGGTACTGCAGCGTCACTCTCAGTGGAGACAGTGTTGGCGTGGGAATGAACCTCTGCACTTTGCTCATCCCCTGACATCCACTCCTGTCACACCCTCCAGCTAAAGCCATGCTGCTCAACCGCCCCTGCCCTGCCAGGGTGTGGGACCACCCTGAAGACTTGTCCTTGCCTGCGCAAGGTTATGCACCGGCTGGCGCCATCCCTGACCTCCCTAGGACTGAGCCAGGGCAGCCAGCCTCACCTCTTGGAGCGGCATCCTCCAGCATCCTGGGAGCAACCCTCCAGTTGGGCTCCAAGGCTCTCTGGGGCCCAGGTGCTTCACCAGCACCAGGGAGACAAAACAGGAGCAGCACCGCCACCACTGATGGGGAGGTGGTGGGGCAGGGGAGCGCAGTGAGGCAGCACCATTAATGAGCCCGTGGCACTGCTCAGTCATTTAAAGCCAGAGAGCTTATAGTAGCCAATCAACCCGTTGGAGGGAGCAGGGAGAGCCCGTCAGGCACAGCATGAATAATTGGAGGGAGCTCCTAATTAATTTGATAATAACCCTATCCTGTGCTAACACACTCCACATGCAAAAATGGGTAAAAAGTGCCAATTAGCAGTAGAAGTGAAAGGAAATGCATGATGGGGATTCAGGGGACTTCACAGCCAAGGCCTGGTGGCATGCAGGTGTGCTGGGCCATCAGTGGCACTGTGTCACCTCCTCACACACTGCTGTGAGGTCTATCTTTACAGCCTTGTATCTGCTGTAGCCCATGTCTCCACTGAATGAGTTGGCTTTATTCTCTGTACTTGCATCCATCAACCAGCCATAGGTGGGCTCATGATACATTTCAGGAGAGATCTAAATTGTTTCCCTGATCAGTTTTGCAAGACCTAAGATCCTCATCCTCCCCAAGTGCACAGGAGTCTGTGGACCTGCATGGCCAAGCTGGGCATCAACAAACATGTTGATCCTTTCACAGAGTTTTCTTATTTTTCTCACCATTCATCCAAGCCATCAGGAGGTTTAGGGTGAGGAGGACCGAGCAGTTCTCCTTCATAAAGCTCCCCTGCCCAGCTTGCACCACCACTGGGGTGGTGCCAGCAGAGTCAGCCTGAAGAGGGCACCTGCAGAGCTTGCAGAGAACAGGGACCTCGAAGGGATCACAGAGCTGCCCCTCACCTCCTGCATCACAAGCTGCTGCTAGCCCATGGATCAGATTTAGGATTTAATTTCTAAATGCTGATGTTGGCCTGACACCAGCATTTAAGGGAGCCTTTTTTTTTTTTTTCTTTTTCTTCTATTAGCTTGTCAAGCTGTTTTCTATTTTCATTCCTGAATTTTCTTAAAACTCCCAGCATTCTGTATTCCAGCTGAATCCCAGGGCCAAAATTGGCAAATAATTCTATATATTTCAGAAAATTGGCAACTTTGATCTCATTATATGTTGTCAAAGTTTTACCAGGTATCTTGTACTCACCACTCTTAAAGCTCCCATAAAGCACGCACCTTCAATGAGCTCCAGCTTGCTTTCTGCAGGTGGGGTTTTCATTAATATTTGTGAACACGGACAGAAGTCCATGCTCTGTGGATGCTGTTGTGATCACTGGAACAGACAGGTGGTATTTAACTTATTTCCTAGTTTGTATCTTGCAAAGGAGGGGGCACATGCAGGAATTTGTGTATCCTGATAACCAACTTCACAAGGTGGGCAAAAAGAGGAGCTGCAGAAAAAAAGGCAGTCGCTGCTAGACCCTGTCAGGGCAACAGCAGAGAAGGGGGACCCAAGACCAAGACCCTGCCTTACAGCAACTGTGCATTCGCAGATCAAGGAGTTACTTCCAGCCACTCAGTATCAAGCACTTGCTTTCAGGCACAGGATAAAGCCAGTTAGGATGAAGTAGGTGCCCCAAACATGGTGGTGCCCCACATCCCAGAGCCACCAGCCCTTGGGGACATCAACCAGAGGATAAAAGGATGGAACTGTAATTGTGGGACTATTTTACCTGGGTGGGGATGCCTGTGCCCCATGTGCCGGCAGTGGTGATCCAGTTCCCAGGACCCTTGGCTCACTCATGTGTCCTCAGCTGGTCTGAAAATGGGCTTAGCAAAGACACAGAGAAACCCCTTGACCCTGGAGAGCACCCTCGGGCCTCCCTGAGTTGAGGGTCACCAGAGGGAGCTCGAAATCACACCATGGGCAGGTGTGGGAAATGGAGTTTGTACCTGTGCAGCAAACCCGAACAAGATTTCCTTCCCGACGTGGCAATGCCTTTAGTGCTGGGGCCAAATCGTGGGTTTAAAACAAAGCCAAAAAAGAAAACCCTCCCCCAACATTCATAAGCCTCTTTAAAAAGCTTCAGTTTAAAATGAAACATAAACCTGGCACCTTGCCATGGGAATGCACAGCTTTTAACTGACCCCATATGTAAAGCAAATGTGAGGGAGCTGTTAGATACTTTAATCCATCCCTCCAGCCCCCTAGAGGCACCTTCCTCCGGTGAACTCAGGAGCCAAATCTCCACAACAGCAAGTTTTTAATCTCAAACGTTAACTACCCTCCCACCTTGTTAGAGAACAAAAGTATTCACCACGACACAACCAAGTAGACCAAATGCCCAAGTTAGGGGTGAGGCAGACTACGAGTCTCACTGCTGTGTTCCTCGCAAAAGGACTATTTCAGATCTGCTCAGCTTTGCTACATGGCCCTGTATCTTCTCTCCATCTCAGGTAAAACTGGGCCCAGCTCAAGATCCCCCCAAAGCTACCTATTCCTTTCTCCCATTTGCAAAGTGTTGTTAGCTATTAGTGGAAGCACCTGGTCACTGCAGAGCCTGCCCTTTAATTAGACAATGCTATGAAGAGGCCATCCTTTCTGCCATGGGCAACAGAGAAGCCATTGCTTGTAGAAAGCAGCCCTGCCACTGCTGTCAGCTCCCAGACAAGCATATTGCACGGGAGGAGGAGTCTGCTCCTTCCCTGGGAATTTATGAATTTTAAACTGCATTGCAGTAGAGCAGATTCACACCCCAGTAGAAATAAGAAATAAGCCACACTCTTTCCTTAGAGCAGAGAGACCAAAACTGAAACATAGGACATACCTAGTTAAAAAACCCAACATGCACAACTTTGATGTATTTGATGCAGGAAATGACATGGTTTCTCTAGCCACATTGCTATGAAATCTTAAGTGAAAGATTGCTTCCAGCAGAACACCCTGATTAAATCTGAAGAGATTTAAGAAAAAAAAAAAAAAGATTTCAAGGCCTAATTAATTTTCTGATTAAGAAGTCAAGATGGGTAAGGAACAAGGAGTGGCAGCTGAGAAGCAAGTCTCTCCTTGATTATGCTTCTGCTTATTAATGAACTTTTAAAAACCAGGGTACAGGAGAATAAAAGGCTGACCTTTGATGTATGTGATACGCCATAAACTAGAACCAGTCCTCCAGATTTTTGCTTGTCAGCTTTGCATTTACTAAACAAAAATTGTCTTTAAAGATATTTTAACATGATTACAGATCTCTCTGCAACTGAAGTTCTCTCTTAAAAGTAGCCTATATCCATTGTCCCTTCTTGTATGGTGTTAAAAACAAATGAACAAAAAGCATGAAAGGTTTCAGAGCAAATGTTTCCTGCTTGTCTCTTTTTCTTGGCATCTCAATGTCATGCAAAAGCTTGTCCTTTCTCCTTTTTGCTAGAGAGATTTGTAGATATCCAGGCTTCTGTGCAAGGGATTCCTTGCTCCTGTGGAAAAGTAGGATAATGGTAGTTCCTCACAAAAAGAGGGGTTTTTTAATAAATGTATTCGTAATGATCATAAAAAGGAAAATGAATGAGCGCATCTCAGCCGTTCTTCAGCCAGCCAGAGAGCCTCTCAGAACAGATGTATCATTTTAGTGTTTAAAAACATAAAACTTAAACCCAAAACTCTTTCTGAGATCATCTTTACACACAAATTATCAAACAGCAATGACTAGAAATAATTTCTGCAGAACAGAAAATATTAATTACTAAACATTCCTAACAAAGTCTAAAACCCCAATTTACAAATGTGACTAAAAAGAGGGAAAACACTTCAACTTTCTCCTGTGTCAGGGAGTTTGAGAGACTTTTCCATGCTCAAATTTTCCAGTTAAAGCTAGAACAGGAGGATATCTAAAAAAGTGCATAGGAAAAAAAAAATCACCCAGGAGTAAAGTCAGCTATACTGAGATTCCAATGTACTGCAGGCAGTGAAAACCATCTAACCCCCTGAAGTTTGCAATCCTCATCTGAAGTACTGTATACTCCATAAGTAAAACCTCCTGCCCCAGAAATCCAAGGGAGGGTGAAAGAACTCACTTGAAGTTTTGTGTCTTTGAAAAAGACCTGAGGGAAGGGAAAAAAAGGTCCATTTCAGGGCTCACCGAATCAGTGTATTTAGATACTCCTCCTTAAGAAAGGACCAAGATGCAAGCAAGGTTTGTGCCATAGTTTAAATCCAGGTTCCCATGAAAACTTGCTTACAGAAAGATCAGAAGCTCTAAGGATCATTACTGCAGAGGATTCAGAGAAATTATCTCCTAATACGCAGAAGAAGACAGAACTAGTCTTGGTCTCTCTTTGGCTTGAACCTCTACTGAAATTTAATGCTGACAACTCAAAAAGCTATATATCCAGAATCTGTAACCCTGATAAAAATGGGAAATCTGTATCATCTTAATCAAAGGATATGCCACCCTGAGCTGGATCTGTGTCTTGTCCCTTGGCCTCATATGACTCCTGTGTGCTAGAGGTTAAGGGTTTGTTAAAGAATATCGGTTTTGATTAAGTGTCACATATGGTGTAAAACATCCTCTTTATCATTGGAAGTGAAGGTTGGGGGCCAGACAGTGCCTTTTAGTGAGCTTCTAATATAAATTAGGTGTCTTAGGTAATGGGTGGTTTTCAGACAGGATTGATCTTTCTATGGTCCAGTGAAAGTAGGTGTGTTTGGTGAGATGTCACAAAAGCAAGCTTCCTGGCACCTATACTAATGGGCTGGTTACCCCTTTTGGAGTAGGACTTGAAAAATGTAGCACAGGAATCCATCCCCCCCCCCTTCCTAACTTTTTCATTTTTTGATGTAATGGGCAAAGGTCTATATATCCTTCACTCCTTTGGTATTTCAGTCCTTGTATTTGCAGTATCACTGAGTGAATCTTAAGCCACTCATCCTTTTAGTCACTTACAGCTCCCTAAACTTGCATGAACTTAAAGATGAAGTGGTTATGAGTAGACTAGGTTACTTACCATTTTTATAAGTGTACAACCTTTAAAGAAAAATGTATCAAGCACACCATCACCACCACAACCAAATGATTTCTATTCCCCATTAAGCCCTCCTTGGAAACTTTGATAGCACAGAGACCTAGGAAGAACTGTAGAGATGTTAAACCCTAAGTTCCCCTGCCTCAAAAATAAGAGCAAGCATGCATTTCTATAGACATCAAAACGTGTCTGTGTTTTCCTCTTTATGAAGCAGAAATTCTCTCAGCTTTGTGCAAAGAGTGGCATGATCAAAAGCACAAACTGAGTGTGCGAGAGCCAAAAGCTCTAATGCAGAATCTAACCATGGACCTCAGGCAAAGAGGGTATATAAAAAATAAACCTTTCCTTTATGCTTCATTGACATGTTGTAGTTAAAACTTTTCAGAAAAGTTTCCACAGATTTATGAAGAAGTGAAAGCACAAATGCACAGTCAGTATCGCAGGCTCATAAACACAGCTAATGAACAAAACCCGTACACCTTTAAATATGCAAGAATGTGTCACAAGCATTTTAATATTTCACTGTGTTTCCCACATACTGACTCATCATTCGAGCACTGGGAAATAACAATTGTATTAAAAATATTTAGATAATTAAGATACATAAGTCTATTCTGATTCTGACCCAGAAAAGCTTTCTTGGTCCCCAGTTCAGCTAACCAGGATAACCAACATTAGAGCGTGAATACCTTTCATTTACTTATAAAAATGTATTTGTCTTTAGGCAAATATTTAGGCACATCTGTAACTCTCAGCACAGAATAACTTCACTGAATCAACAGGATTATTATGATTAAAATTGCATGTGTCTGCAAACCATAACAGACCCAGCCTGAGACACTGCCTTCCTTTTTGGTTTTTTCAGATATGAAGCATAAAAACTCTTCTGTTAGCATGGAAGACCTAGACAACATTTTCTCTCTCCCATCTCAAGGCTTCTCTTGCTTATTTTTGCTTATTTGTTCATTGTTATAATGAGGTAACTTTGTCAAAGTGATTTTAAATTTATTGGAGACGTTTTCAAAAACTGATTGACCAGTTGAGGTTTGGGTTTTTTCAATAGCATCAAGTGAAGGACACTTATTCTTACACCCCACATGCCCAAACTGATTCCTGTTTGTCACTTCCTACATCCAAAGGGGACACATGGAACTAGTGGTGTGACAGACGGCAATTTATGCTTTGAATTTCAATACTTCACACATTGAAATGAGAAAAGAGACAGATATTTGTCACGTGTGGGTGCTCACTGGGGACACCCAAGGGAACAAACACACTTGCTGGGTGCTGGGGTCCACAGCCAGTTCCCAGCAAGGCTCAGGCACCAAATAAATACCTTTGGGCCCCCAAAATAAAGCAGCTATCTTATATTGAAGGTGCACACCTTCACTGTCAGGAATATGGTACATCTTTATTTCTAATGCCTTTAAAGATATTTCCTCCCAAGTAAAGGCATCAAATGGAATACAAATAACATATGAAAACCTGCCTGGATGCCTTCTGGTGTGGCATGCCCTAGGCAATTGTGTTTTGGCAAGGGGCTTGGACTCTATGATCTCTAGAGGTCCCTTTCAAGCCCTAACATTCTATGACTCTAGGACATATTCTATTATATTCTATGTATTTTTACTGATTTCTAGAAATAATACATGAATACTTCTAAGATACAATTTGCCATAGTATTAAAATACAAGAGTCATGCAAATAGACCTCCACTGCCTTTGGAAACAGAACTACTAATTTCAGAGTGAGTGTACCCATGTGGCTGTAATGCTCTTGCCCCTCCAAAACACTACAGGAGCTCACTTAGGAAATAAACATACATTTTATGAGGCTGTCTTACATGGCACCTCAAGTTATTCCCCATGGAAGAACCAAAAAATGTTTCAAAACTGCCGAGCTTGCCAAAATAAGTAACGCACCCATTGGAAACATCCCAATCCGCAGGTAGAGCACCCCAGCAGCAGAGGACATGCAAGGCTGAGCATCGCTTAGCTTTGCTAATTTGTTGCCCCTAGGACCATGCGCTCAGGAACACAGAACATTTATCACCAGGTTTAGAATAGTGGATGCCAGAAGCAGAGGAGAAGGGCACCCTACAAGCTCCCCAGCCCTGGCAAGGGCTGCCTCAAGCAACCATAGGCTGCCCTTGGAATTGCTTCCTCTGTCTCCCATCACTGTCCCACTTTCTTTCAACTTTTTTAACGGCTCAGGCACAATTTCAAGGTGCTCCTGTCTCCTAAAACTCATGTTCCATGTTAACGCTGACTGATTTGTCACGGGACCACCCCCTTCTCACTGCAACAATATAAGGGGGAGATGGGAAGGAGCACAGACCTGCCATGCTCACAGCTTCTCTCCCAGACTAGGGCTAGGGACTGGGACACAGCTGCACAAGAATGCTGGTTGAGGTGCATCTCCATCCTGTGCTGAATGCACTTTTTCACAGTCTGGGAATTACTAAGTGTGTTTCTAAGAAGGATACACTAGGTTATTCCCAGCCCACCCTGTGTGTCAGTAGGGCAGGAGTAAACAGATGTGTTGGCAGGACTAGGAGCAATCTGGCAGCTGCAGCATGGATGTCCCTGCAGCTTTATTTGTGCATCAGAGAGGGAAATTCTCCTGGAGGCTTACCTTTCAGAGCCAGGATGGCAGCAGCATCATAGTAGCGCTTTCTGGCCTCTCCTGTCATCCTCTGTTTCCCATGGACAGCACAAGTGGCCCAAAATCCTTGCGCAGGGCCGTGAGGAGCACAAGACAGCACCCAGTAACTGACAGTTCATCTTCACTGTGCCACAGCAAAATTACTGCAGAGACAGAAAACTGAGATATATCACTGCTGCAAAGAAGCATTATAGAAATGCTGGTGACTCTCCACTTTACTCCACATGAGGAGATTTTATACCTGCCTTGAATTATTCAGTCCAGAAGAGATAAGAAGTGCTGGAAGGGTATCATTGAACAGAAGTTGCTTGAAGGACCAGTTCTACATTTTTTTACTCTCTTTTTTGTGCTGACAGGAATACAAATTAATAAAAGTTGTGACAAAAAGGTGATTAGATTTCTGAGATTTCCCCTTTTATCCTGTGACCATCAAATGGTGGGCATCACCTGGCAAGCTGGCTGCCTGCACCTGAGGTGTGAGGAAGGGAAGGCCCATTCTGTATGGGGACAAAGCATGGACAGAGGAGAGGATTTAAGGCACGTTGCCACAGTAAGTTCATGAGGTCTTGCTGGTAGTTCTGATTAGATGTACAATAGCATGTCCTACTTGAAACATAGGTGATGGATGTGAGCAAACATTGCTGCAGGATACATAAGAGGCAAACAAAAGCCTTTGCAAATGCAGGCCTGCTAGAAGAGCAGTCCGTGTAAGGGGGTGGCATTGAAGTAAAGAGAATATGGTATCTCTTCTTCCCTACTCTTCAATGCCAACACAGCCCAGAAACAAATATGTCTGAAATGCAGTTGGATACCCCATGACTTCTGTGTAACCTTCTGAAGGAGGTCTGCTGCATGTCTTACCAGTGCAACACTTCTCTGTGCAGAAGTGACCCTTCAAGGGTTCGACAATTTTTCCTGTATGAGTGGAGTACATGAAAAATAAGACCAAAAAACCTTGACCTTTATAGAACGGGCATGTCAAATTCAAGGGACAATTTTCATGAAATGGGAGTAATAAATTCTTCAGTGTTCTCTCTAAGTGCAGGGTCCCTGATTACTATCCTGCACGCACTTGGGGTTTATTAAATTTCTAATTCCTATTAGTCTTTCTTCATCAGACAGGAGAAGAGTGGATTTCCTGTGCTGTGGTACAGATCCACCTCTGCCATGGAGACAAAATAGAGGCCGTTTCCTTCCCCACTGGCTGCCCAGGAACCACGCCTGAGGCACCACTGCACACACAAATTCTGATTTCTGCTCCCTTTGGGATGCACAGTTCTTTGTGCCACCCTGGGGTGTGCCAGGCCTTGCCTGATGCTCCTGTGGTGGCTTGTGACAGACGAGCTTGACAGCCTGCACCACGGCCAGGTGATGGAGCGTTCGCTCGCCTGAGAGTACGGGTGCTAAGTAAATCTCATTCCTAATCCAAATCGCTTTTGATAAGAACAAAAGCTGTGTGCGAATGAATATTTCCATCTTATTTCAAATTCTAGGTTTCAACTGCAATATTAATGCTATTTTACAGTGTAATTTACTTGTAATAATATGTCATTATTGCCATTTTACAGTTTTCTCTTAAAGTATTAAAGAAAATGTTTTAAAAGGCACAAATAGCTGCAGCACAAATCTCCATTCAGCCTAAGAATCTGTGCTCTGCCATCAGAATGGTACATAATTGAAAACAATGACATCCCCAATGGGCTAAACACTCTAGTCATTAAGGCATTTTTATTTTGGAATAAAAGAGTGCACTTTACAGCTTTTTTCCTAAATAGTAAATATAAATTAAACATTTCTCTTCTGTTGCCAGAATGGCATCTGCCAGTGAAGCCAGGGCTGACCTCAAACACTTTCCACAAATGCATCTTAAATCAGCACGCTGGGTTTAGACACACAACTCCCCAAGGCAAAGGTTTTCCTGCATCACAGCATAGAAAAGGCAACCTGCAACAGAAGTGTCCTTACCTTGTGACAAGCTCCCGAGCTCCAGGTGACTGTACCACTGGGTTGGCAGGAACAGTAGAAAACTTGGAGAAGCCTTCAAAAGCCAGGCTGCGTGCAAAGGGATGGAGGTGTCACAAGAAGGCAGCGTTGTTAATGGAGAAGACATGCATCATATAAGTGGTGTAAAATTGCATGAAACTACACGTGTTTCCATCCCTCCTATAGATCTTTGTATGCAAACTGATGAACTGCTAGTCCTCCTGATGAGCAAGGGAACACATCTCAAGGAAGAGCTGATAGTCAAAGTCTTATCTCTGTGAAAGGCTCCACAAACATTAAGGGCAGGATGTCAGTTGTTTCTGAAAAATATATCAACAGTTGGGCTTAAATAGCAGCCATCCCTTGGTGGGAACCTAAACCCCCTATTTATGCCTTGCACAGACTTCCAGGACCTTTCCCTGTAAAACGTGTCCTCACAGCTCTTGAGTCCTGCTCCCTGTGTGCTCCCAGCCCGCAGGAGGAGGGATGGGAGCTGTGGGTGGCTGGGGTGGGGATACAGACACTCCTCCTTCAGGGAAAAGCCCTTCCTGTAGTCTGTCAGGGGAACATCCCTGTGCAGCAACAAGCTGCTCAGGTGTGAGCCCAAATTCCAGGCAGCCCTGAATGCTTCAGCCCCATGACCTGCTGGTGGGCCATGAGTTGTACAGTGCCACTCTGGGGATTTGACTGAAGGACAATGAGCAAAGGAGACATCAGGCTTTGGCCAGCAGTCAGGAGTAAAAACATCTTTGTATAAACTTTTTCACCCTAACATGACAAGTGGAGAGAGACTTCAAAACCAATTTTTATTTTTGATTAGTCTTTATTCTTGCTTGCTTCATGGTGTACCCATTTGCACAGCCAGACAGTTGCAACCGTTTTGATCATCAGGGTGTAGCCCAGAGTCAGAAGATGCAAGCTGTCCCTCTGGGAGAGTCTAAAGACTATTACAGCCTTCCCATTCTTCTCTAGAAGGATTTCCACTGCTCTTCCCCATCATGACACCCCACAGATGGAGTAGGTGAAGGCTATTTGAGATCCAAATGGTCAGGAGAGTTGTAGGTTACACATCACTGCGTCTCCTGAGGGCTGGGAGTTTACACCAGCAGTGACTCTTGTTGAGCAACTGTGATATTTACACTGCATTTTTTTAAAAAAGATGATTTCTCAATGTGTTTTCTATCTCAATTTGGCAGAAAAAATATTTAATGCCAAGCAAAACATTAGTAAATAAAAGCAGATCAAGATGATGTTGTTACAATAACAGATTCCGTTACTATTCTCCGTCCTTAGGAAAACCCTGATTAGACCAAGATCCTTATGGTGTCTTATGAATAAGTCAGGAAGGGGCTCTAATGACCCCGCATGAGAGTGTATGAGCTGCAGCACAGCCGGTGAGGTGCCAGGTGCCTCTCATAAACAGGCACTAGCCTGGATGACTAACAGCAGTTATCACAGAGGGGTTGTTGATTTTCTTTAATAATTTGAGCCAGATTTCTTGCTAGTATAAACTAGTACTGCTCTATTGAAGCCAAGAGAGTGCTGCCATTTAATATCAGCAAAAAATAACCCTTAGTCTATTTTTAATCCCATCATTCTTCATTATCTTATTGAAGAATTGTACCTCAGTCCAAATATTCCCCTGTGCAGCAACAAGCAGCAGACTTTTCTTGTTAATCAGTGTATGGGAAACTCCAATAGCTGAAGTACCCTTCCACCTTTGCAAGCACACCTAGCATTGATTGCTGGTCTTAGATCTCGAATTGCATAATTACTGAACTAAGAGAAAATTACTTTTCCCTTTCGAGTGTCAGGGCAGCTTTGAATCCATGAATGACTCACCCTCAGGCACTGGTATTTAATTTATGAGCTATTTATCTCCTTGCACACACCCCAGCACAAACAATTATACTTAGTAATTTGTTGATCTTATCGAGGCTGTTTGATGTTACTGTTGCTACCTCCAATAATGCTGTGCTTTGAAACTTAAACAGGATTTATAACCAAATTCAGATACTTCACACACAATTCAGATTTCAGGGAAGTTTAACTCTTTGGCAACTAAAAGATTTTGCATCCAATTTTTAAAGGAGAGCAATTGTTGCATTTTTTGCTGACAAATTTGGCAAGGTGGCCCTTCAGCAGCATCAGAGCTCCTGGGAAGAGCTAGTCCTGTCCTTGCATGGCGCAGGTGAGTTTGCCTAGCAGAAGATGAGAGAGGGGTGTGGGGCCTGGTCATTGTCCCTGTCTGGGATACTGACGTCACCTCTGTCCCATCATAGCTTCGGGTAGGCTGCAGGGGCTGGGTGCAGTCAAACCCTTGTCTGACATTCACACACTGAGCCTTGGTGTTTTCCCTCTGAACCTGTCCTGCTGCTCTGCCTCGCTCCTGGGAGCATTTTAATATGGGCAATGGCTTTCCTCATTACTAAGGACTTGATTAACCTTTAAATTATTAAGTATTTATCATAAACCAAACTTTATGAACCCCTTTGCGCAATTGCACTCTCTTTATTGTCAGTAGATACCAAGCCTGGGGCCACACGTGCTTACCTCAGGCTGTACTTCGGGTGCAGGCATCTCCTCTGTGCTTCCGTGGCCATGAGGCGGTGAAGGTTCTCAGGAACAGGTTTCCGAGTCCCCCTCACAAACCTTTCCTTGCATGCTGCTGTGATTGTTCAGCTCACTGAAATGCAGCAAGGGAAGTTGTGTAAGAGGTAGAAGCAGTGCAAGGATCTAACTTTGCACTTTCAAGTCCAAGCTTAAATTAGCCATACCCTCAGACCAGGATGCACTGCCAATGGGCAAGGGGGAGGATTGCTGCTGGTAGCTGTGGAGGGTGGAGGGTCCACAGGCAGTGCAGCCAGTGTACCCCCCACCCGGCTCTGCTTGAGCTGAAGGGTCTGGGTCACTGGGGATAAAACCACTGTCAGCACAGAGCAAAACTTCATCCATCCCTACCCTCACCAAAAATAGCCCTGGGAGATCTTATTTTTGGTCATACCTCCATATATAATCTCAGCCTTTTCAATACTCCCTGTCATGCAGGGCTCCTGCCCGGCAGGGCCCAGCAGTGCTGGAGCGAAAAACCTTCCCCTCCCGCAGCAGCAGCGGAGCCACTCGGGGAAAGAAAACCCCCATGTTCCTGTTCAGCCAGCCTGGATCTGCTGGCCCACTTATTTTCTGAGACTCTGGTGAACGTATTTTGTTAGGTTATGTATCACATGTACTCTTGCAACAGCCACAGATTTTATTTTCTGTGTGGTTTATAAAGTTTTTCTGTGCTGAGCACACACATTTTTAATGTGGAAAATAAACTGCTACAGGCATTCTGCAACTGCACAGCGCCTTAATGAGCTCTGATGAGCAGGCACCTACCAAATCACTGGTTTATGACAGCAAGCACACACATGTAACTTATTTCACAATATGCAACACGCTGCCATATGTGTCTATTCCCGTGGTTTGGGAATGGGCACTACCTGTAGAGAGAAGCCAAGAAATAGCTGCTTCAAAGACAACCTTGAAATGCAGAATTTACTTTAAAACTTTCAAAGCCCAACCAGCACACCACTATTCTATTTCAGTCTGCTGGGATACTGTGATGAACATCACTACTTTGAATTCCCACCCCCCCACCAAGCCTCCAGTGATCTTCCTGGTTTAATTGAAGTGAAATGATGGATTAGCATAATCAAACATATGGAATTAGTATAGGAGGAGTAAAAATTAAAATAAGTTGTTATTAATAATTTTGAGCAAATACTAACTTCTAATGATTTCCTGCCCTTTATCCTGTGTGAGCCAAGTTCACGAGTGGAGAGAAATGTTAAAATTGAGTTAACTATTTTTTAAGCTGAAATCTTTACCACACACAGCGCTCTTTGGAAATGCATTTTTATGATCCTACCTGCACCTGCTCGGTGTTTAAAGCACCTGACAGAACAGGGTGTGCAGCGTTGCTGCCGATTGCCATGGCAAGGACCCACAGAGCTCTTCAAGGGCAGTTTGAACAAGCCTGGCAACTGCAAGAGCATAAAACTCTGCACTGATAAAGCACATTCCTGATACTTTTGAAGCTGGGAGGATTATCTTCTAGCTGCTGGCGCAGAGGCAGGAGGAGTGGAGCTGTCCCACGCTGTCCCTGGGCTGAATGCCGAGGGGCTGCGGCCGCTCAGGCGCTGTGCTCGGCGTGGCTGCCCCAGCCCACGACAGGCACGGCCCGGCAATCACGAGCAGCATCAGTAAAGAGCCAGGAGGTGTTCAGCTAACTTACCTCAGCCACAGGGCAGCCACTCCAGCTTGAAGCTTGTTCTGTGGGAGATGAGGAAGGAAAATACAACTTACAGCATGGACTTCTTCATTTACAGACTCCTTGACCAACCAGGCCCCGTGGTCTGCAAAGAGATCAGGGTGAACTTCAGTGATGAAGGGGAGAAGGTAGATGGAAATCTGCAGCAGGTGATAAAAAAATCCTTCAGGAAAGGTAAATCATTTAAAACAATTACAGTAATGCTACCACCTCTACAGGGCTGGCTGCAGTCAATGGACGAGCAGATAGACATGAAATTAGGACAGTACTTTTTTTTTTAAATAAAGATTTTAATAAAAAAGCACAACTGAGAAGGACATTTAAGAGAGCCTGCTCTTTAGTGATGTTTGGAGATAGCCTTTGAAGAAAAGTTGTTTTGGAGGGGAGGCAAGAATGGGGGTATTGGGTCTGACCACAGGCCCATCCAGTCCAGCACCTGTTTTTTCACAGTGGCTGACAGGATCCTGACAGACAAGGTACACATGCCAGTTTTTCTCCCAGAATCTAGGAGTTTGTGACTTAAGAACACTCCAAAGAAATAGGTGATACCTTTGTTTTTAAGTTTTGTGAGTCATGTGTGTCATCCCCCCATCAACCCCTTTTTTCTTCCCCTACAGCTTAAGACGCTCAAACTACAGCCAAGAGATGGCCAGCTACATTTTCGCATCTCTTACCCTACCAAAATGTTCACTTCAGTTTTCAAATACCTGGATGAACACACCTGAGTTTCAGGCAGTCAGGTGACTATTCACCACTGACCACATTCAATATTTGTTTTACTTTTGGTAACATACTATAGCAACAGTATTTTATCTGTTATATTAATTCACACACAAAGCCCAAGCCTGCTCTGCTTGTGCTGTTCTGAGAAATGCCAGTTAGGATGGAAAATTATATCCTACATGAGATGTATCCATGGGTACAAATAGTCCTCAAAAGTTATTTTTGTTCTTTGTCCTTCTTAAGGGTCTGAAATGCCTTATATTGGGGTGCCCAAGCACATCACCTAGATATTGCTGTTGACGCTGCCAATAGAAGACAGCGGTAAGTCCTTACTTGTCTACATAAGTGTTTTTATTTGACCAGGAACATACTTTTAATAGCAAATCTCCTGACCACGCCTCTTCACACACAGCCATACTCTCCCTGCTTTGCTCTGCATTGTACAGGAATCTCACAGCAAGCAACCTGATTATCCTCTGGGCATCTTACAGCAAACTGCTTCTCTCTCGAGACTGAAGTGGAAACTGCCTCTGACTCCTCATGACACCAGCCTTCAACCAGGGCTGAAGGGGTAGCCCCTCAAGTACATGCTGTGGGAACATCAGATCCTCTGTGCCGACCACTTTACTGTCCAGATCTAGTTACCGCACGTGCCAGTGGAGGCACATCTGCTTTCACCGATGTCTCGCCACTTCCAGCACTGTCTTTTGGTCAGGAGTAGCAGTTTCCCCATTCCACTAGCATTGTTTATCCCCAGAACCATGCCATCAGCACCATGGCTATTAGGTGCTGAGGAATGCATGTTAAGAGGAAGACTTGGCATTCCTCCTTTGCACAATTCCCTACTTCCCTTTTCGGAAGGGTAGTGGCTATGATGTTTTCTCTCCCGTCTCCAAATGGAGAAACAAAATGTCTCCTTATACTCACCACCATCATCCCTGGTGAGTACAGGTCAGGGAGAGTGAAGAGCATGCAGGCAGATTTCACTTGTTTTTTTTAAGTAGCAAATGTGAGTAGGATGGATACATTACACCTGGAGTCACCTGTGCAGGTGGAAATACAGAAATAATGGGTGCTTGGCTTAAGTTAAATCAGAATTCATTTTAAAAAAGAATGCTCGAAACTTGCTACAAGTATCTACAAGTTTTTAGGAGTTGTACATCTTAAACGCATAAACCCACTGAGGAGAAACACAGGTTGCACATATCTAATGCAGCAGCTGCCACAAGTCACCAGTGATAGCAGGAACAGAGTTGATCAGATTTTTTTTTTTAATTTTATTCTGGAATATGTGATTACCTTCAGTAGTTAACATCAGTTAAAACAGCTGAAGAGGTAAACTATTCAGGCAAGTTAATAAGCTGAAACATAAAACATTATACAATATATTTTAAGATGTGGCAAATATTTTAAGTTCATTTTCTATTCTCAGAATATTGTAATAACCTCAAAAAACTCTGTCTATCTAGAACAACTTAGTTCAATTTTTAATTATTGTTTTAAACCAGGGAGATATTGTGAAGTACACACATTCAAATCTAAACAAATTTGGCTTAATAAACGTAACTAAGAGATGATAAAATACAAAGCAATCTGTTAACTGTGCTGTCCTAACTACTTCTTCACTAACATGTGACAGTTAGGGAGCAAGGGAATATTTTGGAAACCAGAACAAATTCCAGACAGGACAAGAGAACACATTTCAGTGGGTATCAGTGCAGTAAAGAGGTTACTTCTCTTCCACTAACACATACACTCCACTTCTCACCTTTCATTGTGTCTAAAACCCAGCATGAGCCCTTCTCTGTTACCAGCACCTTGCTGATTTCCAAGGGAAACAGGTAGGCTCCATTCACTTTTGGATTTGACTTTTAACTCAAGATTTGGTGGTCCTAATCTTTTCTCAATTATGTAACGTCAAAATAACACAGACAAGCAAGCATTAGCCACACAGTGACGATACAAAAGAGAATTTCAAGGGTTCCATAGCATCTGAAGTCCTAATTTTCATGCTTTACAATACTCTCCCCACTCCTGCCATCATGAGCAAAGGAGAAGATGCTCTTTAAAACAAAATCAACAACTACATATTGAATTTATCTGCCTTCCCTCTTTCTCCTCGGTGCAGTTAAAGGCATGATGCCAACCGTTCAACAATGAGCCTTGTGGCTCTGTCTGACCCACGTCTTTCAGAAATGAGCAATGAAACTCAAAGGCAGCACCTCGGGGGAAGCCATGGAGCAGGATGTGACCAGCGCTCCCAGTGTCTTAAACACCAAGGGGAGGTTAGCCAGTGATAAGTTACATTTTCTAAGTTTATAGCAAGCTAATTCATCACAGCGAGAGGTCTGGCACACCAACAAGCCACAGGTAACATCAGCACCTTTCCCAGCCCTGACCCCACAGGATCTGTAGCTGAAACCACAAGCAGACAGGCACTTCAGAAATAGTCAGGCTGTTTTAAGTACATTAAGCATACTGCAAGTAAGGGCAATTCTACAGCTTGCATTAGAAGTGCAAGTGGTTTTATTTTTAACAACCACTTATTCTTCTGTGTTACCCAAAGAGACTGGTTAAAAGGGTAAAACAGTACTCGGCTGCAACCTTAGTGCAGCAGAATGCCTTACCTATCCAGTGCAGCATGACCTCTGCCTTCACAACACGATCTGTGTCACCTTCCACTGCCTGAATACCAGGCCTGAGAGGACAACAGACATCATCAGGCAGCTCTGCTCCAGCCTCCACAATTTAATAATTTCAAGGCAAGAACGAATTACTTTTTCAAAATGATTTGAACAAAAAAGCTTCAAAGATACTGTGATTTTTCTATATATATTTCCACTCCAGTAAAAAACCATTTATGCTGCATCATTCTTATTATCCTTACTCTCATCTTTCAGTGAATGTCCATCTACAAATTCATTAACTTTTTTGAGACAAATCGTTGGCATCCTAATCTTCTGATTCCCATGAAAGACTCACTTTCAAGATACAATTGCAGCTGCCCCACACTGCCAGTTACTGTATCACACACGTCTTAAAATTCTGTAATCAGCATCCACCAGGTGCCGTATCGCATTCAGCACACCACAGTCAGTCAATACAGACATCCCCAAACACACCAAGGCTGGTTTTGTCAAATGTTTTATTGAGTGTAGACATCTGGAGTACTGTAAAACATGCATTATCTGTAGATTCAAAAAGGAGCAAGCCACATTGTCCTCACTGTCAAACGTGTCAGGCTTGGCATACATGATGGAGATTAATGAAGTATCATGAGAGTAATATGGTTCCTGAAAAGCTTCTATGATTTGGAGTAGGGTCTTAATCGTTTGAAATGCAAAGCTGTTCACATTTTGTGAACTTGCATGTTTGCTGGAGGTGCCATATTTTAATTCCAAACAAACAAGAATAATTTCACTGGGGGGAGGGGAGGTTCCCTAGGTAGAAACTGTATGCTTTTAGTTTCCAGATATTCCATCCTAAATAAAAATTCATATGCTTTTTGAAGCAGCACAGTTTATTTATAAGCAATGAACAACATCTGATATTCATTTCTTCTTGGGTTGTTGAGGTGTATTAAATTTAAAGAAGATAATATCTCCATCCTCCACTATGTAATTTCTGCCCTGTTGTCTGTATTTTCCAGCAGCCTGTAAAGACAGAAGGAAAAGGAAAATAGGATATTTCATTAGATGGTTTATAGTATTTTCAAATTGCAATTATTTAAACACATTTTAGTAAAGAAATGTTACCACTTCAGCTTCAGAGTTTGACAGCCACTAGATTCCTCAGTTTAACATAATTTGGTTTTACATACATGTAAAATGTATACAAAAATAACTGAACCTCCACTGAATTGGTGGTGCTTAAATGGCATTTACATTATAGAATGGTAAATCTGTAAACTGTGGCAAGTCTTACCATAAAGGACACTAAACCAACTCTTCCTCCCATCCCCCACCCCAGCTTTCAGCATTTCTTCATCTATAAACCCTGCAGATGGCAAACACTGGCAGAGGGAATCTAAACCAGTAATGCTGGAAGGGGCGACTGGCAACAGTTTGCATCATGGTTGCATGGCTAGTAAACTGAGCGGCTGGACAAGCGAGTCCTGTCAAAGATGGGAATGCTACGCACAAGTCACAACTGTATGCGCCTCGTGCTTCGAGCGGGGCTCCCCTGTCTGCTTGTGCCCAGATAATGAAGGGCTGAGGAGCACAAATAAAGGCTCATTTTTTTTCTGTCAGATATTTCCTTTAGAAGATATTTGCTTCAGAAGAGCAGGTATGAGAGCCTGTGAAACCAGAATACAGGGGAAAGCATATAGACCAAAGACATGAAAAGGAAATTGGTTATGAAAATGCTGCACTTGAGGAGAGCAGAAAATAGGCATGGAAACTATTAAGTATCAGTATTCTCTATATTAGAATTTATTATTATATTTTTCTATCTTTATCTTGTCGTAATTAAGCCTAGTATTACAGAGGCTACAGAAAAGCTGTGGCATTAGGACTGAGAGGCTGGGCGGGAGGTGGTCTGCAGAAGCATTTATCTTGAAAAGTGATCTGCAATATGGAAAAGTTGAGAGCTTCTGCTTTAGTTCAATAACCATTCCTGTTTTGAAGTTTTCTCTTGCAGGAGAAAGTGCTTCCATGCAAGACCTCACTGTGCCATTATTCTCAATGACACTATCACAGTGGTGGCATGCTAAGATCCCATTACAGGAAAGCTGTTAACTAATGACCTTAGTTGCAGTAGAACAGATCAGATTAATGGTACATAGTTAACATAGACACCTTTCTTTCACAAAACCTGCTCCGTAAAGCAGTGTATTTCCCTATATTGCTGTTTAGAAATTTACAGACTTCTGAGTTGTTGCTATCATTCCTTATTTGAATGTTGCCACCAATGATGCTAGCCTACAAAAAAATTGCAGGTAAAATAGCCTCTACAATAAATATATAGTGCAGCAGTAATTGACCTTATTCCATATGACACTAATACATAGTACATTGGAAACATTTTTTTATTCCCCCCCGCCAAAAAGCCTTGTTTAGACTATAAAAGGTTTACTTTCAAGTAGACTTAGTAGTTCCTTCCTTTGAAGATCCTAATAATGCTCAAAGTCAAGAGTAATTAGACTAATTGATGACATAAACACTAATAAAACAGTAAAAATCATCGTGTCAGGCACAGGTACAGAGACATTTTACAGTCCAGTACAGTTATACTCACAAACAGTTGTAGAAAAAACCCTGACCTCCACAAAGTAACAATGAGGGATTTTTTTAGCAGACTACTGCACACTGTCAAAGTGGCACAGACTCCATTAATTAAATACATTTTGACACATTAATGCAAGTTTATGTATTTTTGTAACAGTTTACAGTTAATTAAAAGTGACAGTGTTCCTTTAAATTCCCTAGAGACCATTTAATCCATTTCCATTGCTATCAGAAACACTGGTTGAAAAAATCAATACCCATTTGTGAATCTTGAGTATGTATTAAACAAGACACGTCTAACCAGTTCATTTGCACTTGAAAGCAGCCATCTGTAGAAGCCAGCTTTGCCTAAGCAGATATGATTGCTAATAATGTGATATCCCTGTAGACTACAAAGCCCACACAGAGCTATTCAGTGTATAGTTCACAGCACTGGCATTAAATTAGTTATGCTGTACTGGTGTTAGACACACACAAAATCAAACTTAAAAATTGATCAACTTGATAACATACAAAGCAAGCAACTCCCATTACCACTGTTATTTCAGTTGACTCTTTAAAAGCTCCCAAATTTAATTTCAAAATTTACCAGCAATATAAAAGTAATTAGTATTGTGTATGGTATGAAACATTGTATTAAATGCAAATTAGAAAAGACCAGACTAATACAACACATTTTTCTAAGAGAAAGGTTTTTTTTCCTAACCTTGATTTTAAAACTGAGTAACAAACATGCTTGCTTTACAGATACTTCAAAGCAGTAAAAATGCAATCATTAAATATCATTTACACATGGAACCTTGATGTTTAGAATCTCACACTGTGAAAAGCAAATAAAAATATACAAGCAAAATACTTATAGATTAATTTAATAGTTATCCACTGATGCAGCTTCTCAGGAAAACCACTCAGACTTGAGCATCAAAAACTGTTGCTGGCAAAATTTACATCTTGGTTACATAAAGTGGTTTCTGACTGCAGAATATTAGATTTATTTATAGCTGTGGTTTCACTTTACAACTACAACTCTACTTCCCTTTTCATAAGGCAGTTCACATGCCGCAACGAACCAATTATACTGGGATTTTTTTCCCTCACTTCCTGGGGTTCAAACAAACCTATTAAAGTCCTGCTGCTCAGTATGATCTTCCTTAGCAATACCACTGAGAATAAGCTGAATTTGAAATCATAGTTTTGCATACCTTTCAAGCTATCAAATAGCAAACAATAAAGCTGAACCTTTTAAATTCTTTAACACGCTATAATGTGTAGGAACTTTCAAATACTGAGATTCATTAAATCAAACTAATGTGCTTTGTAATTGCCATTTTATAAAATATAAATCTTAATAAAATGTCAAAAATGCCAAGCAAGAAATCAAACGTGTACAAAATAAAGGGAAATTGCTCAGAGAAGGTGGAAATAATGCAATAGCAATGCACAGAACAACAGCTTTTCTTAAGACATTTATTTGCCATGTACAAGTTAATTTCTTATTCAATAACTTCAAATCAGGTAATTTGTCAGCTGTAAGAAGGGCACAACTTTGGGCACCCAATCAGTCTCTGCCCTCTAGTGTTGAGAAAGCAGATGAAACTCTTCTTAATAGAAGTGTCACTACAAAGAAGCATGAGCTCAAGGAAAAAGTTTTCATTAAATCTCTTTACTATCTGTTTAGACAGTGGATAGGAGATGTCACCTATTGTTATATATTTTTGTGGACTACATGCAACTATTACTGACAGGCTGAAAAACCAAAGGAAGGCATGGGCATTTTTGAATAAGGTATCAAAGGGTGACTAAATTAAATACTGTAATGCTAAATGTTAAGAGTCTGATTATGTCTAGCAGAGCCTAGGAATGGAATCCCAGTAATGCTGAATAAAAAAAGGGTACATTTTTATATTATAATATTTTCTTAACCATTTTCATCTGACATTTGTAATGCCTTCACTGCAAACTCAAAGCAAGATGACACATTATTACAGGACAGAGATTTTCTGTGTTTCTTGCATTTCCTTTTAGAGGTGATTCCTATCTCATCTTAAAAATCTGATTTTTCAAAACCAAGTTCATTTTAAAGCTTATTAAATTCTTAACACTAACATGTAAACAGAGAAAAAAAAATAGCATAACAATTGGTCTTAGTGTTCACATTAAGTCCATAAACTGTTATAGCTCAGATACTGAAAGAGTTGCATTTTTGTCCTGTAAGTTGCTGCATTTGAACTGTTTCTTAAGTAAAAGATGAAAAAAGATTTTGGTCTATTCCTAAAGGTGACTGTTAAGATTCGCTCAGCATCAAGAACTTCTCAGTGAAAAATAGACTTGAAATGGAAAAATGGCATATATGGAGGAAGGGAGAAGAAAAAGATGGGGAGCTCACCTTGACAGCAGCTTCTGAACCTCCTTCTTTAAAATCTTCATATTTCATTACTTCAGCCATAATGAATCCCTTTTCAAAATCCGTGTGAATCTTCCCTGCTGCCTGAGGAGCCTTCGTCCCTTTCTGTCAAAGGAAAGACCGGAAGAAAAATAATTGCATTTAAGAAGATTGATTGCAAGGAAGAGGTTTCTCCTGTTTGATATGCTTTGGATCTGCTGAAACTTTGTCTCCTATCAGTTAAAATGTCATGCATACAGCTGAGTAATTCTCCATACTGGGACACACAGATAGATGCCTTCGCCACAGATAAACCAACTGATATTAAAGAAGGGCAGCTTTGTTTTTCCTAATAGGTATCAACAGCAGTATTGATTTTAGAAGCTATGATTGTGTTTTGTTGCGAGATTCATTTCGATCCCTAGCTCTCCACACAGAAAGTGAGCAAAATAAAGATTTTTAAATAACTTTAAAATCTGAATTACTCAAGACTTTTACTTGCGTCCAAATGATTTCATTTAAACAATAACATTCAATGGCAAACCACATTTGTAATCAAGTGATTTATGGATCTGAAGCCCTACATATTAGTTTATTTTTATTTCAGAAGAATTTTAATAAGTGTCATATAGAACAAAATGAATATTCTTACCAAAATGTCAACAACTGAATCACTACAAGGTAAAAAAAAAAAAATCACAGCCAACTAGTATAAGATAATTTAAGTTTGTGCAATAGAGGAGAATGCATTCTAACTGCATGCTTTAAATTACAAGGACGTACATTCTGTGCACATACAACCATGGAAAGAAATTTGAGAAATAATGGTGACCTAAAGGCTGCTTAATAAAGCATGTTAAAGTGCTAAGGAGTCTGACACTGTAAAGCACAGTTTTTACAATAAAAGATGTATTGGGTTAATATGGCTACTCACTGATGCTTACCTGACTAAATATCTTTGCACATTAAATCAAAGATACTTACAATCAGTCTTAAGATAAACCAGCTTTCAAATTTTCATTAGAAAAGAGCAAGCATTTCTCCTACTGAAAACAGTGGAGTTTCAGAATGTGCTTTTAAAAACTGGGAAGAATCAGAATTACACAACTTTTTTATTATTTTGGTAGCTATTTCAAGGACTTTAGCAGGCGGTTATGATGTAAAAGGACATGAGATGAAAAGGCTGGAAAACAGAGGTGCTTTTAGGAAAACAAGTTTAACATGCTAAAATATATACACAAGTATCTGTAGCAGTATTAATAAAGATACACATTTACTGGAAATTATGCTGATTAATGAAAAATAATTAATTCCATTGAATGAAATTAAATATAGCCCTCAAATTCACTGCACAGCACTAAATACACTGATGTAAAAAATAAAAGCTGAATGACAGATTTGCACCTCCACAAGTTGGCTTTTTTGGTAATTTTTAAGAGTTTGTAGCAAATATTTTTCAGTAGTAATCTTTATATTGTAACATATTTACATTCAAAGGCAAACTACTACAGCTCAGCTCTTACTGTCCTTTGGGAATAAATTAGTCTATCTCTCTGGCTATAATCATTATACATCAATATTTAAAATACATGTTATTTTAGGCATTAGGTAAGTTCCTGGATAAACATATAAAACTGCCAAAATAAACTAGGTCTAAATATTTAAGTCAGTAAAAGACCTGAATTACTGCACACTGCTTTTAGGTTTTTGAGCCCAACTGTGTATCCATGAGGAATATAATGATGTTATATTGCTTTTATTGCTGAAAATGTAATCCGAGCAAAGCAAAGGAGGAATGAACCATCCGCAACCCAAACAAACTTAGTGAATACAAAATGAAAAGCAACATCAATTTCACTGCAGACAAACCCAGTCACACAGATTAAGCAAGCACAATACTGGTACGTCTTATCTCTGACCACAGGAGGAGGGTAGACAGATTCTACAGGATGAAGAAATTCAGACTATGTAATAGGCAGAATCAATTGTTACCTGCCTCAATCAATGCAGCTCCACTTTCACTGTTCAGCAGCTCACAAATAATTAAAGTTATCCTGGACAAAAACCTCATCTGTAATGACTAGCTAACCACCACCATGACAAACTTCAAAGTCAGTGATATCAATCTGAATTCAATAGTGTGGAACTGGATATAGCTGATGAATAAGTATGAATCTTACCCTGATGGTCCATGCACGCACTTCATCTGGGCCTGCAGTGAAAAAGTATTCTAGTTGGAGTGCTGCATACCCAGCCTTAATGATCTTTGCTAAAGCACTGAAAAAAATAATAAAAAAAAATTCCAATCCATTCAACATGTATATAAAATGTCTAAATGCTTCAAGTAATCAATCTACATGAAAAAACATCATGGATTTTGAAGATACCAGGTCTACTTTAAAACACAGAAATTATCACAGTAGCCTTTTCCTTTGAACCCTCTTTAGAAGAACTACTTTTTTACTGCAGAATCATAGAAATGGTATTTTGATTTGTTTATTTGGTAGGCTACAGAAATATGGGATAAATTTAAATCCCCCTATCAGGCAGCACTTTTGGTCTCACACAATTTTCAGGATTCCAGGTCATGAAAGCATAACTGTTTGACTGAAATTCAATATTGAAACAATTCATTATAGCTGTTCAGACAAATTATGGCAAAATTTTCTCCACTGTCCCTATTCCCCACAGATCACGAAACAGTTTTGGTTAGCATTCCTTCTCAAAAATATACATAACTAATACCTATGTTATAATTAAAACACTGTACAGAGATGACAGATGACAGTTAAAAACTTAATTTAAAATAAATCTTTTCACTCTGTCTCATGGTAAAGAAAGGAGAAGATTCTCTCTTTATAATGGTAATTACTCTGTCATTTATTATTCTATCAGCGCAAGCAATTAAATTACTGCAAGGAAATAGTTGATAATAAAGTGTAGGGAAAATGAATGCTAATTAACCTTTGTGTCATGTTCTCTTCCAGATACTTCTGTTTCTCCTCAGCACTCATATCTTGCAACTTGAGTTCCAAGGCCCCACTAAAAGGAATGACCAAAGCACCCGGGTCGTGCTTGTCCACCCACTCTTTAATTTTTATCAACCTGTAGACAACAAAGGGCACAACATTATCTTGTAGTGCATGCATGGCTGTACCACATTCATTATTATCAAGTAGCACATACATATTCATAAGAATTGCACGGTTTTATGATGCCATCTTTTTGTGTATTGCTTTCCAAGGTCAAGGCATTAACAGGCAGCAATTGCTTCAGGTGTACTCCATTAACATTTCACTGTTTCTTAGTTTCTCTCTGGCATTTAATCTATCACAAATAGGCATAATTTGAGACAATAGCTAGCTTTTTGGTAGAGGTTAAATACTTGCAATTGAAAATGCTAACAGACTGAAACTTTGTAGATCTGTGAATATACATATTTTCTGAGACTTCCAAGAGTAGTGTTTATCAAATGTAGTAAAAATGGGGGTCTACAGGTTTTCCTCTTGAGTTTTGGGTTGGGTTTTTGTTTTGTTTTGTTTTAATTTAAAAGCTTTTCAGTGGCTAAGGCAGCTGATATTAGCAGACAGAAAATCACACTACACTCTGTAAAACTCCTAGCAGCACCCTGCTTTTTCTTGATTTTGGAGTAGGCATAGCTAATGAATAAAGGGCCACGTTTCTACTCGTTTCGCTCACCTTTCTACCATCTCCTCAGGACAAAGCCTCTAGGTATTACACTACTATTATTTTGAAATAAAGAATCAAATTTCCTATGTCTCTCCATCTTCAATAACTAGCAGTATCAGTAATAGTTTGCTGTATATCCAATATATTTTTTTTTAGTTGAACAAAACTACAAATTTAGAGCTATGGATTTATGATGTTAGTTTTAAATGCTCAATATCTTATAAAACTCAACAAAATCTTTGCAGCAATACCTGATGTTTTAACAGTCTTTAAATAAAAGTGTCATGTTCATGACTGCAAGAACTATTTATTTTAAATTTAAGGGAGACATTCATAAATGACCTGTAAGGAGGTCAATGTTATTTATAGGGCATTATATCTGTACAGGTGTAAATGGTAAGAATGACAATGCTCAGCTCAGCAAGAAAACACAAGAAGCATGGGAATACAGCTTGGACACTAAGAATCAAAGTACAAAATACAGTACTTCAGGTGCCGTAGATGTTTCAGACCTGAAGCACCCTTCCTACAGCATGGGGTTTTACGCTCACTGAGTTCTTTTTGTCAGTCCTGCTAATCTCCAAGATTTAGACTAAGGTTTTAACTGCTATTATACTGAAGTGCTTTGAAACTGTGGCCTTCAAACCTTTAAATAATCAATGCAAATGTCACTTCAGAAAAAAAATGAACTGAACCACAAGTTCATCAACACACATTTGTCAAAGAAAATAGCAGGGGATCAGAGCTATTATGAGATTAAGTGCATGGCCCACTGAGTAGGGTTTTAGATGGGACAAAGCATATAAAAGTTCACTCAACAGTTTTCACACGTTTGTTATATAAGGCTGGTCTTCTATCATTTACTTATGTAAATACCCCATCAGTGGTTTTCAATCCTCATTATGCTAAGCTTTTTTCTCCCCTCCACTTATCCAATGAAAACGTAGTTTGGTACCCAGGATTGATACGGAAATACTACTGCCTTCAGAAACATCTGAACTGAAAATCACAATTAAGGTGTGTTTCTGAATGTGACGTGACATTTAACAGCACTTCTAGAGCTGACATTTGTAGTTAACTAATTTAATTTGGCTAACAAACTGGTTATCAATGTTATAAATGACAACATTTTAGAGAAAATGCATCTAGAAATGGACCTGCTGTTCATAAGCATACTTCAACATTTGTGCACACATTCTCTTTTTATATATTTAAGAAAGTATCGCATATTGGTCTCTAGACAAATTAAATAATGTACCAAGTGAAAGACAGAATGAAACATGCGAACTTGAGAAAGTGAAATGAGCGCAAAACTAAAGTCAAAAATTGGATTCAAATTCTGTTTAGTAAATATGGTCATCATAACTAATAAACTAAGAACTATTGTGGAACAACACGATAAGAAATAATTACTTTGGCTAAAACACCAATTCAGAATAATAATAGTCTTAGACTGTCATTTTAACAGCTTTTCTACTGAGTCCTTAGAGGGATTATTTGCATTCCTCAGGTATTCTATTGTACAATTCAGATGAATAAAGACTTACAAATCATTCCTCTACCGCCAGTGTGAGACTTTGATCCAGTGAATACACCATTGTACCTTAACTATAATTGGCAAAAAACCTGACAGTGTAGAGCATCACAAGCTTAATAACAAAGGAGAATATCTCAAAGTGTTGACAGATGATCTTCATAATGCAGGAGCAGAGCTGGTACATTTTAGCAATAAATGAGCACTGAGGTCTAAAGGTCTCTGAAGTGACTGACATCAGACCCGCTACAGCCTCACTAAAAGAATGAGGTACTGCTACCCACTCTGTACAGACAGTCAGATTCTCTGCCTGAGTCTTTCACTTTTGTGACTTTCAATGTCACAGGAATTACTAAAAAGTACCGAGGAATTCCCCTAACGGTGATCAAAATAAAGCAAATAAAAAAATACTCAAAAATAAATACTGATATATTTCTAAATGAAATTTTCTCCAAAGCAAAAATGCTTGACTAATAATAAAGTAATAGTGCAAGTTTGCTTTCCTGTTAGGGATAAACAAGTGTGCTAAATAGAACACAATTTTCTTAACAAATGGTAACAATTAATGTCAGAGTCTGTTTTATCTGAGCACATAATTTTTCCACGGAGATGCTGTTTGTCTGTAAAAGGACAGCATTACTACACTCATTGCGGCCTTTCTTAAGATAAGCACATCCTTGAGGATGTCTCCATTATTTCATGCTATACTTGACAATGAATGATGAAGTGTGTTAGTTATTAGGCCAAGAGAAAAGATTATTAACACTTAAGAAAACCTCAATTAAAAAAATCCAAACAAAAAACAAATTTAAATGCAACAAAATGAAAAATTAAAAAAAAAAAAAAAACCAAACAAAAAAACAAAAGAGCAGAACTGGCAGAACCAATGACTGTGATTAAAAGCTGAAACTCCTGTTAAGAAACAAAAAAGTGCTCAAGATGAAAACCCTTCTGGACAACATAAACTGAAAAGCTATGTGAAAAGTGTATGCACTGGAAGAAATTAAAAAAATCCTCTTACCTAATTAAGTTTGTAAAAATGCTGCTATTAGTAGAGTTAAAACTAAATTCTGGCTATAAAAAATGTAAGCAGAAAGAAGAAAGGCCTGTTCTAGTACTACTCAGTAATAACAGTGTGGGATCCCTTGGAGCATTTCTGGACATCCAACATCCTTCCCCTATTAAGGTGGCTTGGGTCTTCCCTCCAGGTGGCTCTCTGGAGAGGAGGAGTGTGCCAACAGCCACTACAAAGGGTTCCTGGATTTAAATTTTATTCTGTTCACCACAAACGAACAGGGAAAATGGCCAAGAGGAATTAAGATGCTCAATTCCACCTAACACTGCTCTTGCTGGCTGATAAAGAGAAAGGAGGGACAAACGCATGTCAGACTATCTACTATTAACTCAGAAAAGCTGTGAAGACCAAGATGTTTTCGTGCCACTACTAGATTCCAACATTTGACAAAGGCTCAGTTTAAGGCAATTCCAGTTTTTAACTCTGTATCAGCCTGACAAAAATTAAATGGAAGCAGCCAGTGACTTCAAGTGCAGAAGGTTCAGGACAACTACCAGAGTTAACTCCTAATACTAAATCAGTATGCAAAACACACTTTGGAGAAAGGTTTAAATATGAGGGCACTCACTGTGAAGACTAATAAGCAAAGAGCACCAGAAAGGAGCATTGTGCAGAAGGGGATGCCTTCACATTAAAACAGTGACAGTTCCTGAAGCAAAAGAAACCAAAACTTGCAGCTGACCAAAATAAAAAGATAGAAAAGTTGCAGAATGTACATTAACTACAAATCGATATTTGACAGAGTTTCACGTGAGAGATCCAGCTGGGAACAGACACAGAGTTCAGATGGAAATCAGAAGTAGTGATGGAAGAGAGAAGCTGCAGAGAGAACTTAAGCTCAGTGGACACCTGCAAGACAAAATGAGCTGAAAAACTGACCCCTGAGAAGAAAGGGGATTTGTGAAACTATGCTTTTGTACAAGCAAGACCAGAAAAAAAAAAAAGAAGCCACAAAAAAACCAACCTAACTCATGGAAAAGAAACGATTATTTTTCTGATCCACACCTGAACTATGAGTAGCAATACGCAGAAACAACAGCATGGCAGAGAAGGAAAAAATACCAGGCGGCAACACATGAAGGAAAGAAACAAATGCAGATAATGAGATAACATCAAACTAAGTGATCAAAATATATAAAAGACTGAAAAAAGATCTACAAATAGCAGTATGAACAAGAGGACCTAGCAACTCCAACAAGCTCTTCCTGTTGGCAGTTCTGAGCAGCCCCAGATTTTTACAACCTTCCAATCAATCTGTTTAGTGCTTTGTTCCCCACCATTGAAAAGTTTTCCATGTGTATATCCCATGTCACCTTCACTTCAATTTCAGTGCATTAGTTTAACTGAGCCTATACACTATGGACTTGGAATACACACTCCCTATTTCTTTGCAGCAGTGTTTTACTGAGGCCTTTCATTTTTATTTTGAGCTTTCCTTGTAAGCCACACATTTCTAACTTCGAACCTTTTTCTGAACTCTCTCCCATTGATCTAAAAGTTCCTGGAAACCCACTGTATATAATGCACTCCTTAGAGCTCGCAACAATCGTGTCTTATAAACATTAAAAATAGCTAGAGGATTAACTCAGACATTTTTCAGGTGATTCTCCTGATGATAAAACCCAGCATAGCCTTCGGGGTTTTTTTTGTGACAGCACTGCAACATTATCTTATGCTCAGTTTCTAACTTATTGTATGACTCTGCTTGACTATCTATTCTTAATGCTTTATTTGCATAGTTGAGTATAGCTGCATAAAATCCTTCTCAGAAGTTGCATCCTAGATCTCATTTTCCTAGTGATTTCTTCTATTTCTTGAGATGCTCCTAAATGCTAACTCTGTTCTATACACACCTGGACATCATCTAGTTTGGGGTCACCTACAGATTTAACAAGAATGCAACTCTCATCATGCTGCTCATTAATGGAAATACGTAACAGTATTCTGCCAGCAGCCACTTCTGCACATCTCATAATGAGATATTCTTCCAATTGCAAAGTGAACCACTGGTAACTATGCTCTGTGTATTATCTCCCAACCAGTCTTGCACACTCCAGCGTTTTGCACGCTTCCAGTAGTTTCCATCTAGCCAGTATTTTCTATCTTCTCTATAAGAAAGTTGTAAGGCATTGAAACCTTTAAAGGTTTAATAAAAAAACCAGTATGTAGTAAACTGTATTTTTTCACTATATGCAAGATCATTACATTTATCACAAACAAAATATTAGAGTCATCTGAAAATTTAGACAATAGGAAACATGAATTAGTGAAGAAAATTGAATTGCTTCTAGGTGATTAAAAACAGTTGATCTGTTCCAACATTTTTCTTGAAATTAAAGGAACATTAATTTACTTAGTGGTTCTTTCCTCTTTGTAGCTTTCTTTTGCCTTTTGAAGCCTCACTGATTATCCACAAGTTACCAAAAATGCTGATAAATTAGGCAAATTTCTTTTTTTTTTTCCCCAGGTTCTAAACTGTACCACTAGGTTTAGTTGGTTCAGTTGGATAAGAGAGGACGATCTAGTTTACCTAAGCCCCAGTACTGTGTAACACAGTTCACAGGTGATGTTCTTCCCTTCTGTTCCGTTAGCATGTACGGACTCCACAAAGATCAGGTCACACTGTTCTCAGTGCTATACATATATGTATAGATGAATATGTATATGTATTCTTCTTTATATAAGAAACATAGAAATATCTGGGTTGGAAGGGACCTCTAGAGGTCATCCAGTCCAACCCCCCTGCTGAGAGCAGGGACATCCTCAACTAGAGCAGGTTGCTCAGAGCCTCATCAAGCCCCACCTTGAATGTCTCCAGGGATGGGGCCTCAACCACCTCCCTGGGCAACCTGTTCCAGTATTTTACCACCCTCATGGTAAAGAATTTCCTCCTTATTTCTAATCTAAATCCACTCCTTTCTAATTTAAAACAATTGCTCCTCGTCCTTTCACTCCTTTGTAAACAGGCCCTCCCCAGTCTTTTTGTAAGCTCCCTTCAGGTACTGGAAGGTGGCTATTAGGTCTCCTCTTCTCTAGGCTGAACAATCCCAGATCCCTCAACCTGTACTCATAGGAGAGGTGCTCCAGCCCCTGAACGTCTTCATGGCCCTCCTCTGGACCCGCTCCATCTGGTCCATGTCCTTCCTGTGCTGAGGGTTCCAGAGCAGTAGAATAACCTCTCTGGATCTGCTAAATTTTTTAGCATACGTTCACATTTACAGCCCCAGTAAGCTTTCATTCCAAATTTATATAAATCAACAAAGAATGGAACAGTGAACACAATGAAACATATATACAATAGTTTTATTTCACAGAGTAGGTCCGTGGCAGAAATTAAGAACAGGAAGGAGAAAGCCCAGGTAGTACCTGCTGTAACACATTAATATGCTGTAATTCTTACGGCTACCTGCCTTTTTTAGGGTATCCCTTTCTTCTTGCATTACGCAGAAAAAGGAAGACAAAACAGGAAAACACTGAAGAATAAAATGATACTTTCTTCCTCACCATGAAAGTTTGTTTTATATGAAGAAGACACAGAAAAGATAACTCTACAGGGATTACCTGTTATTGACCTAGGCAATCCTATTTCAAATCAAATTTATTCAAATTTATTTTATTTCCTGTTCCTAGGATGGCCCAGAGGAACACGGCAATCCTCAGGTTTCAAAAGGCCCTTTCACACTCCCCACCTGCAAATACTTTCTAGCTCCATTTCAGAACAGCAGCAAGTCTTCCTCACACTGGGCTACTCCCTGGACATTAGCCTCCTCTCAGCCCCCTCAGGACAAGAGCTTCAGGAACTCAGAACTTCATTTATTCTGTGCATCCCGGATGCTTTAAGCTCATCAATACCTTCCTACAGTGCAATGTCTGTATCCCCACCAGTATTTAGTCACTGCTTCTAGATTGAGGTCAACGCAGAGAACCTCTCTCACATCTTAGATGTCCCATCTCCAACACCGATGGACTTGAGCCTTCAAATATGCACTGAAATAGTCCTTACAATTCTTTACCACATAATATTTGGGGACTTGTGACACATTCCATGATCTCAGTAATTTTATAACAAAGTGAGTATATAAAGTATTTAATTCTACCAGATCTGTCTTTCACACTTTTACACTCTATTGTAATTTCAACTGATACTGTATTAGGAAAAGAACAACATAAGTTCTTGACCAACACTGTCAATTGCCATTTATTGTAGATGGGTTTATAATTTTCCTTAACATTTTCCTTTGCAATATAAGTAATTCCAGGCAGGCTCTCTGCCTTGTGTGTCAAAGTAAGTTTGTCCACGGCTTTGATCTCTATCATGGCCATTATCTTAAATCCCCTTAAATTCAGCTAAATTATTTGTTAGATGTGGCGACCAGCACTGTACCTACTATTTTAGTTCATGTTGCATCACAGATTCTAAAGAAACAACTTCATGATGTGGACATTATCTTCTTGCACCACTCCTTATCCATCCAGATGTTACACTTGCTTTTCTGCTCCCAGATGCACATGGAGCAGGGACCCTACCAGCACTTCCTGCAGGCTTCTTCAAGCTGTTCATTAACAAAAATAAGCTTTCAAAAAGCAGTTTTAGGAGGGAGAGAGAATTGATTTCTTTCATATCCTCCCACCACCACCCCTGTTCTTTAAAGCTAGACCGACTAACTTTCCCATGTATCCTTACAATTGGTTGCACCAATATAACTGAAGTATGGTACAGGAACAGGTGAAGACTTAAGGATGGAAGTGCCTTAAGTTAGCCTAATTTTGGTGTCTATTACTGGAGAATGCTTGTATATGGCATGACTTACAAGTAAAAATTATCCTATGAGAGATAACAGACTCTTCAAGGAAGAAAACAGTATTAGTTGGCAGGGAAAAAAATACCATGGCAATATTCTGGAAATTCATATGAAAGCACTTAATGCCCTCAGGACATAATAATTCTGTTAATAGATTGTCTAACTTAATATGGTAGTAATATACAGTTGTCAGTTAATCTGGTCTAGAAAGGTACCTGAGATATTCCCTGTTTAATGGCATGTTGAAAACACATGAGGACATAACACTTCACTTACATCTGACCACTATCACTTACTACTTCCTGACCACTTCAGCATCTCTCATATAAAGATCTGTCTTAATTGACATGAAATTTTTTAGTGGTCTTTGGTTTGCAAGATGTTGCAACTGTGAAAGAAATAGTACCAGAGAACATCATCTGTACGTCAAGTACAGAGAGTAGTTAATGGCCAAAATACTTTAATAACTATGAGACATAAAGCATACATAATAGAAATACAAAGTAAGTGGATGACCTACAACCAAGTTTGAATTAAAAAAAAAAGAATATCAAGATGGTAGAAAGACAGTGAGAAAGAGGCAAAATAACCCAGAATAACTTCTCCTGTTAATCAATACAGAGGTCCCAGTAAGAAAAGAATTTTCAGTACCTTATACAGCAAATTTCACCCAACTAAAGGGCAGTCAAGGTAACTCTATTTTAAACATTTGTAAGAAGTATCATTCACGAGGAAGAAAGATCTTGAAATCCTTTTCTAAAGTATTCATCTCTGAGAAAATTTTCAAGACTTGAGTAACATCTCTCTATCCAAATCACAGTTCCCATTAAAGTGATCAAAACCAATTACGACTTAAAACAGTAATGAAAACTACTACACTGCTGCTCTAGCACCTGCTGGTACGTGAAAGGCTTACTCTCTAGTTCTCCTTGGTCTGCCAATTCTGAAAATTAATTCTGTCTTAACTCAAAAAAAAAAAAAGAAAAAAAAAAAAAAAGAGACCTGTCTGTTGCTGTCAGCAAGGATAAAGCACAGTCAAGACCAAAATACTGATGAAACTGTAACAATGCAGACTGCAACAAATCGTGCATATTATATTTCATAGTTACAGGCATAAGGGGCTCCATTTGCAGCACATATATTATGGACAGAAAAGATGCCTTTGGAAAGTCACATCTTGTCATTCTTTCTGCTATCATTTACAAAATGCAGAGTTTTGAAAGGTTATCTTGAAAATGGTAATAAAATAATTTAACAAATCTTCGTAAATTATAGCAGAAGGAGAAAACCTCAGTCAGAAGACTCATGTGCAAAATTATGATTGAGATAGTACTACAGGTCAGTAGAAAGAATCCCTGTTCCACAGTCAGGTTTACATTATGGCATGATAATTTTAAATTCTGTCTCTTGACAAGGTTTCTTATACCACATGAAAAACTGTATTCTTAAGGGTCCTGTGTAGAAAATACTAATTTATATCAAGACTATGATAGCAAAGTCTCAAAAATGTAATCCCATAAAAAATTATAAGCCATGCATAGAGCAATTGATCCAAAAAAAACACTGAAGCCTTAATAAGAAAAACTTTACATGAAATACATGATGGACATTGCTATTTTAAATTTATATTCTTTGATTCTTTTATGTACTGTGTCTACATAAGCAATTACAAGGCCATACTTACAAACAAAAATATTTATATGAAGCTCCCATGTAATGAAATAAATACATACTAACAGCACCTGAAGACACTATAAGAAGAACTGGGAATATATTCCACTAGTGCCAATTAAAAATCCTGCAAAGAGTAACACAAATGCAGACTACAATATGTTAATTTTGGCTTTTGCTAATATCACACAACAATCTAATTAAACCTCAACTGGGTGAGAATATTCCCCTCCCCCCAGTTCTCTTAATGAAATACCCTTTCCTGCTCACACGTGATAGAGGGAGATGCCTTCCTCACTTCTTCAGAATTAAGTCTGTGAGATCTTAATTGCAGAGCCTCTCCAGACCACTGAGTTCATATGAATGCTCTCTCCCTCCCTCCATCAGTTGTTAAAAACCTAAGTATTCAAGTTGCAAGAGTCAAATATCACCACAACAGCAGCATTAGATATAAAATAATAAACCCTGCTTACTTTCCCCATCCCCATGGACCATTACAAGTAATAACACCTTGCAAGGTAGTATGAGTGATGTTTTAAGAAACAATTTTAATGACACCAGTAATAAGAATCATAGAAGCTTGGTGATATTGGTTGAAGTTGTGGGGGCTTTTTGATGAAGAAACGATAAAACTTGTTATTAGGCTGGAATATGCTACTCAGTAAACCAGAAATTCACTCTAAGTCCAGAGAAAGAACATCATCTAAGCTCCAGTCTAACAACAAAAGAAGTGCATTGAATGGTTAATATTCAAACTACAGCAACTCAAATAATACAAGGCTTAATTTCAGACACCGATCACCTGATTTAGATACCTAATCTCACTCTGCTCCCTACACAGTTAATGAAGCAGGAGGCTCTTCTGAGGTCATTTCAGAACACTAAAAATTAGGGTTCCTGTTCTCACTTTCTTCTTAAACTGTTTTCCCTCTCCCCTTTTCATAGGCTGTTTTAGAAACTAACCCTGACCTTAAGTGCCTACAATGCTTCTGTAAAATTTGGTTGTGCCTCCGTCTTACCTCCTGCTGATACATTTCCCCAAAATACTAATAAATAAAACAGCATACACCATACTGTCATATGAACATGTCTATGTTCGAGCAAAACCCTAAATGAGTTTGGGATTTTCAGTGTGCAGAGATGCTTTGTATGAAAGGCACTTCACTAATTTGAAAAGCTGTCACAAAAAGAAAAAAGTTCAATTTTACAGACACAGTCTGTTTACCTGTCTAAACTATGGTGAAATGAAAAAAAGAACAACAACATTGGAATCATCTATTAAAACATACTTGTCCTGAGGGAACACTAACTTTGATTTTCTTCAGAAGCAGGAGTAAGTATCTGGATCAGTGTCTGAAATTACGCTCCATTTATCTGACAGACTGCAAAGGATCTGTTAGACATGAAGATTTTTATGGCTGAAAATGGAATGACAAAGTAAATTCTTGGCAGAAATAAACACTCAGTCTGTGGGTGGGTATGTACAAAACGTTTTTATTTGCAAACACAAAAGTAAAATGTATTGTAAAGCTACTAGTTTACCTATCTTCATCTCATTATAGATTATGTAATTCAGATGCATTCAACACCCCCAGAGATTTTAGCAATCAGAAATCAGTTGGTTGGAAAGAAGTTCCACCTTGGAGTTACAGTGCCCTGTGGTATGTTTCATCCTTACAAACACTAGCACTAACAACAATAGGATCAAAAAGCCAAACCTAAAATGCAAGCTACTTTAATTTTTGTGACTTGGCCCAGAAACCACCTTTCCATAGGAAGTCAGAACATCAGCCCAAACCCATACTAATTTGTGTCGTCTTGCCTGAGTAAAGAAAGAGGCTCCAAGTGTGGTGGCATACATGATAGTTGTCAACATAAATGAAAATGTTCATGAATAAAAAACAGGCTGTATAAAGAGCTAATTATAATATTACTATCAATTGCTAGCTTGCGTTGGCAAATCTTTCATATCACATAAATGCATTGTTTTTGACATTTCTCTGCAGCTAAACATCACATCATTTCACTTTTTCAAAGTATTTCAAATATGGATGGGATATACTATAAAGAATGTGGTCTGACCTACAGTTGCACTGAAAAAGAAAAAAACACCACTTAGGACATACAGTGCTTCAGCATTAAATTTATTTAAAACATTAATCAGCTCCCAAGTAAAAAATCCCTAGACTTCTAACAGCCTCTATAAAATTATTTCTTCTTTGTATGTATATATTCACCCTTTCTATCCAAGTCAGTAGCTGAAAACAATTCACTGAGTGAAACATTAAAATGATAAGATATACTCAAAGCGATAGTGAAGTTGTGAATTATTCAACTTGTATCCAGATGTGTTCTTACCATTAGAACCACCGTTTTTTTGCTTAAAAGCAATCACACTCTTTTAGAACATAAGCTGTAAGAAAAGTTTCAGTAATCAATGAAAAACACCATTCCTACTTGAACGCTAAAACAAATTATTGTTCTACCTATAGAAGTGCCATAGAACTTAAGCTTGAAAAGGCCTGCTCAACAGGCATAAAGCCCTAGTAAGTAATGTATGATTAAAACCAGACCTAGCCAAAGGAAAAATAACTAAAAAAAAAAAAAAAAAATCACACCAGAGAGTTATTCTGGAACATGATAGTTTATCCATTTCTTCACCAAAGAGTCACTTAATCAACAGATAAAATGCTATTTTAGACTTAGTCTGGTTGTGCAGTAAGACCATCAAGAAGAAATAATGACAGAAAGTAACTCTGGTAAACACAAGTAATTTTGTTTAAAGGGAAAAATAAAGCATATCCTGATAAATTTATTCTCTTGTTGATATGATGTATGATTTTCTATGCAGGAGAAATACATCGATAGTGTGCTGTCTGTGAAACTACTCATTCAGCTGGAAAAGAGGGGGGAGTGAATTTGTACAGACTGTGGGGGAGAGTGAATTTGTACAGACTGTGTACTGAGTAATGCGCTGGACTGTTAACAGGATAACCCTGATGCTTAAAGATACTGCTAATCCAAGTTTCACAAGGCTCAAACTGAGGACCGATCTTGTTTAAATGTATTAATAACATAAACATCAGTTGCGTGCAAAGTTTACATTCAATAGAAGAGCAGGAGACATTTCCCTCAAGGGAAGTCAGCATTGTCATCATCAATTGGATGTGACATAGAAGGGGGTTAGTCTCCTCCAGAGCAACTCAAGCCACCAAGACAATACAACAGGGAAAAGGCAAATGTAATCTACATATCCTACTGGAAACACTTCCCTTCATTTAACCAGATACATTACATTTGCATATAAGATATTCATGAAAGCACATGGAGTACCATGTGCAGCTGTGGTCAGAAAAATTCCAAAGAGGTCTAAGATTATCAGAGGAAAGGGAACCTCATGCAAATGATGGAGACATAAAGAAAACTGATAATGTCTGCTTCAAATAAGTACTGGAGGTGAACACCAAATGGATAAAATATTATTTAATCTGTAGGACAAAGCTGCTAGAACCACCACTGAAATAAGACAGCCATGGAAGGAGATAGGCTGGAAATCAGCAGAACATTTTCAACCCAAGCCAGCAGAGAACTTCTATGAATAGCCTCTCAATACTAAGTGCAAAACAATCAGCTACTGTTAAAAAAATCCCTTAATTAATTTATGAAAGTCATTATACTGTGTACCTACTAACAACAACTGGTTCTGTACTAAATGCAGAGGAAGGATTACAGTAATTTAGAGATTACCATATAGTTACAAGGAAGCACTATACTTTGTGAATTCAGAAGTACATGAAGGCTATGCAGAAATGCAAAAGGGGGACCACAAAGAGGTCTCCATCTCATACAAATCACGTTCCTACACGTTTTGTTAAAAACAGTTCCCCCACTGGGTAAAAGGCATGAACTCAACCACCACGCATTCACCTTGGCTAGAGCTAGTCTGCTGACCTGCAGCAGTATGCTGGCAGACTGACCATCATGCACAAAGTCCTCCCGAGCCACAGAATATGACGCTACCTTCTGTTCAGCGCACCGTGTCACTGCTTTGTAAAGAATCAGCAGAAATTAGGAATCGGTGTTCTAAGGAAACAAGACTCAAACTCTTGGAAAACTAGATTTCAGGAGTTCTCTTTTCAAAAATAAAATATAAGAAAAGTCAGAAGTAGTCACCAATACCATTTACAGTTACCAGTACCACACATGAGGAGAACATGAGCAAGGCAGAAGAGGTGGCTGCAGTACTTGTATCAAAGCTTGACAGAAGTAATTTCAAAATTTGGGCAAGGTATACATTTTTAAAACAGCACTACAAGGACACTGGACATCATTATCCTAATTGGTCAAATGAGGACAATTAAGAACATGGTTATGTAAAAAAACTGTGACAATTTTAATAGAATTTTCTTATTTGGCATCAAACTCACATATCTAAAAGAGTCAGAAATAAAATCCAGTTCTCCATCACTGAATCTCCAGGCATGTAAAGTTCCATTAACATAAAGCCATCCTTTGTCCCCCAGTTCCACATCAGTATCAAGTTTTGCTCCAAAGGAAAGGAATCCCATCATCAGAAGTCTTCTATCCTACCCAACCTTACTGTATCCACAAGAGCAAGCTTGTCATTTGCAAGAGCAAGACGACAAGGTTGGCTGTACAGGGAAGGGAGCCATTTGGTACAGCCATGAGCAGACAACCCTTTGGGGCAGGACATGGATTCTGAAATGCATTGGCAAACTTCATTCCAACATTTTTGATATCAAAGCATTTCCCACTATAACATTAAGACACTTAATATACCTATAATTGCTGATTTCTAAAAAGTAACCAATAGACATGTTACATTCTAAACTGAATGAAAACATTACATACCGTAACACAAACTATCTTTAAGCTAATGGAGCTACAGGGTGAAGTTTTGCCCCTCAAAAGACTAAAGCTGGAAAGAGATTAAGATATTCTGCTGTAAGATCTCTCAGATACTTCCTAAAAGCAAAGAAACAAAAAGACATAGGAACACTGAATTCCATGTCTTGCTTTATAAGGAAGAAAAAAAAAGAAAAAGAAGTCTATTGAGTATGGTCTCTCCTGACACTTCTTCCTAGAATACATCCACTTTCCCATAAAACAGTTCTTCACATTCTATTGCTCTGTTTTCTTTTCCCAATGTTATTCTCCAGTCTTCAGAAAGCTTTCCATCCTGGTCCAACAGCTCTTTAGCAAGGTGCTTCCAAATGCACCTCCAAAACTTACACCTCTTCATTCAGCCCGCACGCCCCTCCTCCCCTAGATCTGACAACCCACGCACTCCTACCTCTTTTTGCAGGGTTAACAGTTCTGGTCCAGGCCAAGGATCCACCTCTTACTCAGTTTCCTTCATTCCTCAACATACAGAGTTACAGTTGGATCAGAGGCACTTCCAAATTTGTGTTACATCTGCTCAATTCTTAAATTTAGTAATGGCTATTTCAAAGAAAAATTCTGTAGCTGCTATATCTCACAGTATTTAGCATTATATTAAATATTTAACACTGTACTTTCACACATTTTGTTTAAAAAATAAAATGTACAACTACTGAAAATTTTAAATTTTGCGTTCTGCACAAATCCAATGCATTTTAATGATTTTCCCACCAGAAAGATGACAAAGTAATTCTGTAATAGGCTAAAATGAACTAGGCTCAGGAACAAAATACCCATTATAAAAAAAAAAACCTAAAAACCCAGCCCAAACCACTGTATAGTTACCTAAGTAGCAGAGGCACAAAAAACCCAACTCAATAAAGGTATTATACCTTGTCAGATACATACAGTAACATTTGTTTTCATGAATATTTAATATGAGTCCTTCAGTAGAGTCTGTAAAAGCACAGAATATACAGTTGTACTTCCACTGCCTGGACTTATCAGATGAAATCTTCTCTTCAGACAGGCAAAGGACAAAAAATGGGAGCTTAAACAGAGCAGACTGAAACACAGGAAAGCTAACAAGCATTGCATCTCTCCTAGAAAGGGAGAATTCTCACAGAAAAAGTTGATAGTTTCTCTAGCATGTTCACATCGTTATTGTATGCTGTACTTCTGGAACATACCTGTGGAGCATGCAAGATGAAATGCTAACACTGCAGGAGACTTGATACATCTTAATATTCTAGTCATAGCTGCACGTGTCCTCAGTTTGCTCTTTACCACAAAGAAACCACAACTATACATTACACATCAATCAGAAAGAGGATACTTTTAATGTTTTAATGAAAATAATACAAAATATGGAATTTCACAGTGATGAGATGTCTAAACTAGAAGTAATTCCATTCCCCAGCTCTGTTATAAAATACTTTGTAATAATCCTTTATGGAGAGAGCACTGACTCAATCTGTGCAAAACTTAGATGCTGCAACTTTCAGAAAAGCACCACACTACAAATGCATTCCATTTATTCAAAAGCAACCCAGATTCACTATTATAGAACCTGAAGGTATTGCTCAATGCAATGATTCATAGTTTCCATAATAGAAAGATTCAGCAGTTTTCAGTCGAGACCTTTATTCCCTCTCTGAATAAATGATGCCTGAAATTTTTATTCTTGTTCTAATGGAATTTCAATGGCCTTCACTGCAAATCTACTGGAAATTTTTGCATATTAAGTGGAAAAAATTAAATGATGTTAACCACATTTTAATGTGATTAAGGCTGACAGGGTCATTATTTCTGCTAATCACTCAGTTTAAAAAGCTCAAACAAAACTTTGTAACAGCCAACGTTTTTTTGGGGGTTTTTTTCCTGTATGTCTGCTGCAGTTGAAAATTAAAGCCACTACAGAATATGAAGCAGTATATATCATAAAAAGGATATATTGAGTGTTTTCTGCAATTTGTACATGCATTTAATTATAATTTATCTCAGGATTAAAAAAGAAAAAGGGGGGAAATCAATCTTACAATTTGTACACCCCCTTACTTCTTTTGTCTTCCTCAAAAGACAAAATAGAACAAGAGAATATATATCTTTCCCTGTAGTTCCTACTTGCTAGTGAAAGAGAGAAAATATCTCTGCATATCTTTACTGTGAACCAAAAGGGATGTGTAATCATTTAAAAGAATTCCTTATAAAGTGTTTACTTGAATTTGCTGTGGGGAGTTCTGCTTCTTACCATTTAGGTCTGCATAAGCTGGAAAATGGGGATTAAAAGTGAAAGAGAGGCACGTGGCAATGATGCAGAGCAAACAGTATATGGTTTTCACAGAGTCTTGCAGTTTCCTCTCATGGAGGATCAATGACAGAACAAAAAATTAAGAAGCCTGCTACTATGGTCACTGGTTCAGCTTGAGAGCCACTGCAAGCCCTGCCTGCCCTGGCTCAAAGGTCCACCAGCAATAGCAGCACCGAATCTTGATGGAGCAACTCGCCAGGACCAATACCAAACACCGAAGCCTTAAGGGCTATTGAAGAAGATGAAGGACTTAAATAAAAAAACCCCAGGCTTTAGTTTGTCTCGTTTGCACTACCAGAGGAGGGAAGATGTTGGTGGTGGGATTTATTTTCTGTTTCTTTCTGGGTGGGAGAGGGTTCAGAGTTTTTGTTTGGCTTGGGTTTTTACAGAATTAGCATTTTCTGTAAAGATCACCAGCGTAATGCTTATTGCCTGCCTAACAATTAATACTGCCCTCTGTGGATCCTCATTTGTGGAGAACCTGTACCTCTCATGCCATGCTCTCTCCTCACAAAACCAAAACTTAAGATGATTAAAAAAACAGGGAAAAAAAAAAGGCATTTCAGCATTCAGATTCATTTTTCTACTTAAGTAACTGTGTTTATACTTATATAAGTTACTTTAGAAAAGAATTAAAGTGTAGACAGACCGATTCACATTGATCATTCCCATCTGGTTTAATAGATACATTTCAACCTTACTGACTCATGAACTATAAAAACTCTATTACAGCAGCCTCTTGAATTATGAAAAAAAGTTTTTTTAAAATAATAATGTCATTACCTTCTTAACCTTAAGGTACATGAAATGTATCTGAAAAATATTTTATTTCCTTCCCATTCCTTGGCAAAGCATCTAATCACATACACAGAGATTTTTAGTTCTACTTCATGATTACAAGAAAAAAATCCTGAGGAAGATAATTAATCATATGCAAGCCTTTTCATACAAGACTTTACTTCTACCTTCACAACCAGCACGTACTGCTAACTCTGTATTTCAACAGCCGCCGGGGCTTTTTGCTGCTTCCCACTTGAATACTGTCCATAACGAGAGGAAAAAAAAAAAAAAAAGTCCAACTACATTAGAGCATTTGCTATCAAGGAGCAAGCTACATTAATATCAATATCATTTTACAGCTGTAGCTTGAGATGTCCTCAAAAAGAAACATTATTGGTATTGTTGGACTTTGTAGCTTTAGTGTGAAGCCATGCACTAGTGCATCAACTAACAACCTCGCTGAATTCTTGTGCTCATCTAAGAAGGGACCCTGCTGAATGTCCTAATGCATCTTATTGTGAATCTTCAGCAAATAAAACTTCATGTATGAGCTCATGATGTGCTTTGCTGCTGGAAAGTCACAGGCTCTGTGGGAAGCTTTTTATCTTCCCAGCAGTCAGTTCTCTGAGAACATCAGTGCAGCTACTGTAGTTACCTGTAGATTACTTGTATTTTCTCACATCTGTGTCCAGCAATCTAAACCATGATGATAAAGGGTCATTAGGTTTTGAGTGAGGAAGGGGATGGACTAGACAATTTGCTCTGATAAGCTCCTTGTTGTGAGCGCCGGTTTAGAATGTGAAATGTGGGGTTGTGCACGTTCTCAACTCAAAACCAGTGCTCTCAGAGAGCCAATTAAAAAAATATACTCAGCCCATCTTAAACTACATGAACACATCTTACCTGAACTTTTTACAATTAATAATATTGCAATAAGATAATACTGTCATGGTAAGAAGGACATCAGCTGTCTATTAGCCACAAAAGAATTCAGGTACAATTACTAAGATAACTGCTGTTTGGAGCACAGCAAAGCAATTTCCCACAGTGGGACTTAGAGTTCAATTTACCAGTTGGGCAAATATTTTGTGCTCTGTAGTGGTCTAGAGAGTTAACAGCTACCTGTAACATTTTAGCAGTGTTATACTTGGAGAAAACTTTCTTCAACCTAAACAGGTGTTTCAGCTTTCTCTGTTCCCATGAATACACATTTTTTCCAACCCTGTTCTAAGAACTATTTTAAGGCTTTTCAATTAACATTAAATGCAAATTTATGAAAGAGCCAATGGCTGTATTCTCCCATTCCAAGCTACTCAAAATGAAGTCTTGTAAGTTATAGGCTACTTGGAAGAGGGATGACAATAAGCACAATGTCCCCTATAAAATTCTGTTAGTCCTTATGGAATTTGATGAGCTGGTAACAGGCTATTTGTCCTTACAGGGTATTCTTAATACAGTAAAATAATTAAAAAATGGACACGAGTTAGACAATATCATCACAAATGGAGAGACATGTACCCACAAATGGAAGAAGGCTGTGTTTTCATATGCAGCAAAACCAAATTACGCCATCAATATATACAGTGAGAATGTTCCACTGACATGGTCAGTGATAGAGCTGTAAGAACCCTAAAATATTTATAGTGAAATTTTCTGCCAAACTCCAGAGACTATCATGGTATTATGTTAAGCAACAGACAAATACATGGAAAGACAAAGGAGCCATTGAATACTTCTTGGTCAACATACAAATCATCACAAGAAATTCAGAGACCTGGGAGTATGAAGAATCGAACTACTACACTTCCCTCTTCTCAAAATTAAGGATTAATTACCATTCAAACACTAACTCATCAGCTTAGATAGTTCAAAATGGTTTTTCTCCATTGCCCTTGAAGAGATGATGATATCCTGCTATGTTGCTTTTGAGTCTTAAATTCAAGGAAAAAAAAAACCAAAAAACACCCACATAAAAGAAAACCAGAAGACTGATACTTTACACACACACACAAACCACAAATGGTCTCTTTCCAAAGTAGAAAAAAAGCAACAATAATGCTCATCATGTATTTTTCCACCAAGATTCACAGTATTTGAAAAAGAACTTTTTATTTTTTATCAGTTACTTTTATTTTATACATATACATCATCTGGTTCTGACTCCTGCAAGTGGACTAGCTACATAGACCACTTTTTTTTTTTTGTTTTAACTACATGGCCTTTAATGGAAATGCAACATTTTGAGAACTAACATTAACAGTCTGCATCATCAGAGACAATGAATCCTTAATAATTATTCATACAGCAAGTAACTGTAAACCCAAATCATTTCAGAAGACCTGAATGTGTCAAGAACTTTGACAATTATGACTGGAGCCAGGAAACTGTAGCACTGCAGAATTTCTTATGAATTTTTCTAGTTACTTTTTATAAATGCTGTCCTGGATGACAGCTTAATGTGTACCACATGCAATATTTATTCTTTTTCAGTGTCAGACTGTCTAGCCATCCAAGGAAATACAAAGAATGTCACTTATTAGGATAAAAGCACAAGGAAGGTAATCAAGGACATATGTAACATCAGCCAATCATGCCCTATTTCAACATCCTATTCCATTCATAACAGTTCAACAATTATTTGCTTACTGATAACTTGCTTTCAGGCTGTTTGTGTTCCCCATAATGGTGGTTTGCATTTATTTTGCTCTTTAGAATTGGACACTTGCTGTGCCGTGCATGTTTGTCAAAACTTTGTATCTTTTGTCAGAAATAGCTTCAGCATATCAAGTCATTTCTGTTTGTGAGAAGTCACTAATAGAACAATCTAGTTACTGTCCATGTCAGTGGGATACTAACCTAACTAGAAATCAGAAACAAAAAGCTACCACACAACCACACACTACTGCAAGACAGGCAGATAAACCCAAACTTCTGTTTAATAGACTTTGAGCCTATAGCTGTATCTTTATGGAAAACCCAATACAGAAATTAGTCTTTGACCAGAAGGGCAAAGTATTTCCGAAAGATACTGAGTGCAAAGACATTAACCTTGGTTTTTTAAACTTGAATATTCATTAAACTCCTTACTAGTCCTCCATATCTCCCGAATGCCTATAATGGAATACTTTCAGACATCTCATCTGCTGATTCCAATCTACCTGACAAAACAAGTTATAAAAAAGCATTAATTCACAAAGTCAAGCAGAGACAGGCAGATAGAGGGAGCCAAAGACAAACATTTACCCTCCATAAAGTGGTTGGGGTTTTTTTTAAATAATAATAATTTTTTTAATCCTATGGGAAACTAAACACGCATGCACATGCCCACACACTTCATTAATCTGAGTATCCTGGGACAAAAAGATTTTATTAAATAAAACCAGGTATGGATTTAATGAGCCTCTGAAATAAAACATAAGCTGGAAGAACCATCACATGTTTTAGATCGACAACATTGTGCAGGTTTTCAATGTATTAGGTGTGGGGTTTATTTTAATAGAAGCCGTTTGTTTGGATCTAAATGGATTTTCTCTTCAGAAGTGTAAGACTGTGCAAGTGTGTGAGAACAAGAGCAAGACTCGATGCAGAGTCAATCTGATTAATACATTATCATTGTTCAACTCAATGAAGTACATAAGCAGCATATGCACTTACTCTTTCAAAAATTTACCTTCAACATCTCTTCAGGCTTTAGAAACTATTGCCAGAGCACAGTAAATCCCTGACATTATTTAAATTCTCTCTAAATTAACAATAATTAAGGTCAAGAATTGGTAATAAAGGAGAATAATATACTTATACTGAACATCTCATTTGGCACTTCTTCCATTAAACATATAACCTATGAACCTTCATTTCTAACCTAAACATGAAGAAGCATCTATTCTTGGTTTCAAAGCCAGGAGACATAGTTATGTTCATTGTAAAACTAGTGACTACCAACATTTGAACCTCAGTCATTAGTGTTAATCATTAAAAGAAACTCAGGTTGTGAAAATAATCTGCCAAAGCTTTATAAGGAAAGTAATTTTAATGGGGAAAAAAAATTAGTTAAATTAAAATATATTTCCATATACTTAATACAGAAAATTGAGCTGTAAATTACCATCTAAATTATTTTTTTAAAAACTCACATATTTTCAAAATAAATTAAAAATGTGTCTGACAATCGTGAAACAGAGATTTTACTTCAGAGCAAAAGTAAAGTTGAAAAATGAGTGCCAAAGCCACAGCTTCCCATTTCCAATTGTGTAAAAGAATTTTCCTTCTTTAACATTATTTTTTTATTCATAATAAATGATTTTTGATTGGCTGATGTTCCCATTTAACTCCGATTTGTAGAAAACAGAAAAATAATCCATTAAATATTTCCCCAGGGAACAGAGATGCTGCAGACCATTCATAAAGAATGAATTTTTACTTCTACCAAAAATAGTCATTTGAGTATTGTTCCCAGATCCCATAAATACCTCCAATATCAACTGCAGTGAGATAAAGAATGACATGTGAAATCGAATTAACTTCAACTATGACAACTCAAAGAGTTTACCAGAACTCGGTAAAAGCAAGAAATGTTTCAAAACACAATCCAGACAGACAAATTCAATAAGCAGAATTTTAGAGGTACATATATGCACTTGTCTGCAAATCAGATACATCAAGATTGAACAACAGATTAAGAAAGAGAAGTTAGTTAGGGATTTGGACATGAAGAGACACCATTACAGTGATACTAACTGCAGTGTCCAAGTCAAATTTGCCGATTCAGTTTTTGCTTAAAAAAAATCTCAAATGAAAGCTCACCTGCCAGCTGTTACAACTGTTAATGTGTCTACTATAAGAAAGAAAGACCCTTCCCTCTCAAAAACCACAGGTTACCAGCAGCCAAGGAGGCATCAGATCCTAACACAAAGAAGCAGCTACTCACATTGCTTCTGTTGCACCAAGTGAGACCATAACTACTCATCACTCTCACAGTAAAGAGGTTTTTCCTGATGTTGAGGTGGAACATCCTGTATTCCAGTTTGTGCCCCTTGCCCTATCACTGGGCATCACTGAAAAGAGAGTATCCCCATCCTCTTCACACTCACCCTGCAGGTATTTATAAACATTGATAAGATCCCTCTCAGTCTTCTCTTCTCCAGGCTAAACAGCCCCACATCTCAGCTTTTCCTCGTGAAAGAGATGCTCCAGTCCCTTAATTATCCTCATAGCTCTAATACAGAGTATGTTAAGAATAAACAGCTATCAAGAATAATAAGCTCTTGCACAATTTTCTATTAACTGATTTACAAAGTAAAAAAGGGCAAAAATCTCCTTTATTTAAAAATACACAACCAAAAAACCCACAGCCTACTTTTAAGACCTGCTGATTAATGGGACAAATTCAAGTTATTATTTTAGTTCATAAACCAAACCATGGCATATTTAGACCAGTCTGTATCCCCCTTCCCTGACAAAAATTCTCCTGAGGTTCAAATATGCAGAAGAGGGCAACTTGATTCAGCTACAGCATATTAGCAGACAGCATTTTAACTGCAATGAGAGAAGTAACTGGGTCTTTGTAACTTGCATCACAAAGAATACATATTTTTTTTAAGTCAACAATAAACAGAAAAATGCAGCAGAACTGAGCTCATCTTCTCCAAGTAGATTTCAACACCCATTTTCAGTCAAAGAATAACCTCTATCCATGGAGAATTTAATTGACTATTTAACCTTTCGTTTCTTTCATCAATATTACTACATCCAAAAATCACTGCAGTGAAGGTGGCTGTGCACATGACACAAGAGTAGGAAAACAAAAAGTGTTCTACTTCTTCATTAGTAATGATGTTTCTCATCAGGAACTGGAAATATGAAAGATTTTGACACACACACACAAAAAAAAACAAAACAACAAAGGCTTACATGCAAACTGCTTTACTCTAAAATAAGGAAGAATGAAAACACTACTGTTTACCCTTGGAAGTAGGATTTGAAACCTGCATCTAAGGTAATGATATTGTAGAGAGATGACAGCAGTGATATGGTGGTCAGTACCCATGTCTCCTCCAAAATTCCTGAGTACCTGCTCATGACCCTCAGGACTTACAACCCTGGACTGGAACATGCAGTAAGCTACAGAATCTGGTCTTGAGCATAAAAGCTGGCCTCTCAAGTTGCTTGCCCCTTCTCCCATTCTGTAACAACGACAAGTGAGGAAAAACATTGTTTTTCTTTCACTTAACTCCACTTCAGTGTATAAGACTCCACCGGTTTGGAGTACTTTGAAAGAGAGATGCCAATCCTCCTAAACAGAAGCTACTCTGAATTTGAAAAAAAAGTCATAAAAAGCCAGATAAGAAAGCTAAAAACCTCACTCCAGAATATCAAAAAAGCTATCAAGCTATTGAAAATTCCCAAACTCCTTTAGCTGCCAGTAAAACTAACATAGTAGGAATGATATAAAACTATACATTATCAAAAGCTATGCTCTAACATACAAGAAATAAGAGGGAAGTGCTCTAAAGAAGAATTGATTGAAAGAACTAGAAATCTGGATTCAGGCAGACAAGTCTGTGACAGCAACGTTCAGCAAAGGACCACAACCACATACAACATACATTTACATCACTCCAAGCCCACTTGAAAAGCCTTTGAGAAACAAGACTGACAGAACACACAGTTTCTTTGCAGACATTGTTCAGGAGATAAATCACTGATATAATTCCAGAATAAAATGTGAATTAGTAGACAATACAAATATTTTTATTAGGTAACAAATTTAAAGTAGAAGGCATTTCCCAAAAACATTTTGTCTATGATTTCACCAGCACCAAAACTTCTAGGAAAACAGGAAGGAAAACTGAGGCATAACGCACAAGCTTCCCAGACAGCGGAAAGCCAGCAGCATAAAACTGAAGTCTTTCACACACACCATACTGGGAAGAAAGAAGAGCAGTTTTCATAAGTCTCTGCTCACTCCATATCCATGCAGTAGTGAAACCTACGCTCACAAGATACCTCTGCAACTCATGTTTGTTTCTGAGCAGTTTTAGCATTCTTCAGTTTTAAACAGACTAAAGTTTGATAAGCATTATTGTACCTTCACAATGCACATGGAGTCAGGATGGCATCTTTCATCCCATTGCAATGATTTTGAAACAAAATTTACATCGTTGTCTTTGACAGTGTCACCACATCCCATTTTTCTGTGGAAGTCCCTCTCTTCACTATGTTATCTGTACACTGCATGAAGCAAAGTTGTGTAATTAATTGATTTGAAATCCAGTGCCACATTATTCTCTCCTGCAGTACTCTGCATCTTAAGTAGCATGTATTTGTAAAGGTGACAAAAATACTTACTGAAAAGTCACAATTCCATTGAAGATCAGGAAAAAACAAAGTTTCTGAAGTGTTCAGACAGTATATAAAAATAGAGATGTCCTTACTTGTCCTGCACAGGTTTGGATAACTTTATAAGTAGTTTTTACCTATCAAAAACTATCATCTATTGCTTTAGATTATGAAAACCAAGTGTTTAAGTAAAATATCACACAAATTACTTGACTCTCTGAACTGCCATGGCAGAAAAAAAAAAAAAAAA
>VWZY01009254.1:341500-410781 GCA_013399075.1 Chloroceryle aenea
TTGAAGTTGAAAAGTTCCTTATAGCTGCTTTCACTTAGCACAGCCTTATTGATATGAAGCGTTGATACAAAGTTATTCTGCATTACTCTGATAGTACAATCAGCTTGCTGCACACCAATGCTCCCAGAGAATAGAGAGGCTAACTGGGATATGGTTGTGCTGGGCTGGTGTTTGTTGTTGTGGTACACTGGGCTGCCACGTATCACTCAGAACTTTGCAGAAACTATTCATTAGTCTAGTCATCCTCCTTCTCTACAGTCTGCAGCTTTTATATTGTAGTAAGAACAGCTTGAAGCTACCTTTATCTGCCCAGGACAGGCCTTACAAAAAACAAGCGGGTTCCCCTCCTCCACTCCCACGCAACCACCCCACTTTTTACTGGTTTCAAGACTCAATAAGTATATCCTAAGTAAATTACTGAGGCTTTATTTCCTGACTTTGCAACCTATACTGCAGCTATTTATAAGTGCCATGTTGTAACCAGGTGGACTGAAATTTTTGAAAACAGCTTCACCATACAGCACTGCACATTTTTAAAACATCCCAGAAACATTTTATTTGAAAAATGTTACTGCCCTAATGCTTAGGAGCCAAGACTTTACCTGTGGCACAGAGCAAATGCTGTATCGGCGATAAATCATTGCACTTGTGCAAAAGTGCATCCACATCGGGAATTCACATCCTCAGTAGCAAAACTGCTCAAAAGAGTCTCAGATTAATTTGTTCCTATAATCCACAGCACCTGCATGCAAACAGGGCGCTGGAGTGAAGTTAGGATTTTCCTGGAAGGTGTGTCTGCAGCAAGGTTACACACCGGAGCTGAAAGCAGGGATCCATCTTCCCCACGCCTGGAGACATGTCCCCAGCACCTGCTGTTAGCCAAACAATACGCATTCACATTCAGAGAGGGACTCCAGGCAAAGGAAAAGCAAAGCAAAGCAAAGCAGGAAGTCTGGTGAAAGAAATCATCCAGACCAAAGGACTGGACTGGAACTAAGCCAGCAAGAATGGGATGAAATCAAAGAAGAGGGAGAGACAATCTGCCAAAAACCCATGAAGAACATGTCAGTTAGAAAAAGGGTGGGGAAAAAAGTCTGATAGACAGAACTGAATGAAAAGTCACTGGAATTGGTAAGGCTACATGAAGTCAACTGGCAATGTCAGGCAAAAGTCCTGAAAGGAAAAAGACCGCCATTGGGTTGGCTAATGGATAAAAAATTAACTTGTACTTATTAATTTGCATAAGACATAAATTTAGAATAACTGTTTATTAAGTAAACAGCATGCACTGTCCTGTCTTACAGTAGGTAAGTGCTCTATGGAAAACATATGCCATCCTCTAGTTAAAACCACCTGAGCTATACAGTCATTTCTCTCCATCAGGCAGTATTGGTGCAAGAGGAAGCCTAAATTCAGAATCTTGTTAACTTGGAGTACCTAACTACACAACTTGTGTGTGCAAAACTCCCATTTCTACACAGATAATATAAATCATCTGATCATGTTTTTAAAAAACATTTCAGTTGTGAGGCAGGGACAAGAATTGAAACATATTTAAAAATTATATAATTTTCCAAATCTATCAGCATAGAAGACAGCCTTAAAATCATTAAGTAGCCATGTCAAGAAAAGATCTCATTACCACAATGGCATTACAACTTAATTACAACTAAAAGAATTCTCCATCAATTACATTCTCAAATATAATATTAATTTTTTTATCTGCCTAAATATCCATGACTATATATAGTATAAATACAATATATTTAAATAATCTAACTCAGAAAATAAATGCAACTCACAAGCTCAAGGTAGTGAAAATGGCATTCTGTCCTCTCTTGAGTATCTTGTTACATGACTATACACCGGTACATGCAACTAACAGTTTACTCTAAATGATGCAGTTCTGTTTGTCTCTGCACAAGCTCATGTAACAATGGCATCCATCCTTTTAGATGAAGAAAGCCCTTTAGATTATTTGGTACAAATAAGAACTTTTTTGATCTTAGAAAAGTTTGTGAAGTGAAAGAAGACTGTGTTTCTGTGGAACATGGTTTGCTTCAAGGTGTGTCACATTAATATTACCATTTCCATTAATCTTTTTTTCTTTCGTTTTTTAAAATGATTTTTTGAAATGTCTCAAACCAAAATGCATGTAAAATGCTAAGGTAGAACTTTCACTGTAGTTTTTGTTAGTTTGCCTTTTTTTTTTTTTAACATAGAGATCAAGTTTTTCTTACTAATCAATGCAAGAAGAGTCTGTACAAAAATAGTACCTCCAGGACTTCTCTAAAATCAGTAACTATTTAAGAGTGGAAGAGAAGGTTTGGGTACATAGAGGTTTTTTGGGTTTTAGTTTCTTTTAAGTTTTCTGTTCTATTCTTTTCTTGTTTTTAACAGGCATACTGAAGCCATGAAAACCTTCTGGATAACATTTATTCTCCTGTCATCATCTTTGTGCTCTACCAGCACACAACACTGCCTTGCTCTTTTGCTACGACAGTGACCACACAGCTATCATACCTGTTCTACAACACACCCACAGAAATACAACCACAACCACCAAGTCACCATTTACCCCAGATAGTAGTTTTCTATCCAAAACAGTTTAAAAGTGAAAGACTGAGTGAAACAGACCAATTCATACTCAAACCTATTAAGTCTTCCTTGTGCTTCACCCTTGATATTTCTTTCTTCATGTCAGATTCTGCCTCCCCCCCCCTTTTTTTTTAATATTTGGAACATCTGAAGCAATATGGAAAAGATGAATAGAAAAGGATTATTCACTCTCCTACTACGAGATCTAAGGAGCATCAAATGAAATTATGATGTGGCAGATCCAAAACAAGCATAAGGAAGTACTTCTCCACATAGCACATAGTTAAACTGTGGAAGTCCCTGCTCCAGGATATTGGGATGCCAAAAGTATACTTAAGTTCAAAAGGTCAATAGCTAAATTCATAGAATAAAAACCAGTCAAAAATTATTAACTACAAGTATATCATATCTGGCTTAGTCAGTTCTACAGTAACAGATTGCAAGAAGCTGAACACATACACTCTGCTTAATCTCTTCCTATAATCTTCCCTGGACATCTGTTAGTGGCCTGTCAGAAACACAATAGCAGAAAAGATAGACCTTTCATCTGACCTAATTATGTCCCTTCTAGCTTCGGAACATTAAAAATGCTATAAAAAATAACGAGGAAAAGGTTATTTATGATGACATATATGCTACCCTTCTAAACACAGAGAAGGAAGATACTTCAAAAGAGGTACCCTATCCCTTCAACACCCAACTTATTTTTGTTAACAGAATGTCTACCGCAACATTTTGAGAAACAACCCCCTGAAAATATTGTTAACAACATTTGGATAATCAAGGAGTTTGAATTATATTAGAGAAAACAATATTCAAAAGTCTGTATCTCAGACAACTTAGCTACAATGCTAGAATATCGTAGAAGCATAACCAGCTCTTTAAATCACAGTCTATGCTTAGGATGACAAAATCCACTTGTCTAGACCCAAGAAGTTAAGTCAAAAGATCAGTCTATGTGACTTCAACACATACAGTATCCCTGATGCTTGCTGCGAAGAATAAATTCAAAATACTGAGCCAAAGAGTACGCTAAACATGGTCCACTACATCCGCTCATTAGTTTGCTCAATATATTTAGTAACTGGGATCCATATTATGACTGGCTAAAAGCACCCTCTTTAGCAAGACTAAATTGTAAACCTTTAATTAGGTGAAGGGCTGATAAATCTCATGTCCTGGATTTACGTGACATTTGGTGACTCAGAAAGCACTTTTAACCAAAAATTAACAGGCTTATTTAAAATACTTGCATGGTAAAGTTTAAACACACATACACCCTATACACATCCATATAAAACCCATTAGGAATTATTAAAAAAAAGGCTTAAGTATTCATTTGGAGCACAGCAATATATATAGCAAGAATGGTTTCAGTGGATTCCCCCATACAACATCATGATTACTGTCATCTGATCATAACACAAGTGCAACTAACACAGCTGTCATGTCAGCTTCTCTTCAGGGGCTAGGTCTTAATCATAAATCACTGAATGACTAATTCAACATTGTTAAAACCAGCAAGTAACTGCTTGGAGCCATTCCAGTTTTTACATCTTTCAAAAGGTCAATACACCTACTCAAACACAATAGTCCCATCTTTCACAGTGTTTCCTTCTTTTCTTAGATTGAAAAATAACATGTTAGCACTTACATGTAAGTGTGTTTTAACAAACAATTAAAAAGCTCATTAATTCTGAACGAGTGACCCATTAAAACAAAGACAACTTTGGTTTTCCTTTCTACTGACAACCAAAAAGCCTCTCCTGTCCTTGGCTGCTTTAAACACTTTTACACTTGTAAAAGTCTTACGAAAACATTTTACTTCTGAGCATTTCCTGAATTAATCTTACTTCTGTTACAGCAATATTATGAATTGAGCTCAAAACCAAACTTTTTCAAGTTGAATGCCTAGTCCAAATGTGGCTTGTATTTCAAATATCTACCCCTCAAATTAATAAGAAAAAAATTACAAACTAAGTGGCATCTAACAGTAAAATATATTCTAATCATTTACATCTGCTTGCACCACGCAAATGATGAAAGTTTACCGTTAGCATCCTTCATAGAAAACATTTATTCTGCTCTTAAATATAAAAGCTATGTTGCATAAACAGAGGATTTAAGGCTGTGGCAGAGTGGCTGAATGAAAGAAAATGGCAATCTTTCTGGTTCTAGTAGATGCCTTTCCCTATCACACAATGTTTCCCACTCATAAATACATGACAAATACTTCCTCAATCATTTTTTACGAGCAGGGATGCACAGGGGGTAGTCAATGGCTAGCTTGAGGGAAAATAGGAACAGCAGGAGGCAGAAACTGTACTGAAAATGGCTATGTGGTAAATTCTCTTCTGGAACATCACTCAGCTACCCAGGCTTTGATCTTTCAGCTACAATTACACTCACATCCATGAGATCTGGGTATACCTTTAAAAATCTAAATAATTAATTGTAATAGAAACAGTTAAACCATTTCATTATATGACTTCTAAACTCAAACATCTGATTTTTTACAAATTAAAAATTGCAACTTATACAAAGATTTGCTTTCAATTGGGTTTAACTATGTCATCATCACAACTAGTCTCACAAAAAACATGGGGTGACTGGCGACAGCTAAATCACAGACTGGCGTCTCCTAAGTAGTCTGTCTACCATTAGGGTCTGGGAAATGGTATTTACTGTACAATTAGAGCCAGTGAACTCTACCTGTAATCATCCCAATACAGGTGCAAAGATCCTTTTTTGGAGAGGGAAACAAACTCATCCATTTTCACATAAACTTCCAAGTCTGTACAGATATAGCAAACCTTAGGAAACCTCAACATTTCTACTTCAAATAAAAATCACCTGACAATAACAGAGCAAATACTACTACCTTGATTTTAAAGACTTCCTTTGGTAAAACTACCTCTAATTTTTAAATCATCATACCCATAAAAACATTCAAAGAAGGAGCAAACTAATTTACAATTATAAAATTTGGCCAAAAAAGAAAAGCTTACGTTACTGCATCATCAAATTTATTCCGAAGTCTGTGTTTGAGGCTAAGAGGGTTTGCTATTAAATAGGTTATATTTTGTTCTTTAATACTAACACAAAATGTCTTGGAGTATCAAAAGGACAGTTTTAGTTGCAGTAATTTCACAGAATTTATTCTAATGATTTATTGGAGTTAACCATCTGACATTAATTATTGTTTTGGCTTCCAGTCTATGAATGTTTATTTTTCAGTTTAAAGCCTTCTCACTCTTTGATATCATATGGAAATGAGAATTTTTAATGGAAAATTGAAACCATGTGCATCTAAGTACTTAATGAAGTACAGGGAGAAACAGAGGGTGTACTTTAGGAGAATTCAGATATTCCGCTTTAGATACTTTTGATTTGTTTGGATGAGTTACATGCATATATCTGTTCACAAACATACATTTATACATCTTCAGATTATCTCACAAGTACAGTGCTTAAAGATCTGAATACTAAGAAAAGGTTTTTGGTTGGGTTTTTTAAACTAAATTTACTGTTATAGTTATTTCTTCATCGTATATTACTTGATCTCTTCCCGCCTCCACAAAACAAATGCTTATCCCATCTAGAGCTTCCAATGACATACTAAATGCTGTACTTCTCAACAGCAGATTACCACCATATGTCTGCCATGTAAGGGCTGGATCTTCAACCAGTTCACTGAACGTCTGATAGATTGATCGTAGCCATCATATACTTAAGTCATAATATTGATGTCAGGAATATTTGACTAAAATCTGTGCTGTTCACGGCATTAAAGCCTATCAAAACAGGCCTGTAAACCGTAAGCAAAGTGCAAGAGTGGCAAGGAAGCCAGGCAGCCAACTGCAAACAGAACAGTACTGTTAAACTGCAATTTTGCTACAGTTTGAAAGATTTCTGTGCAATTCACATAGCTTTAGTCCTGTGGTATTCAATTCATTCCTTTGGAATGAAAAAGGTGTTGTTCAGACAATCGGCATTATATAACATGATAAAACCATATGTTTATTTAAATAAAAGCTTTACATCAAATCCTTCTTCTTCACGGTTAATGGATTCATGTTAAAACCTAAGGAATGAAAACATTCTTCACTACTCTGCACTTCCATTCAGGGTTTCGCCATATGCATCACACTCAAGCAGCACATCAACAGGAGCACAGCAAGTAACAGAAGTGCAGTGTTATTTTTTATTCCTAGTTTGTTTAATATCTTTGGTGATCTTAATGTGCAAGGAATTACTCACCATTAAAAAATGTGAAAGAGAAACATAAATTTAGATATTAATCTGAACAGACTCACCATTTGTTTTTCTTTCTAATGTAGTCTTTTTCAGAGAGGTTAACCAAGTAGATCATTGGTTTTGAAGTAAAAAACAAATGTTTATTCAAAACATCAATCTAGAAGTAGGGGAAAAAAAAAAAAAAACAAACAAGGAGAGGATTTTAAAAACAAGTTATACCAACCTGAGTTAATTTAATGACCATTTATTTGTCTCATGGCATGTCTGAGAAGGCAACAGAACTAAAGTATAATATATAGATCACAAACAGAAAATTTATCAATACACTACAAATATGAAAACTAAGAAATCTTTTTAAAAAGACAGTATCAGGTAGCAAAATTAGAAATCAATTCATGGGATAATACTTATAGCCTACCTCTTTGTCATTCCAATCATGATAGAATCGGACAGCTTTCTTTTCATCTATTACCCATGTCTTGATTTTACACATTACATCCTACAAAAGATCAAGAAAAACAAATTAAAAGCCTCAACTAGATATCAGACTGTTCTCTTCCATAAACAAGGTGTATGTATTTTAAGTTTTAAAACACACACAGAGAATAAAAACTAGATACCTTTTTTTTTAATCAATTTTTACTCCCCCAGAAAAACAGAAATTGCTGCTTCAAAGTCACTAAAGAGCAATATCAATTATTAAAGCGACACAAATCCTGTAATTAGGAAGTTAAATACACAATACTCAAGTATCATCTCTCGCCACCACTAAAATTAGCAGAGCTCATAAAATATATGTACAAATGAGTACATTTTAGATTGCTTTCCAAACTCAGTAAGACACGACATTTCAGCATCCAGCAGGAGAGACCACGTACAATATAAACATGCCATTAAGAAAAGGGAATGGGTGGGGAAAAAACACAGCAAATATATATTTTTTTAAATTGTGAGTAAAAGAAATTGAGCCTATTATTGATGATCCACCCTTCAAGAAATTAATTCAAATGGCCAAAGCCCTTTTTATTCCGCATTAATTTTTCGCCAACACCTTCTCCCTCCCCCCCAAAATGAAACCTGCCAAAGCCTCCATTACACAATGGCAAGAGCCTTGCACTGGTGACCTCCAACCAGCTGCATTCACTTTCAGAACATCTCTCTCGGCAGGAAATCTAAAGGCCTTTTAGTTAGCAAGCTAGTGTGCATTCAGAAGGAGTAACTGCAGGAAGAGCCCAATGTGCTTTGTTTCTCTGGCCTTTCTTCACAGAAAGATTAATCATCTGTGAAATGGAAACGGCAAACAGCAAGTGACACAAACTGAACCCTTCAAGCCTTTCCTCATCAGTTTTGTGGTCGTGAATCCGAAAGCTGCGTGTGGCACGGTTCTCCTTACAGGCAGGTGTTAATAAAAGGCTCTTGGGTCTGAAAGGTCAAACTCGGCTCTTCTAGGAGTAGTACATTTTAGAGTCGCCTATTTTTTGTTGTAGATAATTTATGATCATGCTTTAAATAATGCATTTTTTTTAGGTTGTAATTGATGCAACTGAGAATTAAGATCTTTAAAAGACAAGGAAACGTTTCATAAACCATTGAGCACACAACATTTTTTTTGTGCTTGATGCTATGCGGTTGAAGTACATTTATAAACAACCACAAATAACATCAGTATTTACTACAGTCTTTTCTAGTCTTGCAGTTGCTTTAGTGAAGGGGAAAAAAAAAAAAAGAAAAAGCTCTTCTAAATCTTCAGATCCTGATTTGAAACCCTCCAGGAACAGGACTCCCCACAGATTTTAACAAGGAAGGGGCAAGCTAAAACTTTTAATGAAATGTAACATGTTCTGCCTAAGAATAATCACTTTTACTCTCCTATAACTGAATTTCACTCATAAATGTTTAAAAGTGGCTAATATAACACCATTTCCTACAAGGAGAAGATCAAAGTGCTATATTACAAATGCATTATGATTAAAAAAGCACTGTGCAGCTTTGCTATTAACTGTCCTTTAAACCCTAAAAGGCTTCCCATAGATCTCACTTGGCACTGCATATACAACCTTTGACAAGTAATGTAGACCATTTTTATTCATTGCCTAAAATTGTAGGCAATTATGTGCGTCACACTGGCCACCTGCAAATTCTGAATGCCTGCTCCAGTTGTCAGAGCAAAAAACTAATGTCGGAGGGGATTAATCTAGGGGGAGAGAGTCCTCTTTAATGGCTCCAGCAGGTGAAATGGCCCAGCTGGTTACTATGATGAGTGGCCAGAACAGCTTATGTAGAGACATGCAACAAGATTACACATAAAGAAGAAAACAGTGGTACCATCTTATCTTTAACCCTATGTGCTTTTTCTTTTTTAATTATTCAGCATAAACAAGATAAGGGAAGCAATTCTGTGTATAGGTACTACTCATTTAGGATCTTTATTCTCGGCTTTTGTTTAAATAGATACATAAAAATCAACATAATCTCCAAGGTTGCTGTTCAGCAGTGAAGGAATTTGATTACACCCTATTTGGGGTTTTAAAATAATTCTGTAGGCACATACCACGTGGGCTTTTGACATTACACTTCCCCCCAAAACAACACATTATCGCATATAAAATGGAGTAAAAAAAATGGCAGAAAAAAAACATTATAGCACAAGTTATCAAAGCCAGTCTTTCAGGCTTAAGCAACAATTAAATGGTTTTAATCACACTGAAAGGGTAGCTGCATAACATGGAACTCTGGAAAATCTCAACTATCAACACAGCAAATAAAGTTTGCTTTTTCTAAAGCCTAAGTACAGAGTTGTCGATCAGAACTTCTCTTCCATATTCACCTGCTACCTACAGTGACACATCTAAACCTATTTTTGGCCCAGACCTAACTCTTCAGAGTTCTCATTTAGGTACCTGACTTGATGCTGTTTGCATCTGTTCTAAAGGAGAATTACGTGGCTAACTTCTGCAGGGAAGGCTGACTACCAACTGAATATGCTGGGGAGAACTGACAGCTGTAAACTTGCGCTTTTATTTTGGTTTTACAGAAAAGGTGGCAAAATATTGGAAAACCTTCTTTAGTTAAAAGGATGGAAACTTACAAGCAAATAAAACATTTAGACCTGAAGCTGGTGAGGCAGTAAGAGACAAAATTTGCAAATCATTATTCAGTGAAAGTCACATTTTCTCTGAAGGACTACCTGGGCAGCTGCACCACACAGAAGGTAAGGCAGACAGTCCAAAAACAAGGGACAAATGAATTTAAGATTGCCTGCATCAATAGTGGTGTCCCATTTCCATGTGATTTAATATGATCCCTTAATGAGAAATCATTACATGCTAATGACAGTATGAAGAAATACAACTATTTCTACATATTTCTTTTCTCACTCAGCTGCCCCAATACTCTAAACAAACATACAGAAAGCACATTGTCTGGTGATATGTAGCACCAGCTTTGGTTTTATTAATTGGTTCTGTTTAAGCCTGGTGAAAAGAGTATGAACTGACCTTTTTATCTTCACTATCACTGTAACAGGCATTTAAACACATTTAATCACTACTCCAGTTAACTCAGAGATGCTTAATAACAGAATACAGAGCAATGATCCACTTTGTTTCATTAGAGCTGGCCTCCCCCGTTGCACACTTTGAGGTCAATCTGTCACAAGCAGAATGATCCTCTTCTCCTCACTGAATGAGGGGGGATATTCTTGTTCTGGTTTCAGCTAGCAACATTATAGGAAGCACCATTTAAAAAAGCCACCAAAACCCTCTCCAAAATCCAATTTACTAAGACTTGTCAAGGCATATGACATACAACAAACTTCCTGGATATCAAATAACACTGTATTAAACATCAGTTATTTCTGACTGTATCACATACTTAGCCATATGCAATACAGTGAGTCCTGCTCTCTTTTTTCCCCAAGGTGGCAAGTAGTCAACCCACAAATGCTAAGCAGTATAAAACACTACAAAGAAATACACTTAAACTGCATTTAGGAGATTTATCAAGACATGCTCATGAGATACTCCTGTGTAGAAAAATGTGCATACATTAATAAACTCTCTGGATGGATGATAGTAATAATGTGTGCCAATGCCAATTTCTTCTTGCAGCATGAGGGACTAAATTGAAGCTTGGAAAACTCACTTGCCTACTTGGCATCAGAGAATTGTGAGGGTTTTGTTGTTAATTAGCAGGGCATGTAATTAACTTCCGCAAATGTAATAAAGAAGTAAGCAGTTGTGAGGATTATCACTTCACACTTCAAAGTGCAAGTGAATTCTCCATGATCCTGCAGGCAGCGCAGAAGTCTCCGTTACTACAAAGAGTAACTGAGTACAGTACGCATTTTTTACCCCCCATGAAGGGAGATGTTTCTGGAAAGTATGGAGTGTTTCTCAGCTGCTTATTTATTCCTGTCAAAACTTCCAATATGTAATAACTGATGAGCTCCCTGTAAACACTTCAAAAGCAGTTACATACTTTTTATTAAAATGTTTCCATTGTCCAACACCAGATCAGTTCCACTGCTCTGCTCCTCAGAAAAGCTGTAAGGAGTACCTAAAATGTTACTTGTAGTTCTTAGTTAGCTCCTCCCTTTTCATTCAGAAGTCCAACGGCAGAGCATATCACTAATGTAGTAGTGTATATTTAATATATTCAGACTTCCCTAAGGAATCTGCCTCAGTGACATAAGGTATTTAAATTAAAAACACACTGCATACACTAGATGGAATCAACACCACCTAACCAGTAGGTCTCAGAATGTAAATGTAAATAGAAAATCCAATGAGTGCTTTTCTGATGGCACTCCAAACAAATCCTTTGCATTTAGCTAGTTATCTTGCATCAACGGCCTAAAACAGATGCACGTTAGTAACACAGATTCTGAAAATAGTAAATTACTAACAACATGAATCATGCCTGTAGTGACCAGAACTGCCAGTCAGATTTAGTGGAAGCAAACAATATTTTTCAATACAATGAATTCAAGCTCATACACTTGCTGGGTGAGGGATGAATGAGGGTAGTTAAGAGTATTCATCTGGTAGAGGACTTCCCCCACCCCCTTCAAGAGTGACTGAGAAGACTTGAGGGTCACAAGCAAATAACTGCACTGAAACTGAAAGACTAATACAATCTTTTAAGCATATAAAAAGGCTAATGTCCCATGTGAAATACTGAAAAACTGGACAAAAAAATCAGAGGTTTTGAAAAACTGCTTATACATGGAGACTCGGTATGCTTAAATCTTACACTTGTATTGCAACTGCATTTCACATATATATAATTAACAAAAAACTCATATAGTATATTAGCACACAAAAAACAAATGGCTGAAAGTTGAAGCTTAATAAATACAGACTAAAGTTGTGTAATTTCTAAACAGTATAGATAATTAATCACTGGCACAGTTTGTGTAAGTTACAATAATTTATCCTAGCTAGAAAATATTTAAACAAAGACTAATTCTTTCCCCTAAGAGATACATTATTTTAATGACAACTGTGTGATTTGAACTGGTTCTTGAAAGAGATCAAACTAGACAGTAAATAGTATTCCATCTGGCTTTCAAAATAAGTATGATGGTTTTTCAGATACAGATAGAGAACTGTGCTATTAGAGGTAAAGAGTACTCATAATCAGTTAAACTGTGCTTCACTAAAACCAGTATATTGTGCACACGTGAATTTCCTTGTTACCACAAGGTGTACAGCGTGCACCATACCCACACTCTTTCCATTTGTGGCTTTCCTTGGAAGTGTTTTTTGGTTCTACTTGGCATAGCCTCAGCTCTCTGCTTTTCCTGGAGGTTTTCTGGCAATTTACAAGAGAGAGGATGAAATGACAAAGTAAGAATTTATTGTAGAAGGCATACTCAGAAGCAGTGGTATTTTTAAAGGACAATTAAGACAAAGTTTGCGGTTTAAAAAAAGGCTAAAGTGTGTTTTTCAGTTGTGTTAAGTGCTTATATAAGCTGTAGCAGCTGGATGAGAGAAAGAGAACAAGTCAGGTACTGCACCAACTTGAGTGACAATGAGCTCCTCTGTGGTACAAAACAATGTGTAATCTCTTACAATTCCCTTGCTCATTGACTTTAATAAAAGTACAATGAGAGAAGTAGCAGATTTAGGACCAGTGTATTATCCTTTATTCTATTCAATACCTTCTAACAGGGCCAGTACAAGCTGTACATGATATAAGATTAACTCAGAGCCAGATGCCAATAATGTTTATGAACTCTCACCCAAAATATCCTACAAGCATTCCACGCCATGTAATTCATGTCTATAATCCCCAAATTCTCCTGTGTGGGTCATCCTTGTGGGTTCTAAGGCATTATACATGAATGATAGAGTCACTTGCAGCTTCTCAAAGGACAAAACAGGCAACAGTGAGGAAAGCAGTCTATCTACAATTGATTATTTCCAGCAGTTCAGAAATTCAGAACTGGCAAATTGCACTGAAAAGTAAAGTGAAAGATCTTCTGTACAGTTCCACTAAACTATTCTTACTGCATTAGCCTACACACACTTCTAAATAAACTCACATGTGAATGCATTTGTTCTAGATGTGAATTAAGACAACTGAAAAAAGGTGTTTTTCAGAATGCAACTATTTATATATGGAGGTATTTTGGCATATGCATATAGTATTTAAACATTACACCATAAACACACAGAGACAGGCTTTATTTTCAGAAGTAATTACTTTAAGCCACTGTTCAAATCTACACAGGAAAGATCAGCCTTCACAGAAAGTATTTAAACATTGACTTCTCTTTGTCTACCAATAATACCAAAATAAATCCAAATGTGTATTTACACATTATGTACTTTTAAATCAGGCTTTACTACCAATTAATTCAAAAACACCTGCCATGAATACTTTCCTGTTACATGCAAAATGTTCTCCAGAATGAACTTTAATTTCCTCTAAATACTACATTAAGCACAGTAAATGGTCCACTAAAGATTTCAGGCATAATTATATGCATTAAGAATATAAATATTTTCTTGATTCCCTATGATTTAATATTTAAGTTACTAATTGTAACAGCCATCAGCAGAAAGTATGTCAACAGCATACTCTGCTTCTTTCCTTCCATCTCCAGTGGAACAAACTGGCACCTCAAACTCAACCTCACATAAGAAAGCCAAATAAAATGGAAGGGGGGTGGGGGGAATCATCACTGTATTTATCTTCAACTTGGAACAAAAGAAAGGTGAAAATTCCCAACTGACATCATCAGTTGGAGGAAATAAGAGTTCATCCATCCGTGAGAACTCTGGTGAGCACTTGCAGCATAAGGTCAGTGAATTCTGCTCAGCACCATCCCATTCATCATAATATTGCAGGAAGGACAGATTTTCACCCTGTTTTCGCCTAGTATATACAGGTAATGAGAAGAAACTGAACGTACCAGCTCTCTGTTGTTTGTCAAGTATCTCTCATACCCTATTAGTAATTTTAAATGATCAAAAAAACATCTTTCAAATATTTACTGTATTACCAGGACAGGACCAAGATATTAAATGGAAGCAAGGAGGTAAGAAGGGATTAAAACTATTTAAAACATCATTAGGAAAACTCTGCTTTACTTCTCATAGCACATATATGGTGACAGATGCTTATACTCTCTGTCCATGGTCACTGTATCAATTATTAGTTCAGCACCCACAACAATAACAAAACAAAGTTTGAAGCCTTACAAGCAGGAAGTTAAATGTGCACTAGGTGGTTCTGGTACCATTACATTAAAAAGGAGTTTCTAACTGTTCTTTTCATAATAGCAATTACTTTTGCTCTTAAAACAATGTGTGTGATTTAAAAAAGTAGTCTTAGACTTGACACACTTCATCAGTGGAATTTAGGTATCTTGCAGGTCGTTTTTTTTTTTACAAAGCATCCCTTTTCAAGTGAAAACTAGAAGTTCAAATGCAATATTGATCCTGACCTACTGTAAAAGGCACCTTTCAACTGAAAATTGGAAGCTCAAACAGTGCAGATATTGATACTAACCTAAACGTTTTGACTTCATATCACTAACATCAATAATATGCATGAACTCAACTATAAATGATATTCTTGTGGTCAGATATATAAATCACAGTACCATTGGTACAAAGAAATACTCTGTGCTGGAATTTGAGTCGATGCACTAAAGAAGGGCTCAAGGAACAGCTCTCTACCACAGAGGATCAGTCTCCAAGGACTAGAACTGAATCACATAGGAAGGGTAATGGAAGAGAATCCTGCAATAATGTTCAGTTAACTATATTATATTGAATTAACTTGAAGACTTCTGTCTCCAGGACTTAAAATCCTGTAAATGAAAAAATATTTTTTAAGGAAAGTTTTCACATTTGAGCATTCTGACCTCTAAATTTGTACATATTTGAATTTATTTTGAAATCTCCTGCTACCCAAAATGATCATGAATAATAAGCTAATAATAATAATGTATAATTCTGTATCTCTCTCATGTCTTTGCACGAGATACCAGCACCAGACAGATTTTTAAAAAAAAAAAAAAATTATTCTGATTCTTTCTGGAATTATATTTGTGGTTTCAATACATGCAAACAACAGGGCTATTTTTATTCGATAGTATCTCTTTAGAGGGTTATAGCCAAAATAATATTTAAGGGTACACAGAGTCTCAAACAATAGTAAATAATATTTAAAGGTACACAGAGTCTCAAACAATAGTATCCTCAGTAAAAGCAGACAGTCATTCCTAAGACGACAGTGAAAACACTTGCAAAACAGATAAAAATATACATGTAAAGGAAACTATTCCAAGCCTATGTCAACATTACATGTTGCTGATCTTGGACCATATTGTGTCATTGATTTTTAAGTAGAACTTGAAAATTATTTCATTGATGGCTCCTTAACAGCAGTTGGCTATTTTATTTCTGCTGACAGGGGGCTGAGAATTCAATTCTCTGAGAGACAGGCTGAACAGTTAACACTGTATTCAACTGCAAAGCCAGGTCACTGCACAAAGGTGAAGTTACCAACTGTATGCAGTGTGAGCTTAGGCAAAGGAAAAATGATAATTAACAAGTTTGAACAAAGATGTTAGAAGGTGACCAGTCAAATACAAATCTCAGATTTAAGAACTATTGACTGATACAGACTGATCATTTTCTTTTTTTCCTCCTCCTAAACCTTTTGGAGATATTTCAGACTATCAAGTTTCAGTTGTGGAGGCTTACTGATAAAAGAATCCCTTAAAACAGACAATTCATATTCATGAAATAAGAAGAATGACTTCTATTTTCGATACAGTCCATAAAATGCAGTGAAATCCCCTTTGATGCCAACCTAAGTTTACACAGGTCACACAGAAAGTCTAACCTCTCTGAAATCTGTAACTTTTCCTTAGCTTTCATACTAAGCCTATTTGTTTTATTCAGAAAAAAAAAAACAAAGGAAAAACACACTTAACTTAAGATAAATATTATTTCTCTTCTTTCCCGAACCTTATAAAGTGTTCTTCCTCAATAGATCTCAAAGTGCTCTCAAAGAATTGGGGGTAGGGGGATAATATATATATAAGTTAAAATAATTGCATTTCAAATGCTAGATTATTTTGTTCAGCGAGGGAAAGAAAGCCAGTGAAAGGTCTGAAAGAAATGCAGGTAAGAAAGCTTGCAATATCTTTATCCGAATGAACCACAGAATTTTCACAACTCTCAAACAGTTAAAACTCTTAAGAAATTTCTGAAGTTTCTGTACCTTAAATTATTCCCAAAACAATGAGAAAAGGAAAACAATGAAAAAGAGAGTTACTAAAATTTTAACATTGTGCATTAAAACAAACAAAAAACCAACCNGCCTCTTAATGACCTTCCTGCCCTGGAAAGGGGAAGCCTTAAACAGTAGCCCTCAGCTGCATGGAAATAACATTGTAAATTGTGCTGGACAGGGAACTCTCTGGATGCCCAACAAGCTAACTGCAAAATGCAAGAGATTTGGGAAGGGCAAAATGATTATCCAGCCAAAACGCACTCCTAATGTTTTTCTACTGCTTTAGGGACGCATAATCTTTAGGGTTTTTTATCAGAATGTTTTTTATACAGAAACCTGTATGGTTTCTCTCCTACCCCCTTAAGTCATTTACCACCCAGTTAATCACACACGTTAATCACACACTGTACTGTATAAACGAGTATAGCTTCTATGCAACCCAAATTTGCAGGAAAATAGGAAAACCGAACTATACAGGAGCACCTCGGGACCCCAATGCCCAAGAATGGCTGTTACAGTATTAACAACTACACTAATCTATTACTAGAAGCTACATAACTAGTTCTAAGGATTGATTTACCAGGAAAAGTAACCAGGCAGAGCTTTCGCAGGCTTTACCATTATAAAAGTTCCTTTACTAAGGTCTAACATCTACCTTACGATTCAAGTATACAAGTCACAAAGGAATACAAGCAAGAAGGTCCAAGCTCAGAAGGACTCGGAGCTTGTGTGATACCCCACAGCACTTCTCTGAAGAGACTCCCTAGTGACTGTGGTTCCTACATGCAGCCTTTGTCTCAGGGAGAGCACTAATTTGTGCCTGTCCGAACTGTTCAGCCACCCCCTTCCAAGAAACAAAAGGATTCAATGCCTTTGAAACCTCTATTGTTGTTGTTGACAAACTCAGCTGAGACTGGTCAAGCGTAACAGCTGTTACTGAGATCAAACTGGCAGAGCAACAGACTTGAAGAACCTGGTGCTTCCTGTGCAAAATCCACAAGGAACCATGGGAAACTTAAGTTACAAACAGAAGATGACAGAAGTAATTTTCATGAGTGAACTACGGACAAATAGGAGACTGAAGGAAGAGACAGAGAGAGGGATGAAAATCTGAAGCTGGGTAAAGAGATTAATAAAGCGTATTTTAATGATTAATTTGAATTGCATTTCTAGATTTTTTTTTTTTATTTAATGTCTACCTTGATTTTAGCATAATCTGTTTTCAAACACATACCAACTTCCTGTAGTTAAAAAATGAGTAGCTCTGTCATGCAACAGTAACTGTACCTATCACACTTAACAGTTACATGATGACTATAAAGAATTGTATTTAAAGCACACCTCAGTTACGTCTCTTTGCAGACATAAAAGCGCTGACTTCTTTAGCACAGCAAGACTACAGAATATGATTTTAAACCCTAAAAGCATCCAGAGAGGTACACTGAAAACCCAGACAGGAACACCATCATGAGGAGTGGAGCAAAGCTGTTTCCAAAGATGGTCACACAAGAAAGTGAGCGAGCTCAGGACTGAGGCAGAACAGCAAAACAACACTCCTCATTTTCATCATCTCACACCAACATAAAATTGAGCCCTAGGATGAACTTTGAATTCATTATGGACAGGATTTTTGCTCACTCCTTTCTTTAAGATGAAATTAAATGTGAAAGACTGTGTGGATGCTATTTGAAACTGTAGGCCTAAGCTGCACTGCCGCTGTAAGCAGCTGCAACCTTTTGTAAAACAGAAATATCACTGCCCACATGTAACCCAAGGATGGGCTGACACACATCAGGTAAGACCTTATATGANTACAAATGCCAAGGTTTTTTTCCCTTGTAACCTAGTTTTCCTGAAAGGGAAGATGACTGTCAACACTCAGAGCACAGACAAGAGCCATTTATTGCACATGTCTGTTATGGAAAGACCAGAATGTTCGCAATGGCTGGGCAGCGTTATGGTAGATAACTTCTCAGGATTTCCTTTATAAGTTATCTTCCTACCTGCGCCCCCCCACTTTCTCCCCCCCACCCCCCAAGACAACCTGTNCTAGTTCTAAGGATTGATTTACCAGGAAAAGTAACCAGGCAGAGCTTTCGCAGGCTTTACCATTATAAAAGTTCCTTTACTAAGGTCTAACATCTACCTTACGATTCAAGTATACAAGTCACAAAGGAATACAAGCAAGAAGGTCCAAGCTCAGAAGGACTCGGAGCTTGTGTGATACCCCACAGCACTTCTCTGAAGAGACTCCCTAGTGACTGTGGTTCCTACATGCAGCCTTTGTCTCAGGGAGAGCACTAATTTGTGCCTGTCCGAACTGTTCAGCCACCCCCTTCCAAGAAACAAAAGGATTCAATGCCTTTGAAACCTCTATTGTTGTTGTTGACAAACTCAGCTGAGACTGGTCAAGCGTAACAGCTGTTACTGAGATCAAACTGGCAGAGCAACAGACTTGAAGAACCTGGTGCTTCCTGTGCAAAATCCACAAGGAACCATGGGAAACTTAAGTTACAAACAGAAGATGACAGAAGTAATTTTCATGAGTGAACTACGGACAAATAGGAGACTGAAGGAAGAGACAGAGAGAGGGATGAAAATCTGAAGCTGGGTAAAGAGATTAATAAAGCGTATTTTAATGATTAATTTGAATTGCATTTCTAGATTTTTTTTTTTTTATTTAATGTCTACCTTGATTTTAGCATAATCTGTTTTCAAACACATACCAACTTCCTGTAGTTAAAAAATGAGTAGCTCTGTCATGCAACAGTAACTGTACCTATCACACTTAACAGTTACATGATGACTATAAAGAATTGTATTTAAAGCACACCTCAGTTACGTCTCTTTGCAGACATAAAAGCGCTGACTTCTTTAGCACAGCAAGACTACAGAATATGATTTTAAACCCTAAAAGCATCCAGAGAGGTACACTGAAAACCCAGACAGGAACACCATCATGAGGAGTGGAGCAAAGCTGTTTCCAAAGATGGTCACACAAGAAAGTGAGCGAGCTCAGGACTGAGGCAGAACAGCAAAACAACACTCCTCATTTTCATCATCTCACACCAACATAAAATTGAGCCCTAGGATGAACTTTGAATTCATTATGGACAGGATTTTTGCTCACTCCTTTCTTTAAGATGAAATTAAATGTGAAAGACTGTGTGGATGCTATTTGAAACTGTAGGCCTAAGCTGCACTGCCGCTGTAAGCAGCTGCAACCTTTTGTAAAACAGAAATATCACTGCCCACATGTAACCCAAGGATGGGCTGACACACATCAGGTAAGACCTTATATGAAGCATACCTGCTTGTTTCTCTGGGCTTATGTGAAAACCTTAAAATCATCCAACAATAGCTACTTTTTCAGTCTTAGGCCAGTTAGGGATTACAGCACATTTCAAGAGAGATGAAAACCAGTTCTTCACCAACAGAAGATACCAAAGATGTGCTTTTTAACACTCCATCATAAAGATGAACATTTTAGAAAGGGATGTTCACTTTCAGCTCCTATTCACTTCCAAACACTAAGTGGGACTGACAAATTTCATTACATTTCAGTGCAGATAAACCAAAATACCAGCACCAGTATGACAATGCTTTTCTTTACTATTTGATATCTAAAAAGCCATAGGAGAAAACAATTTTACTACTTGATTGTTACACATAAATGGTCTTAGTTCCATGCTGATATGCTGCTGTAATAATTTGAGAATGTGCTTTATATACTACCTGAAATATTTACAGATGATTAATCAAGTAAAGAAAAATAATTAGACTACTGGCAAAGTGTATCAGACTCAAAAGTCAAGTAAAATAATCATTTAAAAAATATACTTTGACATTGATATTTATTATATATTCTAATTTACAAAGAAACACCACTGTTAGCCTGTGATAATTGAGCTCATTTAAGCAGCTTTCCAGAACATTTTTATTTTAAGATCAACTACAGCTAGCACTCTATCTTTTACAGTGTATATTAAATAAAAAGTACAACCACACAAAGAAAATATATTCACTTGGTGGCTAAAGGAATATTAATATCAACATCAAACTAGAACTTGACAGCAAGAATCATTCAGAAGTGATTGCTGGACTTAAAATTAAACCCTCATTTAAGTTTGGTGAAGCACTGGTAATCATCATCTAAAGCTGTGTCAGCAAGAAAATAACAGTTAAATGTAAAAAATTACAATTAACTCTTATCAATGAGATCTACGTTGTCAACAGGGCAAATAATGCTAATGTTTAACTCTTACTAATAATTACTTTAATATACACATAAGACTAGTTAGTAGTGGTTTATATTATACATGTGAGAAATCAATACAAAAACAATATACATTTTTGATTTCAGAGAGTAATGACCTAATGGCCATATACTTATACTTACATATTCAGGTTTTAATTTCTTGTCTCCTCCTCTTACAGCTACTTTTTCAAGCTTGTCTATACTCTGCATGATCAGCTCCTCATCTTTAAGTCTAAGTTCTTCATGTATTATTTCAATGTCACGAACAGGATCTACACTTCCTTCAACATGAGTGATGTCATCGTCTTCAAATGCCCCTAAAATAAAAGAACACTTAAATTACATATTAAGCTAAAGACACAAGAAATATAAATTTACAACATACTATTAAGAGTCACAAGAGTTTGAGATTAAGAAGTCAGTAAGTCTGTCACACTGCCCGTATACAAGTGTCATCTTCAGTATTTTGTATCATACTGGTTTAGTCTGTTAATTTACATCAACTCTAGAATGCAAAGCCTCAAAGAGATACACACAAAATATAGCACTTTGCCATTTCAGGAGAGCTCTTAACACATTTTTCAGAGCTTTTTTCCTAAACAGAACCGAGCTAGAGCACTTCCCTAAGAATAGGTACCACTGTATTTAACAGCATCTAACCCAGCAGTAGCAAACATAACAGCTAAATTGAACATGGCAGAACATGTTAATATGCACAGCAATAAAGACTCATAGAAAGAAAACCTTACAAATCACCCTGGCAGCCCTCACTAGCTGACCAATTTTATGCATTAAGAAAAAAAATAACTTCTAGACAAAGAATTCTGAAGTTCTGAATGACTCTTAGTGTTTCCAAGGGAAACAGGGCTTAGAAAAAAAAGGCCTGAAATCATCTGGCAGACCTCGTCCCTGTTTCAATCTACTTTATCACTGTGGTTCTGACGGTGATTAGATAATGAACCACTCAGACACACAATTTACACAGCAGCTAATTTCATCGGCCTGATTTGAGGGTATGGTTTTTAGGGGGCCATCAAAGAAGCAGATGAAGGTGCATTTGTCATATATGACTGACAACCATTCACTCTATCTGAGCAAAATGGTGCTGGCCCTTATTAGAAACACATGCTATTATCACATATTTAAAGTGCAGTTGAAGCCATAATTTCAAATTGCCAACTGGAAACATAAGGGTAAAACAACCAGATATTACTGAAGCATGTGTGCTGACTTCATGCCCTTCTGAAGACAATCTGGCAACATAATTCAACTAGGATTTAAATTATCAGATAAGCAGCATCACCAAAAAGAACCCCTTACCACCCTCCATAAAATCAGCACCTATTTAAAAAAAAAAAACAACAAAAAACCAAACACAAAACCAGTTTATTATTTATTTCTGGATCAATTTTCAGAGTATTTGCATACCTATCCTGCAACGTTAAAGATATCCCTGAGAAATCAACCTCAAAAATAATTTCATTTTAGTATTACCAAAATGAAAATCAGCTGCTTTTTACATGGGGAAAAAAAAAAACCTAAGGTATTTCTTGTACTAAATACAAGATAGGAAACAGGGTAAACTACAGTTCTTTAAGTGATATACAGAATGTTGAGTTTCTTTCTTGTTGTGCACATCTTAAACTTCATCTTTCCTTTTACCTTACTGAAAACAGTTGTCTCAGCAATACATCTTTAAAACAGTGGTTACCAGAAGTTGCCTCCTCTCTCCAAAGATCATCAATGAGCTCCCCCGGTAGGAGGAAAATCACCACAGCAATAGATCCAACTTTGATGCTGGCCATGAGGCAAGAACAGGCTGCTCTGTCGCACAGAAACTCGCCACACTAACCCAAACCAATGCCCGGCAATTAAAGAAGAGCTACTGCAGCCTTTGCCTTCCATAAGTCCCCGTCTGCGCACCTAACTCAATTGGACATGGGCTGTTTGGATGAACATATAGTAGAAAACATATTTAACAGCTCTGTTCTGATTTACCAGGAAAATATTGAAAGGCAGAGGGCGGGGAGCGAGGAAGTAGGAAGATGTCTTCATACTGATCAAAGAAAAGTCTACCTGCCCAGCCTTCTCAACAGAAGTGTAATATTAATGAACTATAAAAAGTAAGAAGTTTATCTTTCTTCTTTGTATCAAGAAAAATGTGTCTTTTACCATCTAAATACCTTCTCAAGTTGTTTACAGCTTCCTTCTGTGTTTGATGTCCATGGGTTTTAAAACAAAAAAACAACAAAAGACCAAACAACAACAACAACAACAACAACAAAACCCACCATACTCTTAAAGCCAGGAGAAAAGCGCCATAACTATAAAGGTCTCCCACTTAGAACATAAAAATAAAAGGTAAACAGCTTGTTTTAATCCTAAGGAAGAATGAAGGGTTTTTTTTCTGAAAAGGCAAGTACAAGGTGAATTAGTAAAAACAAGAGAAAGCTTACATATTAGTTATGTTTTTCAACATTCTCCAGCTACAGTAAAATACTTCTCCAGCGCTTATTTTAATTACTTGACATCTTCCCATTCATTTCAACAAACTAATCTAGTTGTTCATTCATCTAAAACCATCCCTATAAAACTCCATCACTATAAAGCTACATCTATACATTTCACTTTCACTCTCCTCTCAGTCCACTAACATTTAGCCCATGGACACTTCAACATCCCACCAGTTTTCTTCCAGGCATGCCCGTGTCAGCAGCCATCCTACAGCTCATTAAGGCAACACCTATGACAAGAGAACCATGTCTGGCAGTGGGAGGTTGCTTGGTCAGGTAAGGAGCCCTTCTACTGAGCTGATGATTTCCCATTTATGGCAGTAATTGAGCCTTCTCTCCCCTCCTCATTGGGTTGTTTGACTCTTCTCATGGAAGAAATTAACATTAGTTGCATATTCATTCCATTAAAACACTGGATTTTGAGCTTAAATTTTCAATTCTACATTTAGAGGAAAAGTTTATTTTCCTAATTTGGAAAGGAGAAAATCTAACAATGGGTGTGCTGACAATGGTCATACAATTCCCTTCTAAACAGATAGGAAATCCATTAAATTAATTCTAGTAAATTTTTTTTTATTCCTTATCAGGAACACTTAGGAGAAAGAAATTTAGATCTCTTCCCACTGAGACAGTCCCAGTCCATAAGGAAATGGTGTATAAGGTTTTCTACACACAGAAGGACAAAGTGGCATTAACACCCCAATTTTGGCATAAACTGATAGACTCTTCTCAATAAACAACAAGAACTGAGCTTTACTGGTGAATCTCCTGTTCAGGATTTGTCAATGCTGACTTCAGTCATCAGCCTAAAACCCAACAGCCTCTGACTGACAGCCTATCCAGAAGCAAGACATTGAGATACTCAGGGAACAAGGAAAGGAAAAGAGAGACATTGCTATGATCAAAGAGCCTTAGTTATAACTTTGTCTCAGTGTCTGCATGGGATGCATCTTGAGCAGTCTGTTGCACCGGCCTCAAGCCTGCTTTGTAATGATGGTATTAGCACAAAGCACACGGAGCGTTGCAGGGAATTCAATTCTGGGCTACAGAACTGAATGCAGACTAAGCAAGCAAGCACTAGTGGCAACCTTCAGGATTAGGCTCTGTGCAAGAGGTGAGATCTCCTGGAAAAAGTACAACTGTGAGAAATTATTATAATAGTTTAACTTTCTTATAATTTTACACAGTCCCCAGTTTAAAAAAGAAGACTATAGATAAATGTAAAGCAGTATGAAAAAAAGGAGTTGTAAAACTGATTCAAAGAAATAGGACATATCATGAAATGTGGTAAAAACTGCAATATTGATCAATAAATCTTACCTGATATAGATTGGTAACAGTATATTGCTATTTATTAATAAGTCTCTGATTTATTAGTGAGTCAAATGCCTCTGTCAAACAAAGCCTTTAATTCTGTTTTGTTAGGGAAGACGATACGATTACCCCTCCTTCCCTCCAGCATACACAGCAGCAAACCAGGAAGCTCAAAGGCTCTACTTTAAAATACAACAAATAGGGGACTCAGGAGGAGTCACTGTCCAACACCTGTACAATGAAGGAGATGCACACAGGTCATGAACTCCGAGTAAGGAGAACTACAGAGGGAGTAAACATGGTCATATACGTCAGAGCTAAAGCCCATTCTGATCATCAGCTGCAGGTAAATATGTTGAAACTCAAACACAATGTGTCTGCCTTCTTACTGGCATTAACAAGGGCTCAGCTTCTGTAAATGTGAGGGACCATCCCAAGGTTAGAAATGTGTCTACACACTATCTTCTGCAGCACACTCACACCTGGCAGGCTACTGGCTGCTGAGCTCTGAGGTCTAGCTTTCAAACATTTCATTAAAAAAATACTTTTTTTTCAACTTGTGCTAAAAAATTTGTCTTAAAGAAAAGGTGATATTCTGGAATTTCATCAAACAATAAACTGATCCAAATATGCTACTCTATTAATTTACTTATTATTTCCAGAAAATACTACTAATTATTTTAATATTTTTGTATTAAATAAAATTATTAAAATAATATTTAATATATATTTACTATGGACTTCCCCCAAGCTAGATATACCACCGCATTCTCAAGACAGTATGACCCATGTCAAAGATGCTCTCCAATAAATGTAATGAAAAACTATTGTTCTTCCCAGGTCTTCAAATGTATTTGTTTTGACAACAGAACAACTCAACATTTCTCAAACATTACCCCAAACCACAGCACCTTCCTTTTACTTACTTCCTGAAGTTATAGTGCCCTGTGATCTGAAACTGCCCTCTTTCTACTACAGGAAACTATAGCATTCTACAAGAGAAAAAAGAAAGCAGTTTACCACACAGGGAGAAAAAAACAATATACACAGAAAACAGGCTTACATAAGAATCTCCCCAAAGAAGCATCTGTTTATCAAAAGCTAAGCTAAGCATACAGCAATACAGGAAGGTCAACTGGAAAACCCTGGTCAGTAACTGAATTATTTTTAAAAAAAATTGTTAACAACTTTTCTGGTGTCTCACATATCCCGCTAGATGTAAAGTCTATTTTTTTTATCAGGAGTTAGTCAAAAGGAAGTTGAATGGAATCCACCTCTTTATTTTATATTTTAAGTATCCGAGCTATAAGTCTTTTTCCAAATAATCCCACATCCAGTGGGCCCGAGCCTGAAGGGTTCTTCACTTTCAGGGAAGGATTTACCTCCAGCTGAACACTTTATCTGGAGTGTTTGGATCCAAGTGTGGTGGGCCCAAAAGTATTTTATAAGCAGTATTAAGGTAGTAACATGGTGATAACTGGTTCTACACTTTGCTTTCAAATGATACCAAGTAAAAAAGATGCAGAAGAAGGAATGACTGGATAGAAAAGATGTGAAACCTGACTCATTTTTGACCTGGGGAAGACCAGGAACTGCCTATTTGTCAGACATCGATGGCAGCCAGGACACACGGGCTACATCGTTTCTTCACGTGCAAAAGTAATAGCAGGTAAATTTGTATACAGCACAGCAATAACAAATGCCACATTTTCAACACTATCATCTAATGTAATGCATGCGTCTTTCCATTTCTTTCAAGAATCAGCTTCAAAATTCTTTGACAAAATTTACCTCAGCCTCCAGAGATTTTTGCATTGCTTATGTTATACCTGTCAAGATCTGATGACTGTATGTTATGTATTCATCTGAACAGAACCACTACACTTAGTTACAGGCTATCATCAACCAATTCATTCTCTTGCTAAAATCAAGTCATCCAATTACTCCTTGACTAATCAAGGCTGTTTTGGCTTTTTCTTTTTTCAAAAGGTACTCAACAGCATAAACAGTTCACTTACAAGAAATGGAAAGGGGCTAATCAGCAGAATTATTGTTTTGCTGCCACAATTTGCAGTATTTAAATGTAGTTGCTGATTGGACTGGAAGTTTTATGATGTAGCATATAAAACTAGTTTGACACATAAATGGAGCTGTCTATAGCCTAAAGTTTATTGTTTCTAGCTGCTCCAAGCTGCCACCAAGATGCTAAAAACCAAATCAAAATAATACTACTAGACTTACATTATTCTGCTCCTAACTGTAATTATGGAAATTAATTGATATCTTCAAGATTGATTTGTATTTGATATTTAATTATCTTTATCTTTAAAGTAAAATGGAACAAAATATTTGGCTAATCTGAACCTTGATGTAACAGCATTTTGGTGCCTTGCATTCATTTACAAGAGGTAAGCAACTGCACTGCTATATGCCATGCTGTAATTAGGAGGAATATTTACAATTTGATCAAAATCTGAACTGCAGCACAGGCTAAAACTTCCACTGATATTTAGGGTAATGGCCAGCCTTTTTAGTCAACAAGCTATAAAAGAATGTTTAATAACACCACCAAAAACCTGACCTAGAGAATAATTGATACTTACACTTCCTCTCTAGCATACATTCAATGACTGCTATCAGAGAGAGCTGCTTGTCACAGACTGATACAGAACATCGCAACACACATACACACCCTGTTAAAAGCCCTGAAATAAGTGAGTAATAATATTCATCTTGCTAACATCTGGGAATAGGGAAGAGAAGAAATAAAAAAGGGTAACATGGGGACTCTCATGCACACTAGAAGTAGGTGTTTCTTTGAGCTATCAAAAGAGATAAACTAACAAGTGTCAAAAACCATTACATTATAAATAATATCTGTACTTGGACCACCTTGCCGCGCTATCATCAGTATTATACAGATTTAAATGGTAAAAGGTATTACTAGTTTTGACTGAGGTAAAAGTGCATTTAACATTATAGAATGCATTAAACTTTGATGATGGTACATTTTACTATGCATACTCACGATGAGAAGAGCAGAAGAATACTGTCAGAGTCAACGTTTTACAGCTTCTTAAATGTGGCACGTGTTAACAAAGAACCAACAAATAAAGTAGGTTTAGCATGTTTTCCCTTGCAAGCTAATTTCAAGTGAAATTAATCACCTGTAACACAAACCTAATATTCTTTAAGCAGAGTAATTTTCAGTTGAAGAAGGTGCACCTGCCTACATCTTCAACATAAGCAAAATCAAGTACAAAACACATTAAATAAAATGCTATAGTAAACCTTGACTTCTGAAGAAAGATTTTTTTCCAGATATCTTTTGTGGCTTTGTTTTGTGCTACAGCCCTTTAAGTTTTATCTTCATAAAGCCCTAACTAGTTGTAATCATTCACAGTCTAATTGTGGACATTTATCTGCTTTTCTTATGCATAGAACATAGCTATTAAAGCTGAATGGTGATGGTGTGAAGTATAGGTTAAATTGGGTGAAATTAAAGCAAATTACTCTGGGATGTGGAACTCTGAAAATAGAAACCGCCAATGATTTGCAACCCTCTTGATGATCAGCTTCACAGAACCCTAAATGACAAGAAAACTTACATATTTTAAAGTTAACTAGATTTTTTTTTAAATAATATGTATAAATTTATTTGAAATGCAAGCAGTCACTGTGGCAATAATTATTTTGTTTTACCTGCACTGTAGAAATATAAGAAAAGGGTTTAATTCCCATTAAAAACCCTTGTTTTTATTCTCAAGTTTAGCTGATTTTTAGCAGGAGAAAAACAGTTTACAATATTAGTTGCAGCATTAATTACTTTGAAAACAACGCTAGTTTACACATAGCATATGGCTACAGAGACACAGGATGGTCAAAACAGCTGCTTTGGGCTCTCTTGACTGGTGAGGTATTAGGACTTCATTTCATTGCTTACCTACATAAAAGATAAGCAACTACTGCTGAGCCCTAATACTGCACTAGTCAAGAGTGCAAATCAAGCACCCCTCCCCAAAAGTCTGCAATAGCAGCTGAATGGCAGTCCTTTCAATATCAAATCTAGTAGGAGTGTATGACAAAAAAGGGCAAGTCGATTTCTGCACCGCCACAAACACAATGAGAGCTGTGGCAGCAATACCGGATTTTAAATGACTGTAGTATCAACTTCTTGAGCATACAAGGAATTTGCATTTGCATAAAAGTACTCGTCAAGCAAGTACCACACAAGGTCAGAGATGAGAATTATAACCTCCCCAGGAAACCCTGAGGCAAAGCAATTCACTTCAGGACACGTAAGTTGGCAGAAGGGACCGTGATTCTGTTCCTGGTGGAAGCAGTTTTAACAGAGAAAAGTTGTTACTGAGACAGTCGCTGCAATGAGCTTATCTGTAACATCCTGTTCCAGAGCACTTAGAGTCTGCCTTACAAATATGAGTGATTTATTTCAGATGTAAAATGTGTTTACTTGCCATTCCTCTTTCATCCTAGCACCAGTGGGATGTAGTCAACACTCTGCAGGCAAAACCTTCTACCTGCTGAGATTTGCTATCAAGTTGGTCACACTGGGTAAAGGACATTATTTGACAGCTGAAGGAATAAATCTTTGAGCCCTTTCATGCCTCTGGTTGCAGAGGGCTCACTCTGACAGCCCTTGATCTTGTATTTGAAATACTATCACTGCACAGCCCACCGAAGTGCTCCGGACAAACTCCTTGATTACTCTTCTTGCAACAGACTTTACACAGGATCACAATACAAGGTAGTTCTATCAGAAGACACTAGGAAGGGCAGCACTCAATGTAGAACTTTGAGATGTCTGGCATACCACAAACTGTTTAAAATAAGAATTCCCTAGGAAAAACTAGGCTCTCTGTTCACATTTTTCCAAATCACATCAGCATTAACCAGAAGAAGGGGAACCTAGCCTAGGCTACTGCAAAATGTCCAAAAGCCAAGACGGCTGAAGGATGCGAACGTTACAAAGAGAAGTGCTCTTGTCAGCCTGAGCTCAGCCACATTCTGCTTCAAGTTCCTTTCTGGTTTAAGGGCTGTAAACCTTTCTTTGGGACTTTTAAGTCGTGAAAAGAGAAGCAAACGGGAATAAGGGAAAGCCTCCACAGTATCACCCTCCCTGTTGAGAGCTCTCATGGTAGCACCATCTGCAACAGTGCACACAGGAAGGTCTGGCCACAAACATCAGGGGTAACTTTTAACCTAACTCTGTGTACCACATATCCAGACTGCTCACAGAAGACAACGTTACTTAATGCTGCCACAGAGTCCAAACACTTAAATTCTGCTGAGCTAACCTTGGCTCCTTGACTCTGTGCTGCACTCTTCAACACCTCGGAGGGTTATTAGTCTTTGTAAAATAATGAACACAAAACAAGCCGTTCAGCACAGAATGCAAAACCACAACCTTCCTGAAACCCACAATGAAGGGTGTAAAATTGTTTCAGAAAGGCAATTTCTCTTCAAAAACATTTAAAGCAATGTCTTAAGCTATATAAATACCTAGACAAAACTCAGTAATTACAAGCTTTCAGCTACAAGAGGCTAGTTCTTTAAGCAGGTCCCAAATATTCTGAAACTTAAAATTACATTTTTGTTACAATAAAACAAGAGTGCTACAAAACTGTCAAACTTCTTACGAAACAGCTATATATGTATTATGAAATTTGGCAGTGGAAAAAAAGAGTTATGTTTACAGATCAGTCATTTCTGGCAAAAAGAGTAACTGAGTTTTCAGATGGGTATTTATAAGGAGTTGTAAACTCAGCTCATCACAAGTTTAAACTTTTTCTCCATACCTGAACATTTCTCCTTTGAGGATCTATGTCACTGCACAATGGAGCTGAGAAGGCGCAAAAATACTTGAGGAAAGACCAGCCAACATGTAACAAGAATGAGAGTTGATAAAAAATAAGCAAAAATTGTTTGATCCATGCTGCTATATATGCATACGCCCTACATAAGTTCATAATGAAGTGTTACGTTGCTAAGTGAATAAAATATCATTTAAAACTAAAGCAAAAAGCCTCTCAGTAAGTGCCACAAAAAAGTGCCTCATCATACAACCTTCTCTCTGGATATTCTGACCCAATGTCCATAACATAATACATAAACTTAATGCAAAAGCAGCAATACGGTTCATCCAGATTTATCCTTTGCCTATCAGTTTAAATTTTATAAGAAGGTAAATTTTATATGGGTTTCTATTAATAAAAATCCTGTTAACTGAAAACTTTTGAATCATTAGCTAGTTAAGAGACAGTTTGTTCTTCCTAAGTGATTTTTCACATGCAGTGATTACTTTTCAACAAATTAAAGGTGATGTTGCAGCTCTTAGGACCTCACATAATGATCCAGGCTTGGAATCACAAGAAATATCAAATGATCCTTTTGAAACAGCACCTGAACTACTGAAAACAAAAGGGAATATATAATTTTTATCTTATTTGAGATGCTAGACTTAATAAAGAGGGTTCACAGTATTTCCTGTTCAGTGTTCAAATCTTAATGTAACAGTTAACCTGATAAAACCCAACACCAATATTTTGCTTTGGATGTTAGTCCCTTTCTCCTCCTCACAAAACTCAAAACAGCATCCCAATAGAAAACTAAGCATACTATTTGCTGTAGGTTGGCTGACCTATTACACGGGAAGTAGAGATCTCATTATTTTGTAAAGTAATCCCTAACACTCAGAGATATGATTTTCCTTCTTGTAACATTTTACTTCAATGACAACTACATTGTGGAACATGTCAGTTGTGTTCTGTAACTATCTGGCACCATCTAGTAGCCACTGGTGTCGTCTTTACTAAATCCCATTAATAGACTGTATTAAGGGATTGTGACAAGGATGATACTGAACACAGACACAAGAAATAACACATATTCTTTATCTGAATCTCATATGGTCAAGAACATGTTTTACATTGAATCAGGTACAGCTAGTTATAGTCACTAGCTACTTGTACACTGAGAAAATGCCTTCTGCCTTCCTTTAAAATGTACATTAAATACTTGTATGTTGAAGTTTACAAGTAATTTGAGAATCTGCTGGCAAGTGTTAGCAACTGTTGACAAAATGCATTGCTTTATGCATGTATGCAAACATCTTCAGTTTCTTCCCTTTCCCTATCCTGCAAAAAATGCACATCATTTAGGAGCTAAGAAAGAAAAAGTATGCTTTGATTAACTTGAACCTGGATATACCTAGTGGGTTTTTTCCATTATTGTCAAAGCAGAGTGTCTGGTAGGACCTAGAATTGGGGAAGGGGTGCTGGGGGGTAGGGGAGAGGTGTGCAGGGCAGCAATATGAACATGTAAGAGGCTATTTCATTGTGCCCCTAAGGTGTGATTGGGTAGAAATCTTCATTTCCAACAGTACTACTCCTCTAGCCTGCAAGCAAATACAAATACACAGCCCCACCATTCTGCTCCCTGCAAAATAAATATATAAGTGTGATACTTTTGCAATATCTAACCACAGCTTTTTAAGCTGAAACAGTTCTTCTCCTTTTACTTTAGATGTCAAATCCATCACAGAAAAGAATTTTGTTTTTAAAAGACTTCCTCAATAAAGCAGTTCATTTCTCTGCCATTTAGCTCACTGTATTTTTACAAGCACCAGGCTGAGCAAACTATGATTGAGAGAAGCCATCTTATGCACATTGCTGTTGTCCCACATCATTCAGAACAAACCTTTTTAGATCGTTAACTACCACAGGAGTGCTGATTACACAGGCACCAGCAATTTCCTAACCAATGACCACCTGAACAATGATGTGTTCAGCTTCTCAGACCCTGAAGCCTTTCAGAGGTGAATCATTTCACAGTTTGGAACTAGATCTCCATAGCAACTTCCCTTTGAGGGTTTTAGAATCACCATCCCGTAATTCTATGATCATCAAGCTCAACCATTCCCAATGGTTCTTTTCACAGCAGATGGAAAAGGAAGCCTTGAAATTTTACAGTCTATTTCAAGCAATTCATCTGGCAGCCTATTAGAATTCAAAATATTTCGACCTTCAATCACAAAGCATGTTATCTGAAGCTGTGGTGATCTCAAGTCAAGACAAGCAGACGTTTTAGTCTAATCATCCATGATGAGAAGAGACTGACAAAAACTCTTAATTCAACCACCATCAAAATGCTTATTTTAACTGCATGAAAGTCTTTCAACAGGCAATGAAAACACACCATGTACCATTTTATCACAACCTTCCATTCAAGGGAAATATGAATTCTGAATATTGGCATGGATCTTTGCACTCCCCGACTGCTTTTGAACAAATATCTGCTTCCTAGAAGTCAGTATAAATCCAATTCTACCACATTATTTTCAACAGCTGTCAAGAAAAATGATGGAAGCAAACTGCAATTAAACTTCTCACGACTGAGTACAATAATGCTTTAAATGAGTTACTTATTGATGGATCCAGTTTGTTACAGGCATCTTCTAAGAAATCCAAATCACTTACATCTGAGAAAATAAACACCAATTAAATTATGAAAGCATATCATTGGTTAAAATTTCAAAGCTCAGTTTCATGATAATCATAATCAGAGGGGAGGTTAAAGTGTTTTGTTCCCCCCCCCCGCCCTCTGTTCCCAATTCCCAAGCCAATTCCCTCTGTTTAGAGTTAAAGAAACATTTGCCTTCTCTTAAATATTTCAGTCAATCACTGAAATAATCCCATCAGGGGCACAAAAGCTTTAAATTTTAAAATCTTTTCACCTGAAGACCAGGTTGATTCATTTGTATTTTTTTTTATCAACCTTAAATACAAGTATAATTCAAATGGTTTAAAATCTCAGTTACACACTGCCTACTATATTAATAGCAGCAGTGCATCAAATTCCCACTGTCTCCCCTCCTCAGGATACTCTTCTCCACCCCAAACCACTCTTAAGGTTAACTCTAGAAATAGTTCTTGTAGAAATTCCTGTAGCTACATTTTCATCAAAGTACAAAGCATCAAAACACACTAATGAATAATCACTTAATAATAAACACAAGTTATCCGGTAATTAGAGAATTCAGCAGACTTGCAACTTTCCATACAAAAATGCCACCAATAGTATTTAATGGGATCAGCAATAAGTTTAATAAAAAAAAAATTCTCTGATTCTTAAAACTTCAATGCTATAAAACGTATCAAACTTAAAAGAAACACCAGAAAGACCCACCTGTACCAAGGCCCGTGTCCACTATGATTAGTGAAACACAGGAAATTAACAGCTAAGTTATATTTTAGAACATCTGTAGAGATAGGAACACTTAATTGTTTTATTTTCCGGGAGGGGGGGGGGTTCTTCAGTGTCCCTAAGCAGTTACTTAACAGTGAGAGCAGCCACAATTGAGACCCTCTCTACAGCACTTAAAATGCCATGTTTTATTAGGCTACAGGGAGAAAACAACCAACCCGCCCCTGCAGCTGACTTTATCCTCCTTGGTATCAAGGTCTTTGAGCTAAACTCCTACTCCACTTCAAAGAAGTTTCTCCTTAAAATGAGAAACTAATTAAAGAAAACCCACAAAATTAAAAGATCTTGAGTATAATAGTTTATTGACAGTAGCTTTATTGAGAGTGAATACTATTGGTAAAGTCATTTTGAAAATATTTCTGTAAAAGAAAAGACAAGGAAACTTCGTGGGGGAATAAACCAGTACAATACAGGTTTTATCTTAATATATTTTGCATCATTTGCAAAAATAGCTCGTGACCAGAGCTATACAGCTACTTACACTGAATGTCTTTAAGATCCAAGGGGAAGTATGTGAACATAACCAAAAAATTTAACTAGGGATGAAGCTAGAATTTAAAATATAGTAAAGCAAATGAAAAGGTTATGCATCAACAGCAAATGTAAACTGTTCATTTATATGTACAATTGACTGAAACAAATATGGATTTGATTCTAGCAATCTGAGAAAGAAACATGATGGAAAAAACTCTTGAGTACTTAAAGCACTATCTCCTGCAAAGACCAGAGATTAAGTCAATTATACATGAATAATATTAAAATTCTTAGTGGTTTCCAGTGTTAGATCACTTACATCAATAGCCAATATAAAACCTACTGTAAGTATCCTGTAACTTGTCTCTTTTAGGAAGATACATTTTACAATACTCAAAAATTTTGCTCAAAAAGCTCATCTATAAATCTTAGTTTACTTTTTTTTTGTCTGTTGACCAAACCTAACCATTAAGTACAATTTTATATTGAGTGTGGTACCATCTGAAATTGAATATAAAACTGCCCATGAGCACCAAATTAGTTAAACATCTTACAAATTAAAAAGTACAACTGTCACTGCAGCAGCACTTACATGTGCAGACAGAAGCACATACATGCAATTTATCTAGTAGTAATGTAGCTATTACTAAATGCAATTTGAACAGAAGCATTTAAAAAAAAAAATCCTAAGTGATACTAAATGATAAGTAGCTTGCATTGTACAATTAGACTGTCAGCAAAGGATGCCTATTAGTAACACATACGCAAATCATCCAAGAGTTACATCTTTACAATCTATTCTATGATTATGCACACTTATGATTCAAAGTATTTTCATGGTATTTTGCCAGATATTTCTTGTAAATAGTAATTTTAAAATCTAGGAGGCAATTCTTAAAATTGTCTTCATATACTGAGACTGCATTTTTAGCTTTTCCTCCTCCCACTACAGTATCTGAAGAACTTCATCTTAAGCACAGTAGCTATATATTAGCTCACCGTTTAACAATCTAGAATAACCTTAAGTTTATTTCATAACATATAATCAAGCAACATATGGTAATTAAAGCACACTGAAAACAGCAGTTACTAGCTAATTAACATTACAGAAACACTTTTCTTAATGATAGAAAAAGACAAAGATGTTATAAAGTACTGTAGCATGAGGATTAGTTTTTTATAAACCTTTTTGTTTAAAACAGTAAAAACTTCCAACTTTGGAATTTGAAATTACAGTACTTTACTCATTAAAAAAGTCAATGAAAGTTATGCAGAGTTCGGTAAGCAGTTTAGGGACTACCCTTTCACCACCTGCTTCAGGTAAGGCAAGCACCATGAATACAAATTTTTGCATTCCTGGGAATGCCTCAGCATTTGCAAATACACCCAACCTCTGTATTATCCTTATTCACCTAGAGTTAAAGAGCAGTTTCACTATTTTCATGTCAGTAAGATGTATTTTGCCATCACCACAGTACCTGAACTGCAGCTATTGACAACCAGCAAAAACCAACATGAGCTGTGATGATGGCACCCTGGGCTGGAGTTAGGGGACAGGTGCCAAGACAGTCACTGTCATCTTGCACTGGTTTGCAACATCAATTTAGCAGTGCACTGCGTTAGATAACTGGTTCATGTTTTACAATTAAATTAGCAATTTAAAACAATGCCAGTATTTTACCTTTACAGGCTATTTTTAAAGCTCTTTTTTTTTTTTATTTTCAGTAAGTTTTCTACTTTTTACACTGTATTTTATATTTCCTATCTGTATTTAGGTGTAACACCTAAAAACGATTTCTAGGTAAAACTGTGCACACACAGCCCTAGAAAGCTGAATCTTTAGAAACCAACCCCTTCATATGAAAATATCTTCTGATATTTCCCCCCCACACACTGGCATCTATATATGCTTATCTCATTATATTATTTTACTATTTAACATTTAAACAGCAGGAATTACTTTGTGTCCCTCACATGTTTTTGCTAAGCTTTCCAAACACAGCACATATGAAGGTGTATTAGCTTTCCACACAGCTTCACAATTACTAGATGTGCAAACAGAAGGATTACAGCTGCACATTAGTTATCGCTTAATAATAAAAAAGATCAGGCCTTCCACAAAGTTTGTCACACCACCACAATTAATTTTGAGCTCACATATAGGCACAGGACAGTGCACAAGCCAAAACATGTCTACCACCAAAGGGACAGGGGACTGCCCGTCTCAGGGGTATTGCCTTAGTCTCCTAGTCACTTACAGGCCAGCAGCAGCATGTACACCTTTGCAGGTTTGGGTTTGTTTTTTCTTGTTCATTTCAAAATCAAAAAAAGTGCTTCTATAAAGGTACACTCAAATTCTTTGGTAGCCACAGTTCTCTATGTATGAATGAATGTTAGTATGAACATTTGTATCATGAAGTAAAAATGTCAAGCATTCTCTTTGCACAAAGAAACACGTATCTGAAAACATTCCCTCTCTGCTTAAAAAAAAATAAAAAGGGAGATGTATTTGGAATCCAAATATTTCAGAGTGAAAAATAATCACTCCTGATGTTACCATCCTTCACTTGGTCTCTTCCTTTTTAAAAAGGACTGCTACTACAACTTTAACAGGTTGCAATATATAAACTGTCAAACTTGTGGGCAGTCAGAAAGGACTCTGAAAAAGATGATGTCCGTTGTTAATTCCAGCATGCAACATCTTTTGTTCAAGGTCTGGTTTGACACTGGTCTTATTTTCCTGACAAAATAAACTCAAAAATCATTCTTGGACAGAACGAAGATCTTCTCCAGCTCAAAACACTCTGCCTTTCACAGAAGCTCTCCAGAAGAAGACGACCATACTGGCCATCATGCTTCTGGCAATTCTTGAGGTCACAGAAGAAAGCTGTTTTTCATCTGCACTAAAATCTATTTTTAAAATCTTCATCCAATTACTGTAGCAAGTTTCCTTGCAATTTTTTCCCCCAAAAGCTATCATGTTAGCATTTGTCTTGGACCTTGTCTATCCCGAAGAGGCTGTCTCTTCTATAAAAATGTATGGAATTGTTTTAGGGTTTCTAAAACCAGCAGACTCTCAGTACATGCTGAGCCACAATACGTGTACGTTTTCACATTAGATGAAAGACAGATGACAAAGAAAACCCCAAATTTCAAAGGACATGAAAAAAACCATACACAATATTTAAGGATTTGAACAGTTCCCTTAACACTACTGCTACAGATGGCTCCCCGAAAGAGCAAATCAAGCACCACCTTATTACTTCATGAAGTTTCACTTCACTTGAAGCCTTCTTGTCATTTGCCCACAGGAAAGAAGGCTGATAGGAGCAAGCCAGAGGCCAGAAGAACTGTCCTAGCAGACTTCAGATCATCTCCTAGTTGAAAGAGGAGAATCTGACAGAAAAAAATGATCGCTTAAGAGTTACTCATCCTATTTTTCAGTAACCTTACAATTTCAAGCCAGTCCAACTATGTTATGAAGACACAGTTCACTGTTTTTTTCCTTTTTGTAACATCCCAGACAAAGAATACCTTATGTACCTTTTTACATAACAAAATGTTCTGGCCTAAATTGGACTAGGGATAAAAAAAGCATTATTATATATCACATAATACCGAAAGAAAATGTTACCCATCTAAGATTCTTTACCTTTCATATGTCAGGAAAACCTTTATGTTCAGAGCTCATGAATATATCATGCAGAAACTTCAAAAAGGTTAGAAACATACCACAAATCGACAAGAGACTTCTCTGCTAAAAAAAAAATAATAATTAAGAAAGCATAGCTGCTGCAATGGTATGAAAACAGGACACATTTTAATATCAGCAAGCCAGCGTTTACTCAATGCTGATTTTCCAAAGAATATGTTTCTATGAAGTGATTTTCTGAACTTTTATGATATGTTATTGGCAGAAGAGAGGAAATTCCAAAAAGCTATAGAGCTGTTGAGTTTCTTTTCTGTCATTTATTTAATAGTATATACATATATACAAAATCTTTTTCTTTAAATAAATTGGTAGGCAGTATAGCGAAGATAAAACATGTTGAGTGGACAGAAGATGGATTACCTTTGACTAGGCTCTTGATTTCAACGAAAAATCAGAATAATTTTCTTTGTGGTTTGCTGATTACTAACCTTAAAAATGTTCTCCGAGTCATTAAAATCATCTGTTTCTTTACAATGTGCTTTCAGTTACTGGTTTTCAATTTCCAACACAACATTGCTCATATTATTACAATACCTCCTCCTACTACGAGAGGCTTTTAGAGCCTGTTTGCATTCCACAGGAAGACACTGCCTTGCTCTTGGATGCGGCTCCATCTGCCTTTCTCCCCTGCACTGCCATCCGCAGCACAGCTTACCCGTCTAGTCATTCTGTCAAGATACTAAAAGTGGTGGCATACCATACATCTGAGACTGATTTATGCATTCAAACTCCATCATACAAGTAATCTTTTCACTGACCAAAGATTTTCAAAAGACTTATTCTTCTTAAACAGGCTGAATATTTCATTCTAGTTATGTGGAAATATTTCTGTGCAGTGCTTGTACAATACAAAAATAATGCACTTCCGCATAATTGCACTTGCTCTGAAACAAAGAATAGCTATTTGATCTCTATGACAAAGTTTAAAACACGGGGAGAACAATATAACTTCATTTTATGGGCAAGAGTTGACATTTTTCATGATAAACTGGGGCTTAACCTATTAAATTCTACAAAATTTAACATTTCAATTTAAAAGAATTTTCCTACAGCTGCACTGGTCCCAAAGATAAACCTTCTAGTCGAAATGCTTTTAGCAATCTAAGACTGCAAAGACACTACTGTTTCTCCTATTTTCCCTGCTCTACTACAATAAATTAACAACATTCTAGTAAACAGCACAGCTGATGTACAAAATCCTGTTAACCAATGTCACCCGGCTGCTGTTTAGCAAGAAAAAAAAAAAAAAAAAAAAAGTCCATAAACTGAAAGAGATGAGAGAAAAGTGTAAGTTGAGGTTTTTAGCTGACAAAGGCAGCATTTCTCTCCAGCAGGGAGGGAATTTGGACACTGCTTATGAGAACCAGACGAAGAGACATGAAGAAGCAAGGACTCCTTGTGTGACTATGACACAAAAGCTGGAAACCATGGCAGCCTACAATAACCTGTTGGTCTGCAGGCAGCTCAGGCAACCTGAATGCAGTTGCCAAGCAGGTAGTGGTAGTGCCCATCACCCCCATGGGCTCCTCCTGTCATCACCCTTCCTGGGAATGCCACACTCCCTCTCCTGAAAATGGCCTGACACACAACAGAGCAGAACTTGAGTAAACAGTCCACTGCAGTTAGGACCGTGCACAGGGCAGACAAGTGCAGGCCCATATGCTGTAAGCTAATGACCCTTACTGTAGGGGATAGAGACATCTACACGGCACCAGTAGGAGAACCACAGTTTACATATCCAGACCTCACTGGTGCACACTGTGCACCTGGCACTACTTGGTTCCCTTCATTCATTAAACAGCAAGCTGCACACTATAGCAAGACTAGGAAAAGCTGTGAAATTTGTCTGGAATGGGAGCTGATTGAGAAGATTGGAATTATGAACTATTTATCTTCTAAAGTGTATAGTTCGTTGTAGTATCCAACAACAATGTTCAAATGAGATAATTAAAATATCTCAGCATGACAACATTACCCTGATCTCATGGGAGGAAAACAAAAACTTAATGTCTAATAAAAAAAGAGTATAGGGCTTGATTAAAAAAAACCAAATTATTAAATAATTCTTTTTTTTTTTTCTTCCTTTAATAACTAAATCTCTGCCGAGGTTTAGTGAGCGAGACACTGAGTGGCCAACTTTGCTGGCAGGTGCCGGTTGCACTCGGGCTGCACTTGCCTGTTCTAGAAAGGCCATGGCAAGTCCAAGTGTGACGCTGTAACACTTCTGCATAAAGGAAAATATATGCATATAACAAAACACCCCAATTACATACTCAGAGTGTAACTGCATCCATTAATACTCAAAAGCACTCACAGTGAAAACAGAGAGAGAAAAAACTATTTTAAACAATCATAGCAATGTTATTTTATTTCATTATGGGACTAAGCAACTACAAGGAAACGTTCTCTATCCACACAAGAAAAATTTGTATTTGTAAATGATCAATTAATTCATACACTAAATTATTAATTCTATGTGGCACAGACACATTAATATCAGTCTGCAAATATAGTCCAAGACAAGGGAGGGTGATTTTTCTGTTTGTTTGTTTTAAATAAATATATACTGATTAAGTTTAGGTTTTGACCAAGCCATCTTTATTCATACTGAGCAGAGCTTAAGTGCAACTCATGGAATTGAAATCGCCACCACAGTATGACTAAATAAAAGAACTGCGCCCTTGAAAACTATGTAGAAGTACCTCAAAAGATCACTTTTGTTCTGAGTTCCTGCTTGCTTATACACATATTCCAAGAAAAAAAACAACAGGAAAACATGTGAAAGGATGAGACCAAGAATCAGTACTCTACCAGTTAGCAGTTTAGAATGATGCTGAAATAATAGGATAGAAAAATATCGTCTTGGTAAAGTGATTGTTGTTAACGGTTTATCAGTTTAAACCTAAGTGTGAAATACAAGCATTAAAATAATCATTTTCTTACCAAAGCCACTGCGTGGGAAGGGACTATATGAGTACAGCTGCATCTTTTTAATACTGGCCATCACAGTCTTCAGTTTACATTGACACCCTTCTCATACCCCACCACTATAGGATCGTTGTTGGAACAGTGCTACAATCATTATTTGACTATAAACTACTTTTAACTTTATTTTTATTTACGCATTGTGGGGTTACCTTGAAATACCATTGCATATTTACACCCTTCCCTTCTAAAAGTTTGAATTAGTAAAACAAGGAACCTGTCAACATCACAGTATCTGCTTTTAAGAAATTCATTATCAAGCTTCAGGGATTTTTTGTCCCTGTTACAGCCAGTAGTCTCCTTCCTCCACCAGGGCCATACAAAGTGGTTGGAACACAAGAGTAGAGCTGGATTTATTTCACTTAACCATAAGTGTAGTGGTGAGGAGGTTTGAGAAAAAAGTGGGAGCTCCTTGGGCAGGTGGTCCCTAATTTGAAGTATTCCTCAGAAGGGCAAGTTGCTAGATCAATGTTACATGAAAAAATAGGAGAGTTGAGATTATGTGCTCTCATCTCAGTTCTTCTGGCCCAGGAAGGAGAGATGACCACTAAAGGCAGCCTTCAATGCTCCAGGATTAGTATGCAGCCACAGATAATTATTACAGATTCAGTAAAGCCAGTAACTCCTGCATGCAAATTACTATAGAATTACACAGTTCTCATGTACTGCCTACAAAAATAAAGCAAATTAATACAAAAATCAGTGATGATGTAGCTTTGTAATAGCCTCATTCCTTTCCTAAGGTTATGTGGAAGAAGACAGGCCTATTCCATACTTAACGCAACCAATGTACAAAAAACTATACTAATTTTACCTGCTTTATTGAATTTTCCACAAAAAAAAAAAAATCACCCTTTATTCAAGACTACAGAATTTCACAAGGACACAGCAATATTTTCCATTAACTTCTGTAGCACTTAATGCCTAACACAGTAAGAAATTCTTAATGTTAAGAAATCATAACCAGTCACATACAAATTCTTCCCGTTCACTCTGAAGTGGAACCACATGTAAATGAAAGAAAAACACAGCAATAACAGAGGAACAGAACATCACAGGTGAGATATTTCCAACAGAGAAAGCCGTCCACTAGGTATCTGTACAGTCATTAGTACAGTAGGGTCAGAATGAGAAAACCCTCTGTTATCAAAACCAGGGTTTTCTTTTGGGTTTTATTTTAAATCATGCAAACTAAAACTATTCCGTTCATGTCAAAACGTGTTATGTGGCACAAAACCCCTCCTGCAATCCAGATAACTTTACTGCAAGGCTTTTTTCTCTTCTCTAGTATCATCATGTGCCGCTAATTCGCTAGTGGGAAAAAAAAAATACTGAAGCCTAACGTGTATTTATATCTACTTGTTAAAAAAGTGTACAAGAAAAGCCTTCCATAATGGAGAAGGGAGAAGGAATGGAGGGGGTGGGCAACAAGAACAGGAAACAAAAAAGCACCTTTTCCAAAGACTGTTCAAGGCAAAAGGGACATGTCATGTTAAACAGTAGTCAATAGCTGTATACAACCAGTAAACAAATTCAGCTCTATGAAAAAAGAACTACATCACCATTTAGTGGTTGCAATTTAGATTATTCTAGCGTGTAATACTTTAATTGTATAAAACAAAGCTGATGTCACAAACACAAAAGAACTTCTTGCAAAGCAAGCACCACAAGTAATTTTTATGCTGCCACTGATGGCTGACAAGTGATGAGCACTTTGTTCGAATTTATACACTTACACATCTAAGGCAACAGGTGGCTTACAAAAAGAAAACAGCGAAAGCTTTTTAACTCTTCATTATCAAAATTTTTATAAAATGTTTTACCATAACAACTAAACAATCTCTACAAATAAAACCTCAACTTACTAACTACAAAGATGAACTATGGCTTAGGGAAAACTACCTCTTATTTTAATAAAAGCAGGAGCTAAGGTAAGGTTCTGGATCCCACTGACTTGAGTTCTGCCTACACTCACAGTGTTTTTGTAATTGCACAAAACACTTGTATATCACAAGGTCCTGTTTAAATATCAAATTAAACCAATTTAAGACAAGAATTTTTCTATTTGCTTGCCGACTGTCTTTTCTACATCCATCTCAAACAATAGTTGAATATTGTAGCACAGTTGGAAGGAAATTTTTACTTTCAGGTCTTTAAACCAATTGAAAGTGTGATGTAGTTCAGTTGTTACTTGATGCAGTTTTGGGTCAAAAGTGGCAACAGAGAAAGGCATTGTTTTGTTTTTAGATATTGCACAATACCATGAACAGTTTTGTTTCCTTTACACACAGCTGTATTAAAAAAAAATTAAATGCCTACACTACACAGAATGCAGGATACCACACACTTGCATTTAAATGCAAAAGGCTTCCAGGCAAAATAAAAGACACCATAGATACACAGATAATTCAGGGGGGTTTTAATTTTTTTTTTAAAAGGAACTTAAAGTGGTATTGACTGATTTAATTACCTTTTTTTTTTAAATGGAAGATAAGTTGGTAAAGGAAAAAAATGCAGTAAGCATACCAAAACAATCTTTATGTTCTGCCTTGTAATTAAACTATGAAATAACCATCTGCTTATGATTAAAACAATTTTAGTGTTTGCTGTTTTGGATGGATTAAATGCACATACCAAGATATAAGACTTTTTCCTCTGCACGGCAATTTTACTAAACCATCCCTAACAATTAAAAATATGACACATCAATATTTTTATCTTGTACACCACATACATATATACACACACAATTTCTATGGTGATGTAGAGCAGAAAGATTAATCAGTGAACGACACTTCAAAGCAGGGTAGAGCAGCTTAACTCAGAGTCTTAGACTGCCTATCTTTCAGATTCCCCCTACTTCTTTCCATATTTTCTCTGAAAGCAAGCAATCCCTCTCAGGCAGCCTACATTCTTGTAGCTATATATTTCCCTCCTTTTGCAACTCTTTCACACACTTGGCTTCCCATTCCTACCACTATTTAGTTTTGAGACATCAATTTTCACATCAAATTACCAAGACTTGGTGCATAAAAATACTCAATAAGCCTCAAGGAACTGTTATCCCAGTAACAGCTATCTCAGTAAGTACTGAAATCCAAACCTATGCTCAAGCATATTTTAAAAGTTTGAGTAGTAAAGTGAACTTGAACAGGGTGGAGGGAATGGGGAGAGAAGGACGGACGGACGGACATGTATGATTTTTATAAAGAAGCCTTTTAACCAACTTAAACAGAAAAACTATGTAATGCTTGAATACTCAGAAAATTAATTCCACATTCAAAGATATGGATGGTTCTGAAGAAACTTGTTGCTAACTGCAAAACTCGAAAAAAGAACCAAAAGTAGAATTTCTGGGATATTCCACAAGAACAAATGCTTGGGTTGATAACTAATGCATTCTGTTAATTGCCTCCAGGCACTGAGGTTTCAGGATGTCATTTGAGGCTAGAGACCCCTTGGCCTCAGTAGTAAAACAACAGCTTTCAAAGCATCTCTAGCAACTACTGTTGTCATAAACAGCCATCACTTAAACCCAGCCCAATGCTAATTTTGCTCTTTCATGTAAGATTTCAGAATAAAAATACATCCTGAAATACACTAAAAAAATAGCTGGGAGAAACCTGAGAGTAGTAAGAGTGACAACTTCCAAAGAGAAAGAAAAGAAAAAGGGAAGAAAAAAAAAAAGAAAGCACAACCAAAAGCCACAATGAAGCAACAACAAAAACAATCAACACACCATCAGAATTTATGCTGAGATGTCATTGATAACCGATTAATAAATGACCACTTGCAAACCCAAGATGAAAAAGAAAACTTCAACCTTAAAACTTCACCCTGAGCCAACGTAAAACTGGGCTTCATCATTTTGGAAAGCACACTGGAAAAATACCAACTATATTTGTTGAAGGCTCACCAGAAGTCAGCGTATTTCCACATCGATACTTTATCATTACCGTCACAGTGTAAAGGCACATCTCCAACCAAGCCCTGCGTCTCACTAGCATCTCCAACACGCAACAGTTATCAAAAAGTCAGTTTTTCTCAGACTTCAGTAAACAATGTGCAAGGTTTGGAAAAAAAAAATCTCTAAGCCCTGCAGACTAAGAAAAAAAAAAAAGATGCAATTTGCATCACATGTTTCCTATAGCTGCCTTTTTACAAACATTTTTCAATTTACCGTATTAGTTTAGTGCTCCCTTAGCTAGAACTGCATGACTGTTTGCTGGATTACATGTTAAGTCTGATTAGAGAAATGACCTACTTTTAAAATAACCCAGCAAGAGGAGTATGGTTATTTTTTAAAAACCAAAAGCCCTTTTACTACATGGTTCTATGATTAGTTCCAACAGCACAGGAAAAAGTGGCAGCATATAGATGAGAAAAGGTGTTGGAAGTACAGAGTTGCTTCAGCTACCAAAAGCCAGCCAGTGTACAAGTTAGGCACAAAGTAGGACTTAGGAAGAGGCAGACAGTTGTCTTTCCAGGAGTGATGCTTTGGTCAGTGTGGAAGCCAGGGCTGCTCCAATAACAAGCAATTCTGAAAGAAAAACTAAACCCAAGGTTTTCCTGTCAGCTTATTAAACAGTCTCAGACTGAAAAAGGCTGCATATGAATTGGATTACTAAACAGAGCTTTTGCTTGGGCCTAAGGCAGTTCCTTTGGTACAGGAAGATACACTCTGGCTTTCTAACATGCTGTAACTGCTGCCAGCGACTTCAAAGCATTTGTGGGACTATGGGCAAGGAAAAAGAAAGTACTCTAAACTGAAACCCCAAGGATGTCAGACAGATTTGCCTGACACACACACACACACAAAAAGAATTATGTTTTGACTTTTACAATTACATATTTTAACTAAGCTAAGAGCCTTGTTTAGTTTTTCTAGGATAAGTAACATATATCCATAATAAGAAACCCAGAGCCAGCTTCCTCCCAGTCTTCATTTGCAGTATTTACTCCATGTTCAGTACATGGCAGCATCACGTATGTACATCATGGAAATACCAGTACAAGAAATCTGGACAACCAGAGAGAATTTAATTCATACATCTTGAAGGCCAGAAAAACTAGCAGAGCATAAAATACAGTCAAAATAACTTGTAACCATGAAGCTTACTATAAATATATATACAATGAACATATGTCCAATGATGTGCACACTTTTGTTTTAGGAATATGGACTGAACACAAGCCCATGACATGGAAAACTTTTTAATAGAATAATCCAGCACAAAAGAGTGCTCAGTGCTCACCACTGCTTTTCTTCACAAGTGCTTCAAATAAGTTTTATCCCTCCTCAACTAGATTACTGTCCTTACCATTTTTTAAATTTAAAGTTCTTGGAGTTTAGCTCCTATTTAGAGAGGAAGAAAGTAACTCGGTCTCCTGCCTCAAGACATTAAAAGCTATACTACTTGTACCTCTAGCAGGAGCTCACCTGGACACCACCACTCCCATGGGTGATGCAGCACAATCACTTCTGTGAATGCTCCTTGTCTATTAAGACTATAAAAAGTCACTTAATTTCACATCAGCCCCAGCAGTAATTAAATCAGCTCATTTGCCATTCACACACTCACATACCTGCTTGCCATACTGAGCTCTGGAGCAATGATGGACAGCCCCTGAGCACCAACAGTTAACCCCTACTGCTGTTTCCAAAGCCAACGCAGGTCTATACCCTCAACTGTGTTAGGGACTATGGCCATCTATGTATAAATTAGGAAATAGAGAAGAGCTTCTAGGGAGCCTATTTCAAAGCTTTCATTGAAACTGCATAAAAAAATATAAACGCCTAAATTCCTGTCTCTTCAGAAATGCACTCGAGGAAGCAACTTTATGAAAAGGACGTTATTATATTCTCAGTCTACAGATTACTCACCTTTCTGATGCAATCACTGCAGCTAATTAAAGTGATGCCAACAGTCAGACACTTAACATTTTCTGTTCCCAAATTCTTGCAAAGAATTGTTGCTTTTACCTTTTCTGAGGTGGTCTTCCCCCCAAACAAAGAAAAAGAGGTTTTCAGAACCAGAAAGAAAAAAAAGGGGGGGGGGAGGAGGGGAACAAAAAACACTCACACCAAAAAAAAAAAAACCACCACCACACAACCCTACACTATTTTTCCTTTCGAGCTTTTAAGAATGTCCATGGCACAGCAAAGAATAAATTACTTCTAAACTATTAAACTACCATATTCTTCAAGCCAGGATATTCTACACTATCAGTAAAGACATCCACTTAAACATGTAAACACGATTCAGAAATAGTCATCTGAATACCCTCTAACAGTATCACATATTGCTAATTTCTTTAAAGCATTACAGGAATAAAAAACTTAAGTCTCATTGGTATTGCCTAAGTAGGAATTATACACTGCCTGATGACACACAGGACTATAATAGAAATAGTTGTAGGTCAAATAATAGCAATAACTCAGCAAAGATAACCTGCCCGGTCTTTATTCTCAAGGGGGGAGGGGGAGGAATGTATGTATTACTGGTCAAGTACTTTATGACTCACACTACAGTATATTAGAAATTTTCTATGTATTCTTCAGAATTGAGAGATTGCCCTTGTAGCTCAGTAGGTAGCTCTCCTGTTTCTGGCCTACGAGGTCATAGCTTTAAGTCCCTGCTGAGGAAACTTAACAAGTTTCATCTATAAATAGAATGGCATTAGATACTGCTACTCTATCAAGGGTGGTGGCCTTTAGACAAGAAATTTTTATGTTTTCATCTGTTCTGATAAGAAAAAGAAATTGGACATAAAGAGGCACAGGATATTAAGCTAAAGATGAATGAAAAACTGGGCTTCAAAATCCACTGTAGTTTCAGTTAGAGTGAGACTTCTAGCATTATCAAATTACAATAAAGGCGAGGAAAGAATGCAAGAACAATAATTTTCCTTCTCAATGAGCATAAGTAATTAACTAAAATTACAGACTTTATGATATTTGATACTGAAAAGAAATCCCCTGGGTACTGTATAATAAAAATTTGACTTGTGACATCAAGAGGCAACCTCAATGTAAAGGGAACTTTGGAGGTTTTGATTAATAACAAAAACATTTCAACATTCACAGCTCTACTACTTCAGAAAGACTACGGTGAAAGTATATCCTTGAGACATTTATTTCATCATGATGATACAACTCTGCAGCGTATAGATTTTTGCTCTTCATACTCATATATTTAGGGAGGTTTATTCAGCTCTCAGAAAAAACAATTACTTGTTACAAATTTAAGAATAAAGCCTATTTAAACCCCTGAGTTTCTTTGCACTTTAAACTGTAGCTACCTGGCCTTGGAGGAATATGGATTAAAGCTCTGGTATCACTTCCACTCAGCCTGGCAATGTAATTTACTGTTCAATAAAGACAAAGGCTAACTCACTAGAGTGCTGACGATTTTCCAGCACCTCTTCCACAGTATGAACCCAGGTACCGAGGAAAACAAATTCACTACTCTACGGGAGACAAAGCTGCAAAGAGCATACAGCAAACAGTTTGGGGGTATAAAGCCATACGTTTTGTTCATATATGCACACCAAAAGGAAAAAACACACCAGTGATAAAAAAAGAAATGTGGGTAATTTTACAATGCAACTTTCGAGAGCTCAGAGACTAATACTCTGCTCAAGTAAGAACAATGATAAGCCTTGCAAACTTCTTCCACAATAGTTTAATCTTAGGAGGTGATTGTCCTTCCTGTATTCATCTTATTTGCCTACGGGAAAAATACAGTAAGTTAGAAGTTCTCCACAGCTGGCTGAATTAAGCACACTGATCCTGCACTGACACTGACCTACTGAACAGGATGGGTGCGTATCAAGTATCTCCCTCCTGCATGTTTAGGTTTACTGGTAGCACTAGTTGAAGTTGCATGTCAGAAGTTTCACAAGAATCCCATCCTGGTTCTTTTAATTCTACTAACAACTACTAGGTCAATAACATCCTACTACCCAAAGCACACACAAGATTCTTTTCCGCTCTTCAGACGCTTCTACAAAGTTGACTACAACAGACAACTGCTTTGCAGCATCAGCCTTCGTCCTATGGCCTCTTCCCATATCACAGTCTTGAAGAGCAGGCACAGGAGAAAAGTAACAGCCACTGTACCACACTATAGGATTCCTGGTCTCACCCCTGATCTACTCCAAATTTCACTTAAATCCACTGTCTCTGCTGCTGAGTGCTGCACAAATATTTACTCCAATCCTACAAGGTTATTTCTCAAGAAGCTTCTTTGAGCAGATGTCTGTATGAATGTTTCTTCTCTCTACCAACACTTTTTTTTTTTCCCTAAGCAGAAAGCCTGCTGTGGTTCCATCCTTGGATCCAGAGGAAAAACATCCAACAGCACCAGACAGAACTAGCTCTCTGTACTGGGTCTGACTGAGATGGAGTTAATTTTCCCCATAGCAGCCCTCACTGTGATGTGCTTTGTATTGAGAGCTAGGAAGGTGTTGATAACACACCCGAATTCTGGCTGCTGCTGGGCAGGTCTCCCACAGCACCATGGCTGTTTTTTCCAACATTCACCCCTCAGTGGGAGGAGGGGAACAAGATCAGGACAGCTGACCCAAACTCACCAAAGGGACATTCCATACCATACAATGTCAGCTTAACAATCAAAGCTGGGAAAGGGAGGGGGAGAGAGGGCATTGGCTTGTCCTCCAGAGCAACCACTGTGTGTTTGGAGCCCTGCTTCGCAGAAAAGGGGCCAGACTTCGCCTGCTGATGGAAGGGAAGTAGAGAATAAATCTTTGTTTTCCTTTGCTTCAATGACCATGGCCTTGCTTTGCTCTTCATTAAACTGTTTGTCTTAATCTAAGAGTTTCATCTTTTCTTCACCCTGTTCCAGCATAGGGGGAGGGGTGTGGTGTGGGAACAATAGCAGCTGACATCCAGCTAAAGTCGAAACACCACACTCTTCAAGATGGCTTAAGACTAGTACATGATACTAAGGACAACTGCAAATCTACTTATTGCCTCTTTCAATCCTTTTTTATTGGGAATTTGGTGCTGGGTTTTTTGAGGTGTTGGTTTTATTTTTTTTTTCCTTGTACTGACTTACGTGAGGCCAAAAGAGGAGAGGAAAAAAAATAAAGGGAAAAAAAAAAAGGTAGCTTTATTCAAACATGCTTCCTTTTGGCTGCTTCATATTATTTAAAAGGGAAAGGAAGGTTTGTATGTAAACACAACATTTTGTTTGCTTCAGAACTTCAGCCGTTTTCAGAAGGCATCGCCACACAAAATGTTGTAGGTTATCAAGGGGGTTGAAAAGCCCTGGTTAGATTCAGCAAGTAGCCATTATACGTGTATTCCATTTCTGCGTGCACGTACAGAATCATTCCAAGGAGAGGAGAAACCTAGCACCCTGCTCCTTTGCTCATATCATCTACACTAACAGAAGTAAAATAACTAAAGTAAAATAAAACCAAACAGCCTCTGCAAAATCCTCCTGTCCTGCTACAAAAGCATTTGGTTTTTTTCTCATATAAAAAGAAAATAAGCAATTTTTATGCCTCTCAACTATTATCTACTCAATAGCATACAAAAATACATCTTGACTGTGTAACATCAGCAATTTTAATATTTGCAAACTACTTTTAAGCTCTAGTAGGTGAGTAGTGTAAGGTTTGTAAATGAAGAACCCTAACTTTTTTTCTTTTTTAACAGGTGGACATTACATTTAGTGATATAAAACAAAACCAAAACATTTTCCAAAAACTGAGCCCAGATTTGTTGAAGACAATGTTTTTAAGACAGGTATGTCTGCATCATCTCAAGGTGAATTTTGACCCAGTATAAGGATAAAAAGACCCAGTTTCGGATATTAGAAGTGACACAGCCAAGCTACAGCTGCATAAACAGAGCCACTACGATTCCCAATGCACAGAATACAGGTGCTGAAGGAATGAGATGCAACTCCCAGTTTGTTGGCTGAAACGCTAGTGTGATGGAGCGTGGCTAAGTAATATCACCAGATGCCTCCTCTCTGTAGCAGTCCGATTCCAGGAGCAGCAATCAGCAGGTATGATTCCTTCTCAGAGAACATGGGGAAAAAAAATGCACCATGCCCAAAGCATATAAAAGCTTTGGAATGACTAGCATTTTTGTACAGAAAATACACACATTTTTATAGAAACTAAAAAAAAAAAAAGTCAGAATAGAGAATGCATCTTATTCAGTTAAATAACATTGTTACAACCACTTTGATTTTTACAGGTAAATCAAAACACTGGCAGTATTACTGCAAGTTCCCAACAATCCCCGTGACGATAAAAATTTAAAGCCAAATCAACTTGATTTTAAGTACTTCATAAAAAAATCAGTATGAATATTGTAAAACTCAGTTTTCTTTAGCTCAGACAAGAGTAAACTCACTCTGCTCACATGATTCACATCTATCCAACTTTTAAATTATGGTAGATAGGTTTAGAAGTTACATAAAACCCTGAAGGAGGCAGAAGCAGAGGGGTACTAAACATTGCCAGTTGTAACAGACACAAAATTGGAGTAAAAGCAATTAAAGCTTTTTAGGAACCAATTCACATTGGTCACATCAGCCACTTCTGTAAGACTGCAAAGGTTGTTTACCGAGTTTTATGTTCTTTTGTCACAAAGAATCACATTCCACAGATTATCAAACTCCTCATCCTGCCCCTAAGAGGCAGGCACAGCTCTTTTGCTCTGAAGTCAGAGCACTTCGAGGCAGAGGAGCTCCTTAGCCTTACCTGCCTGCACTCCTCCAGCACCCTATCACCACGGGTGGCTCACACATTCCTCTGCAGGACTGGAAGACCAGGCAATGACATGCAGATGAGCTCTCAAATTCTTCCAATGTTGCCTGCCTTACTTCAAACATTGGGCATTGCACCCTAAGGTTTTTACTTATTAAAAAGGAGCATTTGATAGCAATGTACTTTTACAGACAAATTTCCTTCCAATTTATGTAACTTTGAAAAGAAAGACTGGATTTCATTACAGAAACTAAAAATAAGAGAAAAATGTGGAACGTATTTTCTAGAAAACTAGGACTGTGGGACATCAGCAGGAAGATAAACCGAAAAACATAAAGAGCTCTGGCTGTTTTAATGTGCAATAATTTCAAAACCAGGACAGAGTTGTGGGACTAAATACTGACATCTACCATTTTATTCACCAAAGCATTATTTAAGAGTAAACTGTAAATTTACACTTGTAACAAGGTTGCCATTTTTAGTCTTCCATACAAGGAAAGTAGTTTTCTACAAGTAGTTGTGACTGATCTGCCATAAAAGTTGAAAGGTTGATAAAGCCATGCAACCTGGGAAGAAACACTATTACAATCTTCAAACAACCTGCCATTTGCCACCATGAAAACTTTGCTGCCTCGGTTGAAAACGTAATACACCCGAAAAATGGAAAATACAACTGTCAGAAATGTTTCAAATTAAAAAGTGAAACTCAGAAGATGAACAAAGCTGTAACTACTTCAAAGCAATGTCAGGTTACTATGATACTAATGCTGTAGGCATCACTATCCAGGGCACAAAACAGTTTAAAAATTATATTCCCCATCCATTGACCAATAAGTATGCGAATACATCTGTTTGATGCTTTCATAATTGGATTTGGACAAAAATAAAATATACCCCTACCCCCAAGAAACTGGGATAACCTGTGAAATATGTGGGTTTTTTTAACAGTGTATTGAGATCAGATGATTCATTTTAAATATCAGTAATTATTTTTCAGTTTGTGCACTTTAATATAAAAAAAACAATAAGAAATATCAAAACCCAAAAATGTATTGCTCTATTCTGTACAGGAAAGCATATTCACTTATTTTGCTGAGCTGAGAGAATCTACTTCATACTTTTACTAATCATGTACAAAAATGCAGTGGTGCTCGACAAAAAACTTAACTCCCCTTTTACTTGTTCTATTACCCTACCATGCTCTGTTATCACACATGTTGCTGTTTAGATATATTAAAATATACTTAGACATAAAAAACAATGGTTCCATTGCTTTAATGAACACTGTGTCTCTCAGGGAATGTGACAGTATATATATATGATATGTAGATTTGAATGCTGAAAGTCCATAACCATTTCCCGGTAGGGGTACTTTCCTTTTTTAAATGGAGTAAGGGCAGTAGAGAATTAGCCAGACAGAAATAAATCCCATTTCTCTTCAGTTTTATGCCATGCAAAAAACAGCCTAGGTAAACACCACACAGAACTTCCATAGTTGCAACAGAAATACAATTACTATTACTTTGAGAGTACTACAATTGCAGGTCACCTATGCGCCTTGTGGTGATAAACCGATAGGCACAGCCTTCTTCAAAAGGCATCCCATAACATGAAGTGGTAACAACAGGGAATTCTGTTAGGGCACCTAAAAAATAAAACAAACAGACAAAACAAAACAAACAAACAAGCCCACCACACACCACAACACACAAACCTCAAACAAAGCTTTTGTCCTAAAGAAAACACAGTTCAACACATTCTCAGTGAATAAAGAAAACAGGATCAAAAACTTTAGCCCAGGGCTATAAGACAGCTTCAGTAAGATACCCCAGGTTTGTCTCATTTTACTCAACAAAACTCCCCATTCCTAGCTAGCCACTCCCTTGCCTATCATTACCTTCATTAATACAACTAGAGTGAGTTAATTCTCAATCAGCTTTTTGCAGAAATACCAACTGAACCAAGATAAGTCAAAGTCTGACAAGGCCTTCTCCAATATACCCAGGCATGTAGGCCTTGAAGTCTACAACACAAACCTCACAATGACCTGCTTCTGACTTTATCTGGCATCCATAAATAAGACCAATTTTCCAGAGGGCTCTGCTTCACATGCTAGTCATTAACATGGGCAGCAGTAATGCACACTACAGCAGCATAAAGACTGGGAGCACCAGTTTCAGTGCTCAGAGGTGAAAATTTGTTCCAGATCAACACAAAACCATAGTGAAAACAAACACTGAATTTTTCATGCTTTGAAAAAGCATGGTTACCAGATCACTTCCTAGTGATCTTTGCTTAAGAACATTTTGTCATTGTCATCTTCTCTTCATCTTCAGCAACACCTCCTTTCCAGCTTGCTGGCATACAAAGCCCCACCTTCCAGTCCACTGCCTATTTCCCTTTAATAGGAGCGACCTGTCTGGGTTCCTTTTAAGGTCGTTTCTTTGTGACTAGGGAGATTTGGTGCCTACCACCAGGCTGAAAACTGGTGGCCAGTCTCTGAGCACTGGTTCCTAAGACACACAGTCCATTAAGAACTTGGACCAAACCCTAGCAAAGGGCAACAAAGAAGCTTCACGCTCTCAGGGAGTGGAAAGTTTAAAGATTTACAAAAACAGTTCAGGGAGCTTCCAGAATCTGATAGAAGCCATACAAACTCCAGCTCCAGGTATGCCACAGACTCAGAGGGATTTTTAGGCTAGAAATAATTTTCACAGGTGGGTGGGTATAAAAACATTACAGCATATGAAAAAGATGTATACAATTTTATAAGTTGGCATGGTATATTGAAAACTTCAGGGAGTTATAGGTTTTAACTAGAGTTTGTGCTGTGTAACCAATACACTTCTTTTTTTAAATTTACTAGAGGGGTAATACCAGCCTTTAGTACCAAGTCTTCATTTTTATAGTGCCATGGGGAAAGGAAAGTAGAGCCAATATGCACTTTGCAGGAGGTGGGGGTGACAAACAACAGTAAATTTTACATCTCAACCACAAAACTTTGCATTAGCTTTTTACTATTATTATTATTGTTCTTCCTAAGTAATATTTTAAAGATCTTTGTGTTTACTGGGCAATCAACACACAATTTCAGCTTTAGTTCATGACTAGCTTGCACTCCAGCTAAAACATTTAGCAGAAGAGGCACGGTTAAGATTTTAACAAGAAAAAGGAGAAAGTGCTATTTAAAAAGTGATCCCATTATCTTTTTTGCACCCAAAGAAAAGAGAACATTTTACAACCATTAAATTTCAGAATCCTTGGAGGAAACTGAAACATGTAACAAGCAAATGCAAGACTAGATTAGAAGATGATGTTAATACAAAGTAATATTCACGTGGTTTAAAAAACACACAATAGTCACATTCCTCCTTCAGTCCCCAAAGGAAAATACAAATGGTGTTAATCCTTATAAAAACTAACCAAAGCAAATGTTTGAGATTAATCAACATATAGATTAAAAAGCATCTTCTCCACTGGCTATTGTGTCAATCTGTTCCTTAACAAGCATTTAAGGCATAACTAGCAAACACAAAGAGTTTTTCGCTGTTTCTCAACTGATACCAGGCAAAACAGCAGTTACAATCCCAGGAGATTGATGGATCTGGGGAAACTGATCCCCTCTTTTTTTCTAGGGATACTGTAGCAATGGTCCTTGGGTAGTTACAAATATTTAGAATACACTGATACCTCAGTACAGTCTTCACATATTGAACTAGTTCCTAAAATGATGCACGAGTTCTAAAAAATTACTTCCCTCTACCCAGTAAAGATCTGATCTCACCTTTTCAAAATGTCTTGGTTTAACATTAACTACTAAGCTACAATCAATAGCCCGTAATCTTCCATTCTTCTGAAAGTATGTGAAAATAGTAGTACTAGATATAAATTATAAATAAAGCCAAGTTTTCAAGGGAGAAGTAATGCTCCACAAGTACACAAGCAGTTATAGATGGCTTCCAGGTACTAGAAAATATTAACAGAGGCCAGTGTTCCCAAAATCTTGTCCTGTTTTTCAGCAGTGTAAGCCTAAGAACAAAACACCTTTCTCCACATCAGTGTCTGGGAATTCTTGATGCATACTAAATGGCATCTGACTGAAGCAGCACACTTACCTATTCACTAAGCATGCAGACTGTAGAGGTACATCAGTCCACTGCTCCATGTAAATCTGCTTCAAAAAACAAGCTCATGGGAATAAAGTTCTAAGCACCTAAATCAGTACCATAAACAGTAACATTCCACGCCTTTGGGGGTTGTTTTTGAAACACCCTGCCACAGAAAACAAATGTGAACCAAATCACCAAATAAGAAGTATTTCTATTTTATTTTTTGTTCTGTTGTTTCATCAGTCACTGTATAATGACCAACCAAGAGAAAGCAACAAAGGTGTCCAGTTTCCTCAAATTTGTACAAACTTTATTAAGCTAAATCTTTTCAGACCAGATGCCTTTTTCAACTCTCAAAGTGTACTGAAAACCAACATACGCTTTCAAAAAGCTTTTAAGTGACAAGTTCTAACGTGCTGTTAATATGACTCTGAAGGCCTGTTCTGTGTTGTAGTAAGAGGGGATGAAAGAATCAAAGCTCTTTAAGAAAGAAATATTTATTCATGGAAACAGGGCGGGTGTGGGGGATGTTCAAGACTCAGTGTAAGTCACACAGAAATCAGGAAAGAAAAGGGAGTGAGGAAGGCTTGCCCTGGGAGGACCAGAATCCCAGAGTCTGCTGCTAATTACGTATTTTCATTTTCTCCTTGCATTTCAGCCTTTTATCATCACATTCCATTTCTTTGCCTTTAAAAAATAAATTGACTACCATACACTGCTGGCAAAAGAAATCAACAAGCCTTTACTGCAGACTTAAACCCAGTTCCTTCTACACGGTGCCAGTAAGAAAGATGTACCTGTTACATAGCAGAGGATGGAGATTTTCTTGGTTTGAAAAAAAAAACAAACCTGATGACTTCAAATTGAATGGTAAAAGTTAAAATTGCAATGGATAGTTCTTCCACAGTTCTTAAGAGTACAACAATGCTGTCCTTAAGCTATACAGAGAACATATAAATAAGTTTACATACGCATCAGATGAAAGATCCCATCACAGGCGTTAATATGGGACAAGAAGGAATTTCCTAAGCCTTGACCAGTGTGGGCTCCCTTTACAAGGCCAGCAATATCCACCACATTCAGAAAGGCTGGAATTTTGCTGAAATATAAAAGGTAGAAGTTTCATCATTGAAGCATTAGCCAAAACTTTTGGCATAGAAATAAATTCAGAACATGAAAATCCAACATTTCTTTTTCTAGAACAAGTTATACATGACAGTAGCTTTCTTCCTTATTTAACATGAAGTGTATAAAAGACAAGATTTCCTCCTCCCATGTAAAACATCAACTATTCTTTAATGACTTCATTTTACATGAATAATGACAGAGAAAGTTAGTTTCTAAGTGTGGAATCATACCAACAACTCTACGAATAATCAGCCAGGCCTGGAACACTGGGACATGAAGTCAGTCATCTGTAATGAGCAGTTTTAATAGTATCAAAGGGATAAAACAGACAAATGGCCACTGCACTCTGCTACTGCACATCTCGTAAGGCTACCGGTTAGTTAGTTGAGTAAATCTCTCAATTGGAAAAAAGCACTTGCAAAAGACCAGAAATCACACACCATAGTCATCACAACCTCCAACTTGATGACTCGAAAAATAAATAACTGGAACACTTCTTAATTCCTAACACTTCCAATTATCACCATTATATTTAATTAGCACCATGCTAAGATTAATACAACAGTTTGCTATTTCACTGACATTAAGTATAATGGAAAACACCAAATACATAGCTTTAATAACAACAAAGAGAAGAGTGTGACATATGCTATGAAGACTTCACAGCATACATTGTTGACATGTAAAGCAGTGAAAGGCTTTATTTTATGGCGAGTGTTTTTCAACATAGATTAAAACCTAAAGATAGAAATTCTGCCATCTACTTTAAGATGTCTTTTCCAAAGACCTACCACTGCAGTGCTGCTCACAGTCAGAAGCAAATCACACACATGTGAGGGCCAGGGATGACTTAGGCAGTGACCTCCTAGTCAACTCTACACAGAAGAGTTCTCTGAAAAGCATTACACTTCTGAAGTCTTTATTGTCCACAGCCCAAAATGTGCTTGATTTTTATTAGTTGGCAGCTTGCTCATAAATATACTTGGTTTTTCAAATATTGAACTATTTGACAGCACGTCAAATCTGTAACAGCAGAAAACTCCAGTAGCAGCAGAAAACCATCCTTCTCTTCTTATCCTGAGACCTGGTATGGCAGCTATGGCCCAGACAGAAAAAGCCGTAGTTATGGAAATCTATGCATCATTGTGTCTGCTCAACACAATGGGATTAGGCAGAAAAAAACAAGTCTCCCAATTTCTTTTCTTTTAGTGCTATCCCATTTCTGTTTGGCTGCAAATAACACAACACAGTTTAATATTAACAGATGTGCTTCATCACTTGAAATGAAATCCCTAATTTATGAAAAGATGATCCTCTAGTCTGTCTTAGCATGCAACATCAATATTTCTGGAAGCGTGGTGACCCAAGAGCAGAAGTTCTTATCGTAGTTTTGTTTTCTGTCTTCCTCTAACTCTTCTCAAGAAAAAAAAAAATATTTCATTCAAGTAAACTAATTTCACAAAACAAGATCTGAACAACATTTTTTTCTTTACTGAGGTGAAGTTCAAAGTACCATCAAACTTGCCAGGCATAATGAATTAAGAACTCAATGACACGTTTCATATCAGTTGTATCTTCGTGATGCACACAGAAACAAGCATGAATAGAACCCAGAAGAGTGAGTTTAAAACAAATATATATATATATATATGCAAGAAAGGATTTACAGCATAGCATGAGTTACTTAAATTCAGGTACACACCCTGTGGACTTTTAGCTTTAAACTTCACTAGGCCCTTGAAAAGAAGGGCCCACCTTTGGGAAGACAGGTGCTGTGTATTGCAAGATGATGTTGAGTGCCCTAGAAAGAACATGAACTGGAGTACATTCTGAAGTAAACAAACCTTGAAAATGTTTGTCCCACTATGATTTTCTTAGCAAAATATTTTCACTGCCAGTAGACAAACTCAAACAGAAACATCAAATCCTTAAATTTAACACACTACCAAGAGTAATGGACATTCTGAATACAGAAACCAGTAACTTCATTAATACGCAATCCAAATAGTACTTTTGCCTGACAGAACCAGAACTAATACATACCTCAGAAGAAACAGCAGCAACTTCCTAGTCAGAATGATCTTTCCTTGCTTTCTGACACATAATTAAGTCAACAACAAGGTAGGAAAATGTCACTCTTCAAAGCACTTCTCCATTGTAATTTTAAACTGTATTTTAAGAAAAACAAAGGTTGTAGAAATATTCTCCTTCTACGCTTCCCTCTCATCATTCTGCTAGGATTAACTTCCTGGCCGGCCATCAGAAGAATTCACACTTTTACTACAAAGATGCCACATTAGAGCAAGAGAGGTATCTTCATATGCAAATGGACCACTATCACCAGAATCAACCTCATTTGCTAAACAATGGAAAGAAACCCCAGCACATTTATTTCACAATTGACTAATACAAGCAAGAGACCTTTGAAGTGGAGTATCCAGTTTCCAAAATGTTTTCTCACCTTCACCTTGGGTACCAGAAAGCTAGCATTGCAGGCAAAATATAAAAATTCCCATTCCTGGTAGCCCCCTTGCTAAACCTAAATCTCTGTTTCATCATGAAAAGATTAATACAGACAAAAGCAGAAAAAGTCACAAACTAGTCCCGCTTGCCTATGGTCTCATGGGCAAAGAGTAAGCATTATGAAATTAAATAGAAAACACTGCAAAGAATGGGGAGGGGAAGTACTATATATCTCTAGTGTGTGTTCTTTTAAATGGAGAAGACTTAACTGGGTTGTTTGGGATTTTTTCCCCTCCTCTAAACAGATTAATCTCCATTTCTTAAGATTCGTTAGTCAGCATTAGCAATAATGTCACTGAGCCTCAAATTATCATTGGGAACAGGTGGCATCATCTGGTCATTTGTACAAATCAGTGCAACACCAGTCTACCATAAAGCATGTCACAGGAATTTACAATACAAAACAGGTTACCAAGTCCAGAAGTAAATCTACATTGTAAGTGTAGGTGTAATCCTTGAGCAAGGATTTTTTAACCTCACTTAGAAACAGCAACAGTGGGTTTGTGCTAGCACACTACCTTTACTGCACAAGCTAATATCCAACAAACAGCACAAGAGTCACTTGGCTAAAGAAAGTACTATTTTTTTGGTTAGGGTAGTTATTCAGGAACAAGAAACGCATCCATAGGCTTATGCATTTCGCTGAAGAGGCCGCCTATTACTCACCAACTTTGTTTCAAATTTCTGTCTGAAGCAGTTATTTAGATAGGCAAGAGGAGTTTCTCTCCCTGACCTGTTCACTACAGTAGCACTGAACAGTACAACACAGCCAGTTACCTTTTTTTTAAAAAAAACGCACACATAGGGTATCTGCAATTTGTTGAGCTGCCTTTTTTCTTCGTTTCAAAATTCGAGGGAAACAGGCACATATTTATTTCTCAAGTTTCCCCAAGGAATTCTTTAGTTGAGAAACCTCACAGGCAGCAAACATCTGAAGCTTTGACTGAGATTGAAATATCATAACTAAAATGTTGTTTCTTTCTCAGGGTTTTTGTTCTTCTTGGTTTCCACAGTCTCTCTTCTCCTAGGTCCCACATATCAAAAAGGCCAGGCGCTTCAATATCAGTGTAAATTGTCCAGCTCTCCTTTTCAGTAAAGCCAGATGGGCTACTCCTCTCCCAGTTCCAGCCCAGGCTCTTCTGCCATTAAAAGCTGTTACTTGAAGTCTCTTAGAACACAGAAACTCTTCTTCCTTCCCAAAAATTCATATTACTTAAGTAGAAGTCATCCAATAAAGAGTTCACAAATGACCTGAAGCAAAAGTAGCAACATGGAAGGAGAATGTGTATATTATGACTTCTTAGAAAGGCATTCAACCCTCAGTCTGTCCTCACCACTACTTTTGCCTCACTTCCAAACAGAATCTTCCAGGAGACTGTACTCCCAATTAGAGCATCTATGCTCAACCTTGCAAGCAGTTTTGTCCAATGTAAGCAAAACACCTCACAGGGTAATTAAAGAAATCTGCTTCTGAAGAACTATGTACTGAATATGAACTCTGGTAATTTCCATGCAAGAACAATTTCATTAATAGCATTTTATCTGTGGTACAGACAGACAAACGAGACTTGAACCTAACAGCACATCAACCAGAAGTGAAAAACCTGCTAATTAAATTTCACTTTGCAGAATCACAGAATATTAGGGATTGGAAGGGACCTCGAAAGATCATCTAGTCCAAACCCCCTCCCTGCCAGAGCAGGGCCACATACACCAGGTCACACAGGAATGTGTCCAGGCAGGTTTTGAATGCCTCCAGAGAAGGAGACCCCACAACCAAACTGGGCAGCCCATTCCACTGTTCTGTTACCCTCACCATGAGGAATTTTTTTCTTGCATTTATGTGGAACCTCCTATGTTCAAGCTTGCACCTGTTGCCCCTTGTCCTATCCTTGGTTGAGACTAAGAAAAGCATTCTTTTATAATTCTTATAATACTTACAAAAGCATTTATTTTATAATCCACTTACATGAATTATAAAAAGGTAAGAGATTTAATGCAGATAAAGACACTTAGTCGGGGTCCTGTGTGTATCAAATGCCTGCATTCTCAAACTATCCAGTAAGTTATTACACCAACGAAATACAAGTAGTTACATTTTCCCTTATCCCACCAGGCAGCATAGATGGCTCAAGCCACCTCTACTTAAGGTCCTTCATTCACTGCTGACAAGCTACTCATATACAATGCTAGAATGTGCATCACAGACAAACTGATTTACACAGGCTGAGAACTAACTGAAGAGCAGGAAAACTCAGTAACACCAAAGAAAGAAGAATGTTAGCAAAAGAATGTACTTGCCAATTTTCAGTTGTATTCTGAAAAAAAAAAATAAATCTCTTTCGGATGCTGATATGCCAGAGTTAAATTATTAGTTTTTTAGAGCTAAATTATTGGGTTTACACTCTGGAATTACAGGTGTTACCACTTACATAAATGCTCTTTTTAAACCTACAGCAAGTCCCACATGCAACATTAAAAAATCCCACTGCTCATCTGATTTCTAAGTAGTACCTTCCACCAACTGATTAGACAATTTTGACTTCCAAACTTTATCAGGTTTCTGAGTATGCTCTCCTACAATAAGATCAAGAGACCTTTTATTTAATATTACACAGGACTTTCATAACCCAGACAACAATGGAAGTTACTCAGACATTAGTTCAGTAACCATCACTTGAGCACTAAAGATCTGAATGCATAAATTTTAACTATCTACAATGCAACAAACAAACCAGAACAAAAAGGAAAGAGATCCTGAAGTACACTCAACCACAACAGAGTTGAAGAGGTGTACCTGTACTTCACTTCTTATCCTCCTGCAAAACAACCAGGATTACTTTGAAAATTGTTTGAAAAGGACAACCAAGATATATTGAAACCAGTCTAAGTGAAAACAGAAATGTTTGCAGCTGCAATAATCATTGTGTTATGTGAACATATATGTGTAAAGCAAAACACCCACTTAGAGGTGCAAACAAACAAGAAATTAAATGAATAATTGTAACTTGAGAAAGGATGAACCAAACCACTTGAAATTTACTCATTCCTGCTTATCATCTCATTTGCTTTTTAACAGAGGATGATGCAGAAACAGATTTTAAAAACAATTTTTTAATTAATGTTTTCACACAGGTTGATTTCTTTTAGTTAATCATATAGTTTAAAGTAAAGAAGAAAGAATGCAAATTGCAGTGAGATTATTTGGGGCACAATATAAAAATAAAATAAAATAAGAGGCAATAGCAGTTTCCTTAACCTCCTGACCTTAAATCATTTTGAGGCTTGAATCAAATGTCACCACTGAGACACATCTGGTCAAGCACAGTACACCAGAGCTGTGGTAAGAGGCAGGACCCTAGAGGCTAAGCATGGTGGCTATATATACTCAGAGGTTTTTATAATATTTGTGAGTTATCACACAAATCACTTGTCCAAATGATATGTGACATGCGTATATTAAAAAATATTTTTAGAAGGTGATTAAGCAGCATATTAATGAAATTTAGCACACAAAATGCCTGAGAATAGCTTTATTAAGGCTTCAAGTTACTACAATTTCTTTAAATGTGCTACACATGCAGTTCCTTTCTTGTGGGGAAAAAAAAAAACAACACAAACAAAACAAGGCCAATCACTTCTAAACACAAAATGTCCTGTTAAAATATTAGCTGCAGTTAACAGATCTCTGGCATCCAAGTCCCAATTTTGAAGGCAAGAGCAACCTGCTGAGATGAAAAACATCTCTTTTCCATGTTAGAATTAGCAGATCTTATCCTTTGCTACATAAGATTCGGGGGGGAAGGTGCAGAGACAACACCAAAACAAAACACCCCACACCTTTCTGCTTTAGTTCCTGAAATGAATCAGTCCTAAGGAAATACTCTTTCCACTTACTAAAGTGGAACTCATTCAATCATTAGTCTGTCAAAACTTGCCTGAAAGCACCAGTGTTGAGGGAACAGGGGTAGAACAATAAAACAAAAAGCCAACAGTCTTTCCTCTCTGAAAAATCCACATTGGCACAACATAACAACAAACGGGAGTTTTGACTGAATACTGTATGTCTAAAACCAACAAATAAGTAGTTTAAATACATAAATTTAGTAACAATAAATACACAGAACTTTAAATAACAAGCATTTGGTATTATTTTTCATATATTAAGGTCTCTTTTTAATATCCACACTTTCATTAACACCAGGAAGTGAGCAATAGGTAACATTTAAGCTCAAGGAAACTTGCTCATCATTTGGCAGCAACATAGCTATTTTTACTGGAAGTTCTTGGAGCCCACCTTCTGTGTACTGTCTGCATCACTAAACTTATTTATTGCAAACAGTCATACACATCATCCACTGCTGCAGAAAGAAAAAAAGCACAGTTTGCAAGTTCTAGCAGCATATCTTAATCTATGAAGTACAGATTTACCTTTACATATTAGTCTCTAAATCGTTGCCTACACGATTTCATTTACAAACATTTACATTTCCAATTAAGTAATATACTCAGCTTTCAGCACAGGCTAGCAAGTTACTGCACACCAGTCCCAGACAAGCTGATGCTTTTTTTGTTTGAGATAGGAACAGTTCTCCAAGCAACAAACAGCACCCGAAGAGCCTAACTCTTCCTCCCACGGCAGAACGGCCACAAACTCACACTAAAACTATTCTCTGCAACTGAGTCCAGCTTAGTTCAGTGTGACAGAGAGCAACTGCCAGCCTGGCCCAGTCCCACTCCTCCTTTCACTTGCTCCCAGCCTGCATCAAGACAAGACCACTTTGGCCTGTCATATGTAACTTCAGCTACAACAAAGTCCCTCACTCCCCCACCCCCTACAGTGACTGCAGTTATGTGATGACTAAGTGTAACATATGGGAAATGAAAACCTGAATGCTTTAGATTTTAAAAGACAATTTCGAGGCTAGACAAGAGTCTAATTTAAGTAGAACTCGCTGTTTATAAAACATTTTGCATGCACAGATTGATTACATCTACTAATCCACACAAGCAGAAAATTAACACAGAACATATTACATAAAGATGAAGAACAAAATCAAGACTAGACAAGAGAAATTAAGAAATTTAAATTACAATTCAGTTGTATATCTTTGTGGCCACACTCTTCTTTTCCTGAGTTACTCTCAGACAGAGAAGCACAAACAGCCCAAGAAGATTTACCTCAGTTTACTGAATTATCACTGCTTTATTACTGTTATAATCAGATATTAAAATCATATAATTAGCCAAAGTGAACTCCAGAGCTATAACTACCCACCAATCCCCACATCCATTGATTTTAAGTAACAAACAATCTTTAAAAATTTGAAAGACCCTTCAAATGAAAGCAAATTTACTATTTATATCCAGCTTATTTTTCAGTTCAGTCTTCATTAATACTTAAGGGTGATTTTTTTCTAGAGAGAGAGAAAGGTTTGAGTTGGAGAACATTCATAAAGGTATTTACAAGCAGAACTCCTCGTAAGGATAGATGGCCAAAAGGCAGGATGAGGGAAGAGGTAATCTCTTTGTCACTTCAACTATTAATTCAGAAGTAGAAGGTCATTGCTAAATGAGAAGAAAAAAGTGGCCAAAGCAGCAGTAACACTACAATTCAGAACAAATTTGTCAACAAAACCTAAAAGCCACACTATTATCTGTGCACAATTAAGAGCCAGAAAGTTTTGTCTCCAATTTGGCCCAGTTTTGGTTTATGGTCCATACAGTAACAAGCAGGCCTAGCACGCACTTGAGCAGGAAAAACAAGATAACATGTTTTAACAATCCACCTAAACAAAGAGCTCCATATTAATACATTTTTCAGTATTTAAAAAGTGCACAGGAAGTACAGATGCAAGAACTTGCTTGGCCATAAAAAATTAAGTTAACAAATGGATTTTTGATCAGTGAATAATCAACCTTTTTTAACTGCAGGTGTGATCTGGCTCTAAAATTGAGGCCCATGTGCTGAACAAAAGCATAGACATGCACACTAACTCACCCTATGATTCACATACAACTCACTTTATGTACAGAGATACCTTTGCAAGTAACTGCAAACTGAAATGAACAAGTCACAAGTGCCCATTTAATTTTCTGTTTTCTGAAAGCACCAAAAGTTTTGCTGTTCAAGCAAAAATACAGTTCCCACACTGAACATATAAAGCAGATTGCAGAAACAATCAATAGCAAAACCCATTAATGTGACAAAATTAATACATTCCTAGAATCAGGAAACAATTAGAAGAGATATATTGTAGGAATGTCCCTAAAACTATCAGATAACAAGCAGCAAAGCCTATAAAAAGGAAAGAGTCAGGGGAAAATGCTGCATATAAAGCTCACTGTCTGAGGACATGGGTACATTGACTGGTATTTGACCATCTACAGCATATACAGTACCCTGAACCATATGAAATACAGGGTGGAAGGTTAACAAAGGAGCAACCTCATGACACATTAGATATGTCAACTACCGCTGATTTTCCATCTCTCTTCAGAGATCCTCCAAGTCACCTGGGAGCTGCTACCTTCAAAGACAGGAATACCAAGCACGAAATGGTGCTGAGCAATGGCTAGCAGCAGCTCCTAGATTCCTCATTCTCATGCCACAAAGGTCATATTGGAGGGCGAGAAAGGTATAATTCAGGTACACATATAATTTCACATTCTAAAACAGAAGTCAGAAAAACTTAAGACATTAAACTTCTATGAAAAAAAATGGGTTCAGTAATACTATTTCAGGTGCTTACCCAAAGTAAAATATTAAGATTTTGAGTTACCTTGGAGGTTTGTGATACTGGCATAGGAAGTCAAATCTGTCATCTGGCACAGGTACTCGACTCTCATTTGGATCAATAGTACAGAAAGGAAAATTTTCTGCTGCTGCTTGACTCTTTGTTAACACATTGAAAAACGTCGATTTCCTATAAACGAAATACACATGTCCTTAGAGAAGCATTTAAAAGGGCTGGATAGAAACACATTTGATTCCAACCCAAAAGCAATACTGAACTTCCCCTTTACTCCAATAACAGTGACCATTGACCTGATTCTAGTAATAAAGACACTTTCAAACGCACATACAGAGGGTCCCACTGAAACCAGATGTTTACCTTTTTTTTCCCCTGCCCTAGAAAATTCCCGTAAGTGATACATTATAAATACCATGTTTTGCAAAGAAATTTTAAGTCAACAGCAAAGCACAGTTCTTCTGGCCACTATTTGTGTTCCTCAAGCACAAAATTAAAAACTGCTAAGGATGCTTGAAACTTTGAGTGAACTAGCTTTGCCAAGACTCAACAGCTCTTTCCACAACTGTATTGCTTCTTTGGATGTTATTTACATATTAACAAGACTTCAGTATCTAAGCAATAAAAGTCAACAATCAAAAGAGAAAAAGAAATGGGCACAGAAAGCAAACCACACAGTTAATCAATTACAGGTAATCTTTTGTACATATGTAGTGGAAATACAGGTCTACCTTACCAAACATTTTTCATTCTTGTTAAATATAAAAAAAAAAAACCAAAAAAAAACACAACAACACACACACAAAACCAAAAAACCTGCAAGTGGTATCAGGGGGAAGAAAAAAACAACCCACCGAACATTTTCAGTTAAAAAGTTGGAGATTATTTTTTAGTTAGTATTTATTAAACCAAAAGAAAAAGATTCCTGAGTTACTGTTAAGTGATAGTTCTTAAGTCCTGAATCTTCTACCATAAATATTCTGGGGATTTTTATTTGTGGGGTTTGTTGGCTTGTTCTTTTTACTTTCACATAACTTCTCAATCACTGGGGAAAAAAAATAAAAATCCTAAAGCTGCCCTCCACACAGCCAACATCAGTCACAATTTTCTTTAAATGTTACATCATAACATAGATACAAATGCTGGCTTTTTGCACTGACATGTTACACAGTGCTACTGCTAATTATTTCCTTTCTGCTGTGCAGCTTCCCTACACACTGGAAAATAAAATAAATTATAATGAAGAGACATGAAGGTAGGATTTGTGCTTTCTGAGATATGCTCACAGACTTCTCTAATTTCTTTAAGATTTAAAGTTGGAGCATGCTGACAACTTCTTTTAATAAACATCATAAACAAATTAATACCAATACTTTCACACAGACTCTCTAGGTAGTTCACCAAGTTTTCTAAGGGCCTTAAGCATAGCTCCTTGGAGGAGCCGTAACAACTACGGATGAGAAGTGTGACAGAGAACATCAATTCATCTTCATCATCTCTTGCAAACTGTAACTTACACAACATTTTTCATTACAAACTTTGAAAAAGCATCAAGAATGGAAGTTCTCTTCACTGCTAATAAGACCTATGATACCATTAACCCCTTCCTGTGCACACGCCCTCTCTAAAAACATAAGGTACAGAAGGAATTTGTATACACGTGCATATGTATTCGCACAAAAAAGTGCATTACCCATAGACAACAGGGGAAGTAAGGAAATGCGAAAAACTTTGTAAGACGCAGCAATTGCTAAGATTTTTTTTTTTTTAAATTATTCACTATTATCTTGTCCAGACTTGGTACACACCAGCCTCACGCTGAGTGTTTCACATCACCTATAAGTAGCTCATGCGACAGACGTTAAGTCTAATACCGAGCAAAAAAAGAGTTGGGCTGCGTCCCTCAGCTCCTACGCGCATCTACAGGCGCCCATCCTCACCCAGAAACGGCCAGGTCGCTCCAGCAAGAGCGGAAGGTAACTCGGGAAGAACGGGGACCCCGGCCTGGCAGGATGTCCCATCCTTCTCCTCGTCTGTCCCACCGCCAGCCCCGCGCTCCCCTGACCACCTACCCAACGTTCGGCAGCCCGACGATCCCGATCTTCAGGGACGTCCCAAACCTTCCGATGATCGGATGCGACTTCACCCCGTCTCCTCCCTTTTTCGGTGGCATCTGAAAGCACAGAGCANGAGATATGCTCACAGACTTCTCTAATTTCTTTAAGATTTAAAGTTGGAGCATGCTGACAACTTCTTTTAATAAACATCATAAACAAATTAATACCAATACTTTCACACAGACTCTCTAGGTAGTTCACCAAGTTTTCTAAGGGCCTTAAGCATAGCTCCTTGGAGGAGCCGTAACAACTACGGATGAGAAGTGTGACAGAGAACATCAATTCATCTTCATCATCTCTTGCAAACTGTAACTTACACAACATTTTTCATTACAAACTTTGAAAAAGCATCAAGAATGGAAGTTCTCTTCACTGCTAATAAGACCTATGATACCATTAACCCCTTCCTGTGCACACGCCCTCTCTAAAAACATAAGGTACAGAAGGAATTTGTATACACGTGCATATGTATTCGCACAAAAAAGTGCATTACCCATAGACAACAGGGGAAGTAAGGAAATGCGAAAAACTTTGTAAGACGCAGCAATTGCTAAGATTTTTTTTTTTTTAAATTATTCACTATTATCTTGTCCAGACTTGGTACACACCAGCCTCACGCTGAGTGTTTCACATCACCTATAAGTAGCTCATGCGACAGACGTTAAGTCTAATACCGAGCAAAAAAAGAGTTGGGCTGCGTCCCTCAGCTCCTACGCGCATCTACAGGCGCCCATCCTCACCCAGAAACTGCCAG
>VWZY01009254.1:411220-435415 GCA_013399075.1 Chloroceryle aenea
CTCCAGACCCCAGCTGGGTACTTAAGGCACTTGTGCGACAGTTGGAATGACAGAAAAGAGTGGATTTCCGGGGGTTGCATGGTCATAATTCACAGCTCTGTAATCTCGTAGTCCTGGGATGCTTGTAGCCCGAGAATACAAAATTCTCACTGTTCCGGTAAGAACGCAGAACAACGTCTTGCTTACGTGAACCGTGGCTCTGCCAAGTGCCAGGCGCCTCGCAGAATCGGGCTTGAAGTAGCCGCAGGATTCAAGAGTTCTCACGGACTTGTACCGTGATTGGAGATTACCCGGCCCCCCGCTCCCTTTCTCGCCCTTTTAGGGGCATGCTCATTTCGCAGAGTGGTGAGGTGCTTTTGTCACATTCTTGGCTTTCCCTGCAATAGCTGTGTGCTTGCCCAGGGGAATGGTGGAGCCACCATCCTTTAGAGGCATTTAAAACACACGTAGATATTGCACTTAGGGACATGGTTTAGTGGTGACCTTGGCAGCGTTAGGCTTGTGGATGGATTTGATGATCTTAAAGGTCTTTTCCAACCTAAATGGTTCTATGAAGAGTCGTTTAATTTCCCAGGCCCAGTGACTCAGAGCTGGAGGCAAGTGCAACACCCCAGGGACAGTTGCTGCAGATGAGGAGTCCAATCTCCCCTCCCACAGAGGAGCACTAAAGTAGTAGGCTGTGGTTCTGCTGTCCAGCAGAATCCACGGGCAAGTGGAGGTAAAAGGGCTCTGCAAGAGTTTACAATTGTGCTAGAAAAATTATCTCCACACAAGGGTTCCATTTAACCTGTAAACAGGAATTTAGCATAATGAGCTATAGTTATTAGAATGCATTCTTGCTGCTTTGGCAATAGCTCTACAAAATCTGTTTTGCAGTCCCCAAGGAGAACAACACCAAAATGCAAAGTCTGTCTATACACTCTGCAGATGCAAGGCTAGATTTGACCCTTGAGTCTGTTCTGGGAAGAACTGATGATTTCAGAAGCCTAGGAGGTAACACAGCATGTACACAGTGCTACACTGAGCAGTTCTTAGGAGAATAAAGATTTTTATTATTTTCTTCTCAATTTGCTGCTTCAAACAATGAAGTATATTGTTTTAATCTGTAAACATAATGAAAATAGTTAACCAGCTGTAAGAGTTATCAATATCACCAATTCCCCTCCATGGCATTATTTTGATTATATAATTTGTACAGAAAAAAAAAGGATGAAAATTAATACAAGTTAATAATGATTACACTTTGTCTGCATTTTGTGTCTAGATCAGTTTATTCTTCTGTCATAAATGCGTGCTAACATTACCTTCAGAAGCTACCAAGAATGTAAATATTTACCTTAGTATGTGCAATTTCCTTTTGCAATATTTTAACTGAAGCAAATAGTTCTTTTTAAGTTTTTTAAATAATTTGCCAAAAATAAACATCTTCAGCGAGAAAACAACAACTTTCCCCTGTTAAAGTATGTCATGTTATAATTTAGGATGTCCTTCTCTGTAGGCTATTTTAATGAACATGAGTTCCAAAAGATTTCTGAGATGATTATGGCTTGCAAGGAAACTGTGAACAAGAACCTGGACCCTTGTGGAAACAGTAACATAAATGAAAGGGTGAGACATCAAGGCACAAAGAGTAACGCTGTTCACTGCAAGTAGAGATGGGGCTCAAATTTCCTGGTCTTCCAGTTCCTGACTAAACAATCCTGGACCAGAGTGGGAAGCACTGGAACAGTGAAATACCCAGTGCCCAGAGAAGTGCCCTGAGTGTCTGTATGCTTTTTAGATTCAAAGGAATGCTGATAGTCGGGCACACTACTAGATTTTTGTTCATGTTTATCTAGATATTTGTAAAGATGGTGTAAGGTCAAGAGGAGCCTGTTGTAAACACATTGGAATTTATTTATAACAATTCACATGGCAATTTAATAAATAATAAAGTAATTATCCTCTTGAGAGGATCATCTGGGAATAAAACAGATTTCAAGAAGAAAAGATGAAATATTTAGAATTTGTGAAAAATAATTTGTGAAATACTGTAGAAGTCAGCCCAGGACTCCTCAAAAAATTAAAGACATTTTCTTTAACTTGAGCTCTGCTTCTCTGAACCATTAAAGACGGGCACCATCAAGTGTTTGCCTGCTAAGAAAATTGACGGAGAAAAGGCAGTAAAAACAGTTCTTATAGCATGGCCTATTTTAAGTCTGTAAGACAGAATTCACAAAACTTGAAAAACACTGGAGTGAAGGAGTCAAGGTGAGAGTATCATAAGATTATATATCATCTCTGTCACAATAAAAGAAGTATAATCTTGAACATTAATTTTTTTTTTTCTAAGAAAGGACACTTACTGAAGCAAATTTGGAAGTACAGATTAAAAATGGCTGTTACAACTTTTTTTTTTTTTTAGTGACATGAGATTTTTGCAACAACATGGTTGAGGAAAAGTATATTATATCTGTAGAGAGCTTTTCTGTTAGTATACTGATAATCAGTAGTAGTCAGTCCTTGCTGTAAACATGCTTAAATCATCTTTCTGCTGTCTTAAAATCTAACACTACACATTTAAGAGGGAAGAAACCAAAGCATATCAACCAACTAAATCAGATTAAAATATAGGTATTTTGCTGCTGAAAGAAGCTAATGGACAACATACTTTCAGAAATACTGAGATTAACAAAAAAATATTTATAAATAACCACAGAGCAGCCCCTGCGTCCTTCACATCCCTAACTTCTGTACTTCAGAAGCCAAAATTAGTTTCCTTTTCAGAAATGGAATAAACACATCTTAGTTTTCCACACTTCTAAAGCTCAAGACAGACCACTTGTCCTGAAAACAGGGTTACACAAGATCATTTCACAGCAACAATAAAGGGTGGATGTGCATAGCTCTATTAAGACCACAAACATTCTGAAAGACTCCTTCTGGGGAGCTTTCAATTTTTTTAATTTTCTCACTGCCCTGCCATTTTGCCAGACAATTTTGTTGTCCATCTTTTTAGCACAGAAATGATAGCTCTCAGAAGAAAAACTTTTTCTTATTTTAAGGAGACAGTCAAAAAAATTACTCTGCTGAGTATTTGTCTGTGACCAGAAAGTTGGGGTGTGTATATATATATAGGAGCCAGTTAATTTTTTTTCCTCACCGGTTCATGAGCGCAATACAGGCTTAAGAAGTTTCCTATATGAATTAAAAGAGTATACATATATACACTTATACATAATGTATAAATAATAGAGCCTACAACAGGTAAAATTCTGATTTTAGCTATCTGGGAAAACAGCTGATCTCTGAAAAAGAATAAGACATTGTTAAGATCATGAAAACTTTTTTTGCTGTACTTCAGTGCATCTACATATGGCACAAAAGTGAGTGTCGTGTGTGCAAAATTTGTGAGTTTAAATGTAATTTTTGAATTTATGCTCTTCAAACAACATATTGTAATAATGCCTCTGCCCCCTTGATCTCTATATCTAAATTACTGTTAGCATGGCCACTTCACTATATACAGATACAGGACTTTAAAGCATTTGATTCCCAAAGCTAGAAATCATCTCTCGGCAATGTAACACTTCATCTTACATGCTTTTGATTTCAGGTTGCTTTTAGAGTCATGATTTGCCTTACTTAGTTGAATGTTTCTACTCAATTCTATTGTAATGGTGACATTTTCATTTTAAACTGGCATACATAGTTTAAACAATATTAATCTTAAGCGTATTACCTTCAAAATGTGTTTTATAAGAAGTTTAATGAGAAAAAACATCTAGAGAGCAGCCATCTCAACGTCAACTCTCCAACACAGAGGTACTACACAAATACAACTTATTGTACAGCTGGAACACGTGCAGAAGTCAAGCAGCCCTGGAGCAACTCTACCTGATTAAAAACAATGTTTAAGGGAGAATATAAAACAAACACCGTGTGGTTTGTGACACCAACATACTCTTTCCTTTCTGCTGCCCAGAACATATATTTATGGCAAAGTCACCCTTAACTGCAAAAATAAGTGGTTTTGTAGAACTGAAAGAATAAAGACAGAGCCCCTGATCCTTGCTGTGACCAGGCAATGTTCAATGCAACCCAGGGGGTAAGAACACCACAGCTGCTTTTGCACACCACCGCTCCCGAATTGCCTGGGTAGGTGCCACTTGAAAGGAACCGGGTGGCTCCCTGTAATTAAATACACTCAGCACTAAAACAAAACACTACTCAAGGGCACCATCTAAATTAAATGGTGTTCACTGAGTTCTCTGAAGTTTAAAGGTAGGCATCACCCAGCTGAATACAGTGCTTTAATACAGTATTTTTAAATTTTATGTTTGGTAGGGTTTCATAATGGTAATAGTGAAAGACAGAGTTGCTCGCAGAAAGAGAGAAAGCCAAGAGAGAGGTATTACAGTAGGAGAAATCACCTGGGAATTAATGAAATTTTAGTTAAACAATTAAAAGTCTACTTCAAATTTCCCAGTCGCCTAGAAAAATGACAGTGTAAAAGCAAGTACCAATCTAAAAAACCAATACTGCTATAATTACTACTACTAATAAAAATGAAGGAATATATCTTAAATTGAGACCAATCATGGAGTAGGCAATACTAGGCTTTTTCTAGGCTTCAGAGATGCTAGGACCAGTCTAGCATGACCACATTTTTTTTTTGCCTAAACATAAAAACCTAAGATATGAAAGGACTGTTAGAAGAAAATCAACACTAGTGGTCTATGAAAAAAGATGTATATTTCATTTTATTTAGTGCTGGGTACAGCAGCACGGAAGAGTGGATTACTCAAGATGTTTGGTAGTTAAAGAACTAAGCATCAGAAAGGAACATGAGTATAAAATACTTCTTGTGCTTTGAAGGGTAGCCTTGAACATGGAAGGAGGTGCTCTAATCTACAAGTCTGAATTTGAGCTATACTTCTATATCTATTAAAAAAAAAAAAATAAAAAAGAAGACATGCAAGGATGCTGATGAGGAATAAGCCCACAGAAGGACTTCTTTTGGAATCTGTTTTATACAAATTGTTGGTCATGTTCAGCATCCCAGCAGCCTGGGAGATGCCTGCAAGGAAGCAACTTCAGGTAAAATTTTAGGTGTTTTTCCTATAACTTGTTTCTAACCTTTAGATTTTGTGTGAAGTTGAAGTTAGAACATAGAAATTATTATATTATTTGGTATTTAGTCTGGTTTTTTAACTGTGCGCAGTTGAATGTCCACAAGAGAAGTAGACTCTCTCTAGCTTTCAAAGACATGTCACGTTCTTCTTCTAGAGCACAAAAATGTTTGTGTTAGAATATTTTTATGATGGATTCAATTATGTAATTTTGTTTCATGTATTGAACACAGTACAAAAATGTATTACAAGAGATCTGGGTAACTGAATGCAAAAGCACATTCTCAGGCAAAAAGCCACAAACCTCACTTTGGACTTAGCCCACTGCACATTAGGCTAGATATTTTCTAGACTGATAAGATACAGCCTATTTTGATGGAAGAGTAAGATGAGTTACCCAATAAACTACATAAGTAAAATGAATTCTGTATTTTTTTCTACTCTACATAAAATTTGCAAAATCACTGTAAAATGAAAACCAAATAAAACTTTGAAACAATTCAAAAGCAACTGCAACTCATGCAGCGATACTTGAAATATTTTAATTTTCATTTATTTTACTTTATTACTCAAGGTTATAAAGTAATTTATCACCTGAAGTGTTAAAATAAAACTGATTAATACTATTCATCTATTATGGGAAACCATGACATAATTGCCATCACATAAACGTGGTGGGATGATTTGCATGGTTTGAATGCTGCAATGTGTGGCTACAGGCTCTTTAGAAGGGACAGACAAAGAAAGAGAGGTGGAGGGGTAGCGTTATATCTTAAGGAGTGCTTTGACCGCCTAGAATTCAATGTTAGGCACATCAAGGTGAAAACTGCGGATAAGGATAAAGGGGAAGGCCAATGAGGCTGATATCCTAGTGGGAGTCTGCTACAGACCACCCGACCAGTATATAGATACTGATGAAATATTCTGTCAACAACTTGGAGATGTCTTATGTTCACTAGCTCTTGTTCTCATGGAGGACTTTGACTTAACAGATGTCTGCTGGAAGTATAACACAGCAGAAAGGGGGCATTAGGTTGGATATTAGGAAGCATTTCCTCACGGAAAGGGTGATTAGACACTGGAATGGACTGCCCAGGGAGGTGGTGGAGTCGCCATCCCTAGAGGTGTTCAAGGAAAGATTGGATGTAGCACATAGCAACATGGTCTAAATGATGTTGATAGAAGGTGTTGAGTCATAGGCTGGACTTCATAATCTTGGAGGTCTATTCCAGCCTCAGTGATTCTGTAATCTACATTTCTAGAGGCTGGGAAAAAAAGTTACTCATGTGCAATAGTTAGGACACCATTTGCAAGCCAGCAAAGAATTCTTAAAGCTCTGGACAATCTGCAACATTTACTAGGCCACCCAGAGTTCTCACAAAATTGCAATGGCTGCAGCCATTATGTAATGATGGAGAGTAACTGGCTGGATGTAGATCCCAGCACAATACACTGAAGGGACCTGTGACGTGTTCCTCCAGGCTTACTCAGTAAAGAACCAAAGCACATCATACCTATGCAAGATAAAAGGGATATAGTCTACACCTTCAAGATGAGATTGCATATGAAAATGTATAAAATTTCTAGAGTTTACAATAGCAAACATCTGGAAGTCTTGCCTCATGAAGGTACACTGTTAGGTATACACCCATCTGATCATCCTAAATCCAGTTCAGAAATACTGTGATAGCACCACAGCCCCAGAGAAGATGGAATGAGTTTCTGTTCTACAGTAGGATTACAGTCGTGTCTTGAAATACAGTGGAGATTTATTCTGTGGAATGCTTCAGTTTACATGTAAATACTAATTTCTGCTGGTATTGTATTCTTGTGGTTATGATAAGAATCTAAATACTACTTCCTAGTAATTCAGCTTCTACATTATACAAATGTCCCCCCTCCCCCCCCAAACAAAACAAAACAAAACACACAAAACAAATAAAAAATTAAACCTTGGATCATATATATTATTTTTCTTTAATTTCATGGTAGTGTTCTTATTTCCAAGAAAAAGTCACAATATTATTTATGCCTCATTAAAGCATTCAGGAGAGGATCTTTTAGCTACTTCATAACTTTGTAATTCTCTACTTCTAAAAGCTTAGGAGCTCAGCAAGGTTTCTTTCAACACCATTTTCCCCATCATTTACTTACAAAGTTGTTCCTAACTTGCTATTCTAAACTGTGCAGTATTCTGATCTGTAAACATGGAATTTACCGTGTTATAACTTAGGAAACAACTTGTGTATGCACACTATCAGCGGTGTCAGCATAAACCAAGAGTCTACAGCAATTGCAGAGGTCCTAACAGTCCTCATCTCTCCAGGTCAGTAACAATCACAGTTGCCTTGCAAGCACCATCATCTGGCAACAACTACTAAGGTGCCAATGTAGCTGAATACAAACCTATGTTTACCAGTCACCACTTTCCCACTGTATCCCATGTCCTGTTTTCCCAAAATGAGAATTACATTCATGTCAGTAATAGAAAGAGATCGCTGTCCTGCCTGGCTAGTTGCTGGGATGGAAGATGCACACAGCAGGACAGAACAGGGCACGACAGGAGTGCGCACTGATTAGCCAACAGCCCCAGAATGCTCCCGTGGAGGAGTTCTGGAAAGAATGAAATCCTACTACCAAACATGAAAAATAAGAACTAGAATACGATCACAGAATTCCTGTTGCCTCACAACCCTAATATTTTTGTGGGTGCAACCAAAGTATGACTTAACAGCATGGATGCTTGGATACATATTTCGCTAATAGGGGTTTCAGAACAGAAATAAATTCGGCACAAGGATTTTCAGACAGAATTTAACTATGGGCTGCCTCCCACAAGGAATGCAAGAGCATGGCTTACCACAAATAGCTGTTCTTCTGCCAAAGGTAGTCTACACCTGTATATACATTTATGCCAATATTTTGTATCCCAGTCTCCCTTTTAAACTAACGCCTTGGCTTACAAAGAATTTTTATTCCTCTCACTAGATTTACTTATAACATTACATCTTTACTACAATGTAAGGAAAGGTCAGTGCATTTGCAACCAGCACAATGAGAACCATGAAGCGGACTACTGCTAATAAACTGTGGGAAAGCACTGAAATGATATCAGTGACCTGTTATAAGAGGAAGGAAAAATATGCAGCCACTCTTGTGTTAAATGCAAAGCCTTCAATAGTTTAATTTGTTACATAAATGAAACAGAGGAATTGATTGTGTCTCTGCTACACTGAAATTCTGCCTGTCACGAGGACTTTTCATAGGGCAGAGGGATCTTTATCAGGCAAGGTACACACTTGCTCTGCCTTCTCAATAAAGGAAACCATATGATGTTTGACATGCAGTTACAATTTACAGGACTCCTGACAACACAGCCTGAGAAATTACACATTTGTGTTGGTCTTTTTTAGAAATGAGGTTCTTAAAGTGTGACCCCTTGTTTCTAACCACAGGCTGTCTGACGAGAAGTTAATACAGTTGTCAGCTGGTGGGGCAGAAATTTTTAATGTCGAGAATCCAGGAATCGTTGAAAGCTCCATAGCCTATAGTGGCCACCTGATGTGAGTAGGTAGCTTGAATAATTTGGGAAGAAAAGTTTATTTCCTGCCTGCACAGAGCAGACTGCCAACCTATCTGTAGTATATTTTCTTTTTTTCAGTTCATATTACTAAGGATTCTATGTGCCTAGCTCTCTTAGACTGCTGGGAAAGGAAAAAAAAAAAAAAAGGAAGACTTGTACCTGAAGATACGAGAGATCCCTTCAAGGCATTTATAGATGATTGGATTTCAGAAAATACTCTTATGTTTCTTTCCTGAATATCTCATCTATAAACTACTGTTTTAAAATAAACGTATGTGCTAGTAATTAGTATTTCTGTAGTTCTTTTTTAAGATCTATATTGTAATTGTTTATCACATTTCCCATAATAACGTCTTTTCTGAATTCTGTTCATTTTTGCGAAGGTCTCGTGATCCAATCTCCAACCTATTTAAAAGAAAATGCTTTGTGTGCCAATTTGTACTCATGGTCGTTTGGAGTTCTATTTCAGTTTCATTAATATTGATGCAACTTGTCTTTCCATTCATTCTCAGCAGATTCTTTGAAATTAATCTTCAGCATTTGCTGTAATTTGTTTCTGGTTTGTGCTTCATCCCCGAGTTCAGCTCTTCTCTAGTTAATTTTGTTTTCTTTATTTTTATCCACTTGCTACGACTGTTCTACTACTTGTGCCACTGTGTTGTGTCAGTCTTTTATGGGATCCCCGTTTCGTCTCTGCCTTTCACTGTGATTTTCCATCATTATGGGCCTCTTGAATAAAAATGTAGCCCTTGTTTCTGACAAAGTCCATGTTCCTTTTCTTTTCTTTCTGTGTGATTTTCCATCATTACAGTTCTTAAATTTCTTGAATAATGATATATACTATGAACAAATGGATGGAGCAGTAATGGCTTCATCAGTGTTTTCTAAAATATATCAGCAGCTCTTAGAACATACAGTGCTACAGCAGACTCTGTGCCATGTTTGTAAAAGCATTATTTTCAAAGTGTATTTTGTAGCCTATTGATGACTACACCACTCTGCATTAATAATTCACCTTCCTTCTAGCATTATCTACTTCTCAAGATAGTGGTTCCAAATTTATATTGAAGTTGAGGAATAAGTATTAGCATCGTGCATTTTCAAATAAAATGGCGAAAACAATCATTTTGTGATGGTTACAGCAACACCACTGTGTTACGGAAACAACAGAATTATTGTTAGGCCTTTTACATGCAGAATGTATTCATAGATTAGAGTCCTTATTAAAATTATTAAAATAAGCCAAGGTTCTAATTTGAAGTGGTGTATCATAAACAAGTAATCAGAATAAATGCTCTAAAAATCTATCTACAAAATGTGATAAATGAAAAGTTGTACTTCAGTACTAATTAGTTACATTTGTGTAATGTCAAATACATGATGGAAACCAAAAAGGTGAAAATATCTGGAGTTAAAATCCCAATAAATAATGTCAGTTCACCAATTTGAACAATGGAAATCTTTAATACAGTGTAATGTAAATTGGGGTAAAAATATGATAGTATTTAATTTTGGATGACAGGTGGAAAGCTCAAAGGTCTCAAAGATTTGGATTGACTTGAAGAAGTGATTATTTCCAAAAATACTTGCAATGGTATTTAGAATTGGTTACAGTCTTTCCTGACAAAATAAATGGCTCTTTTGGTTTTAATTAGGGGGAAAAAAAAAAGTTCATATGTGCCCCATTCTCTTCCATTTGAATTACAAGACTCCAAATGCCTTTAAGTTCTCTAAGGGAGCAAAATACACCATTTGATGGCTCTGTCTTACAGCCCAGGGGCTAGAGACACTGATCCCGTCCCAACAGGTGGAACGGATGGTGGCACGGAGCAAGAGAGCCACTCACAGAACCACAGCCAGGCACTCAGCACGACAGCAAGGCCAGCAGGAGCAGCATCCCCACAATACCTGAGCAAGAAGAGCAAAGTAGGCTTGGCAACCAGCATTGGCAAGAAGTCAAGTAATTGCCAGAAAAGCCCATGATGACAAATCAGGTCTGTGGTCAAGCCAGGTAGCCAAGTAAAAATAGGTTGGAGATTGGAGCAGGTGATCTTCACAAAAAGTCAGGGGCAGGCACAGCTACAACTTCACACCTGAATGTGAACATAGCTCTTGAGCCCAGACAAGATGCCCCCAGTGAGTCTCTTATAGCTCTATTCACAGCACCCTGATCCCAGTTTGCACCCCTGCACTTCATCAGAGCTGCCCAGATCACAGGCAGCCAACCCTTGCATAGGCAGAGTTCAGGCAGTGCCTGAATGCTTCACTTGGGACTCCAACTCAAGCAGCTTTCAGTAATTGATGCTCCTTACATTGGTGTTTTGATTTAGCCCAAAACATACAGCTGAGAATGTCTGTATATCCTATGCAGTTTATCTTCAAAAGTAACAGTGACTGTTTAATAATGTTTGCATTACTGATTTCTTATCACTACATTGCCTTGCAACGTGACCTTGGTGCTTCAATGACAGCTATTTAACTGCACTGCTGGTTGAGTAAAAAACCTTGGAAAGATTGGTAATTTGTGATATGTATCTGCCAAATGATGACTCCACTCCAATTTGCTTCACTCAGTGTTTTATAGGTTGAAATGCACAGCTAGGTGGCCAAGTTTGAATAGCTGTGTTATGTTAGCTAAGTAATGATGAAGCATTATTATTTTTGGCTAGTGCTATAGCATATCTGGTGTATGGCCTGACAGACATGTGAAACAGTTACAGCCTCTGAAAAAGAAATGTACACAGTCACTTACAGGGCTGTATCCAACCATTCTGACCAGAAGATAGAGACTGGTGTGCAGCACAAAGCAAAAGAAGACTTAGAGTCAGTCACATTTTTACCGGTACCTCTGCTTCAGTGGCAAATTTATGTCAATTTGTACCCAGTTTTCCTAAGTAGAGGGTTGAGAACATCATTACTATTTTTTATCTTCTAGGTAATGGTGTTTAACTTATCCCAGCTAAAATGAAAAGATAAAGTCACTTCTCAAACACAAGCTTCAGACCATCATTGAGTAACTTGAATGATTATCCCTCTTAACCCTTAGACTGGAAACATACTTGCAAAACCTGAATCGGCAAGATTCAGTCCTAATCATTCATTGTTGCAGAGAAGTACTGGCAAAACTAGTATTTGACCACTATCCCCATCAATCTCAAAGCATATTTCAGCCAAAAAGTTATAAAAGGTTTCAAATGTATCTAAGTTGTGTTCAGGATCAGGAAGGAAGCTTCATGATGAAGGTCTTGATTTTTTATTTTTTTTTTATACACAAAGAGACAAGCAAAGCCACATCTTGCTTTCAAAGAAAAACAGTAATTAAAACACCCAGCAGTGAAAAAGGTGCCCAGTATATTAAAAAATAAATAAATAAATCCACTTAAAAGTGATTAAGAATTTTGCTTCAATAGCCACTATACTTTAGAACAAAAAGAGGACCTCACATATTCATTGCTTATTTCACTGGATTAAATGGGAAAACAGATGACTTCACAGATGAATCTTAGATAAAGTTAACCATATTCACAGTAATTAACTGGGATACTTCTCATGTTAGCTAATGCTTTCTGCACAGTCCCAGCAGAAATACAGGCTACTTTTAAAGGCATTCAACAAACAAGAAAGATTTTGAGTCACTGAAAGCTCACCCCAATGCGAATCTCAATGTATTTACCAACTTGCAACATTTTCTTGTAGGAAGCCACTGAGGGTATTCCGTCTAGATCTTCCCTGTGTTTTTGGGCTGTTAGCATGTGGCACCACAGAGGAGATCTCCTATCAAACCACTGTCAGTCTTATGGATCATATATTCAAGGGAATTAGCAACAGCAACATTTGCACCCTCATTCATCTGCAAGGCAGAGGAAGAGCTGCTCTTGATTCAGGCCAAAGCAATCTTAAAGTTTATCCCATTATTTCTTTTGTCCCTTCTGGGTTTTTGTTTGTTTTGAGGGTTTGGGGTTTGCTTTTGTTTGTTTGGGTCTTTTTTTTTTGGTTGGTTGGTTTTGTCTAGTACTTGGTGTATCCCTGAAATTAGGTGAGACTGAAATACCATTTGCCTCAAGATTCTTTTGAGGTTAAGCTTCCCACTTCTGTGGGGAGGTACACTAGCAAGCACAAAATACTTAAGAACATTCAGTAAGGAAAGAGATGATGGTCTCTAGTGCCACTATTCATCTCACTGCTGTGATATCATGATACCTCCACAACATTGAAGCTGAAGCTATGTCTCTTGTCAGATCATCAGCTGCACTAAACACACAAAAAAAAAAGTATCTTCAGTAGCCAGATTTAGCAAAGTGTTAATTAAAACCAACGAAACAAACAAAGGAAAAAAAAAACCAAACCCACATTGTCTGCATAGATCATATACAAATCCCATCCACCACCCCCCCCCTCCAGCCCATACCTGGAAGTATGAATGCCAAAGCAGCAACAAAACAACAGCCACCTCCCAAAGCTGAGAGAGGAGTAAGGTATGAAAACCTGAACTGGCCTCTTATGTAGCCTTGTTACACTTAGCACTTGCTTGAACACCCTCTGCCCAGCTGAGAAACATCAAGCTGTTTTACAGACACCAAGCAAGGGCTTTTGGGAAACAGCCAAAGCTCAAGGACTCTTTGGCACCCTCAGGGCTTAGAATAGAAAATCTAGAAAGCTTCTCTAGTGTTTCAAGAAAAAAAGATGAGGTAAAACCATTAATTGCACAATTACAGGTGATGTTCTGTGGATAAACTTGAGTTTCTCAGGCATCTTTCACAGATTCTTTTAGAAAGAATCTAAAAGTCCTAGCAGCCTGTGAATCACAAACACTGTCTAGGAGATGCTATATCTAAGAGTATTCACAGTACAACTGTAAGCATTGCATTCATAAAATAAACATTTTCTGATTTGTTTTTCTTATTCCAGAGGTCAATTTCATATCAATATTATCTAGTATGTATGTAGAATTACATGCTATGTACTGAAATTGTTTGTAAAATAGTTTCGAGATTAGTTTTACTGTCTTTAATTTCTCTACTTAAGATCAAAATAAATGTGTTATGGTTACGGAAGTCAATGCTCAACCATAAGAGAACTCAAAAATCCCCAGAAGTTGTGACTTTTGTATTTTGAAGGAGGGAAGAAAGGTAAACCAAACACTTTTTTTTTTTTTTTTTTTTTTAATTTTTGCATTTCTAAGGACAGCTGATAACTGCTCTTTAAAAATTTCATTCTTCCATAAATTTGTAAACATGCGTGGCTGCAACTACAAGGGGGATGCAGAAGCTGCAGGATACTGAAGCTGCTCCCATAACATTCAAGCAAGGGTGTACATCAAACCAGGAGATTTATAATAATCCCCTGCTATTAGACACACTTTTTCCCCTATGGCTGCTCTGAAGGGGACTCCATTTACCCCACAAGCTTCCTGAAACAGTCTGGGGCATGCAAAATGCTTAAAAATTTGGGAGAACCACAAACAGCAATGTCTCCAGAGTGCAAAACATGACCCTTTTTTTTAATTGTCCCCAAACCAAGATACATCCAAAGTGACATGGATACAAATAGCTTAACTTGAACTTGCCTGAAGCCAGCTCTGTAAATCACATACCATAAGATGGATTTGGTTGTGAAGTCTGGTCAGCTAAATCAATAATCTGTCAGGTGTAAAAACTCTATCTCAGAGACGAGCCTTCTTTAAAAGAAGAAATTATAACAATGAGGCCACCTCAGGCTTTGATTAGTCTTCCTGTACTTGATGAAGTGAAAACTATTTTGTCAGCAACTCAGTACTGCAGTTGTATGGTCCTGGAGACTGCAAGAGTTAAGCATTTTTCAAAATACTTGATATCTTAAGGCTTCAAGCTCTTTCTACCTTTTTCAATATGTACCTTTCAGTGTTGCTGACTGGAGAAATACCAGCCTACTTAATTCTGAGATGTGACACTGTGATATATTGTGAGCTGTGGTAGGTATGTGCATCCACAGACTGGGAATTCACCCAAGGAAANGATTTAAAAAAATACTGTTTCTTGTGGATACTGTCTAAAATGTGTTTGTGTTTAAGAATCTTGAGAGACTTTCTTCTGTTTAGTTGAGATTAAAGATTATAATCTGGAGTCTTAAAACCCTTGATCCCAAAATTTTGGCACATTCCTGCTTATAAAAATGTTCTATTAAAATTTTAATTATATTATCTCTGTGATGGGGTGAATGAACACTAAATAAATTCTGTAATTGATTCTGAAGTGAGATTCCAGTCATTAGATAATAATATGGTTAAGTATCAAGACATCTGCTTATAAGGCTTTTATTTATTATTTATAGTTTGTGTTTTCACAGCGTCTATCTTCAACTCTTCTGAAGGAGATTAAATGGAGACTATTTTTAATTTTGATATCAACAACTGCAAACTAATCCTCAAGATTTAGTAATATCAAGCCAGGAATGCTTACAATTAAACCATTTCCAAATGTGGGCTAGATGTAGTTAATATGTCCTGCTGAATGAATTCTTTTCTTTGCATTTTTAACAGTCATGGTTGTGTTGATCTGAAGGCAGAATCACTAAAGCAATTTAGATAGTAGTGCACTGCTGAAAGCATATTCATATCATAACCACCAACCATCACTAACAAAGAAGTGCATTTGGAGAGATTTTCTTCAGACTGATAGATCAAATGCGAAACTGCTCACACATGCAGGTTATGAGTCTTTCCCATTGTACGCATGTCTGTGGCTACATACTACTGCCAGACACTATAAACAAATTAAAAAAATGTTGAAATCAGTAGGAATTATAGGGGCACCTCATCTTCTGACAATGTTACATCTGGACAGTTGTGCAGCATTGCATTGGTATGTTAAATGGCAACTGCATATTCACAGTGTTAATGTATTTGCAGGAAATAGCTAATTAATTTGCATTTTGCTTCTGTCAGAGAAAAATTGATTTTTAACAAATCAATGCTTTTGGATATTTTTCTCCCCTCTGGCTTGTCCTAGAATAGAAATTAAAGTCATAAGTTTTTTGGGGGTTTTTGTTTTGGGTTTTTTTGGTTTTGAAAGGTAAAGTTATATATGCAAATGAGGTATAAACATATGATGCCAGAGTTGGGTAGGTCTTCACTCCTTTTCAGTTAATAAATACTTGTATGCAAACATCTGATCTCATCCTAGAGGTAATATATACAGCTAATATATAATTACTATGAGATTAGATGTTATCCTAATCTAGTAGTAATTAGGGTATAAATGAGGTGGGATTTTTAAATGAACCCTTCCATGTGGGCCAGTTTGGTATCTCTTAACATCAGTTCAAGTCCTTTCATCAGAAAGACTTCAACTGCAGTAGTATTTACTTCCACAGAGAGAGTAAAACTTTTGGCAAAGCCTCTTTTATCAGTAAAGTTTTAACATTTGAGAAAATGGCGAGACTATATTGGAATTTAACTACAGTCAAAGGTTCTGGGGCCCTGTGAGAGATTTCAGTGTGGGCATTGCTCTTCAAGACAGTTGCACACTACTAATTTCCCTGAATTTACTTAGTATTATTCGTATATTACTCTATTAAGAAATTTAGCTAATATCCCCAAACTGTTCTCTGATGGGAAATCAATGTTAACCAAATCCAGGGATCTTCAGGCTCATACACAATGTGGACCTTTGAGGAACAAAGCAATGGTAACCAGAACTCCCTGCACTACTGAAGGAGCATCCTTTCCAACCACAAAGCTGGAGGAAAAGTTTTGGCACAAGTAGAGACAACAGTTTAATATATTCCTAAAGAACAGTTTAATTGGCTTTGTATAACTCTTTCCCTCCTGCTCAGATATTGGTATGCCCCCATTCCTATTCTCCTAACCATGTGGAACGCATACTCTTCTGCCACATGTTAGATTTCATACTTTATATAATTTAAATACCACGGCACTGTGTGTTATTAATCAAAATCTAAATATTTTGGAGCTGTTTGTTAAACAGTTTTCTAGCATCAAAACCTTACAAAATCACAGTCTGAGACACTCAGCTGCCTTGAAGCTCTCTTCAGAGAACACTTCAAAGAAGAAGCCTTTTGTAGAGGTCACTTAACTATATCAACCCTATAAATTAAATTAAACATTTTTTGTCTTAAAAGTTAGAAAGACAAAATGTTGTGTAATAGTTTTAAATTTTTGGACTTTTAAAAAGTCATGTTAAAATAGTTAAGTTCCATAATGAGACTTCTCTTATAACTTTTGACATGCATAAGCTATAAAGCATGCCTATTATTAATTTCAGAAAAAGTTTTTGAGACCTACATTGAATTAAACTGACACAGTTCATGTATTATTAAGCAAGACTGTAAACCACCCTTAAAAGTTCAAATAGCACCCATGGCAAAAGTCCCCTCAGGACTTATGAGTCCTAGAGCAACCCACAATGATTGGTCACACCAGAGCAGGGTATGAAAGCTTTTCTCCTTTAAAGTTTGTCTTCTCAGTCCCAGTTACAGCAGAGTGCTGCAAATGCAAGAGATTTTAGCTATTAGTACAATTCATACATCTCATTAACTATTTTTACATGCTCATAAAACCGATATGGAGCATAAAAAAGGAGCATGTAGTAGTACTTGTCCCTTGATTTCACTGTCATGGAATTGTTGCCTCTATGAAATGATCCCAGACTGAGTAACCTCACTGCAGCAAATGAAATCTAGTGGACAGTTGTGTGGTTGAACATTCTTAACATTATCAATCAAGCTGCAGGCGTCTGTAGTACCACTTCCACCTATTTATATCAAGTAACATATGATCAAGAAGTACTAGATCAGCCCCCACACAGCTCTGTTGCTAAACCAAAGGAAATGCTCCAGCAGTCTAATGCTGGACCTGCTGCATTCTTAAGACTGGAAATACATCAATTTGTGTATGTTTTCAAATATACTGAAATATAGGGAAAATTAATTTACTTACAGAAATACTTTCAGCTACACATTAGAAAAATAATCTGAATAACACACATAAAAAAATGATATCCTGAGTTTTAAATAGAGTCATGGGATTTGTGATGCTGTTTTCAACACTGTTTTCAGGTTCACTGAGATGTTTCACACCTCCACAAAGTAAACTGAAGATTTCATCTTATGGCAGTAGTCTCACTGAAGCCTTATGACCAGGTAACCACTTAATTTTAAAATGTCATTTAAATTTGTGCAAATCTGGAATATCCTCTCTGGAATTAATTTAAACTACGCTTGAAAATGCAGACCTATGGAAAAGAGTATGGAAATGAAAGCACATTTTTAGTGACACTTTCTTACTTTTAGAGGGTTTTAAATATTCTTTTTAGCCAGTACAAAGAAAACATGAACATCTATGCATACATGTGGATGTACACACTTGCACACCTCCCCTAGAAAAGTAGCATGCCAGTGTTAGCTGGCTAGCTACTGGTCATTTTGATCCAGGCCATCAACATAGAAATAACCTACAGTCAAGTTTTCTTCTCTTCTGAGAAATTTTAGGTAAGAACACTGAAGTAGTTCATGGAACCTTTTCTTATTCTCTGTTAACAGCTTAAAAAAAAAATAAATCAAACTACTTACACTCAAACATGGTTCCAGATGATTATAAAATAAGCCCTGCAAAAATAAATAGTTTTGTCCCTGTTTCCAGAAGCAAGCTGATATTAGCAGACAAATTATTATATATAATAATCTGGACATGTTTGTCCCTGTCAGGTGTTTGGAGGGGCTGGGAAAGTGGATCTTTCTTAGTCATGCAAAATATTTGAATCCAAAACAAAATTGTTGGTGTTTCTGAGGTAGCATCAATATTTAAACTGGATTCCTTCTATTTTGTTTTTTTCAAGAGTAGTTATAGTAACATTTGTTTGATTGTGATAAACCACTCTCGACTACAGTGTTAGCTTAAGAGTTCAGGGTAATATGTACTATGGAATAGGGAAGAAAATACTGGCCTCTTAAAGGATTTGTACCTCCTTTCTTCCTCCTCCTTTTTTTTCCCCCTGATGTTCTTATATATACATCTCTAAGCTCTCTCTCAGTATTTGGTACACTATCACTACGTTAAAGGAGAATCTTTACAATTCAGTCTAGGTTTTCAAGTATGGGACACATTCTCCTGATAGGTATCAAGCACCTCATCTCATGACAAATGATCACTTCTGAAAGCCATCCTAACTGATATTTGCTCTTTGGGAATGGAAAAAAAAACCAAAACACAAGATGTTTTATATAACTCGAATTGGCCTTATCAAACAAAACATCTGCTAGATTTGTGAGTGACTTGTGACAGCAGGAGACATCAGCACTGGCCTTCCCAATAGAAGTCACTGCAGTTAATGGAAGCTATTATGGAAGAATTCTAGCAAAAATATTTTTTTTTCCAAACAGATAAAAAAAAATAAAAGAAAAAATATGTTGTTATGGTAACAGCTATTTGAAAAATACTGTAACAAAAGGCAATCGAATATCAAACTACCAATATGCTAGTTTGACTGTATAGCTTTCATTTTAGGCAGTTTATTTATAGAGATCCCCTCTCACTTCCCTATGCAGCCCCACGCATGAGCATGCACGCTCAGGTAAGACACCATCTGCAAATAGTTTGTGTTTGTAGAATTTCACTCTTGGAGCTGCAAAACTCCAGATACTGCAGATTTTTACCCATCGCTAGAACATCCAGTGTTATATGGGCTGAATGCCTCCCTCACATGGCAATAAAACCACATTTTGTAGCATTTTCAGTTGACACTTTCAGCACAAAGAGGTGTTCCTGCACTCCTGTTGCTTCATGGGATACGGCCAGTCTCTTTGTGGGGTCACAGCTACTTCCTGGAAAAGTGCAGCATTGCATTTCTGTGGTCTGGGAATCGGCATCTTCCACAACAGTCTCAGGAGTTAAAGCAGAATGCAGCAACACACCATTTCAAAGGCTGCACTTGTATTCTGTACTTCACCTTTTTTCAGAAAAATTTCCTGAATGAGCATAAGATTCCCTACCCAAACTTCAACATCTTACTTGGACTAGGAGCATGTAGTCCTCATACAGATAAAGCTTCTGTTGAAGTTAGTGCTTAACGATCTGGGTAATGACTGAAAGGTCTAGCTACTTGATTTTATATACAGATGTGTGTACAGTGGCAATATGAAAGAGCTGGAAGACACTGCCAGCTCCTCCTCTTAGACCTGTGCTTTCAGCCGTCATGCTTACAAAAAAAAACAAACAAAAACCACAACCAACAAACAGACAAACAGCACACATTTTTCGTGGCACTTATCTCAAGCTGAACAAAACCTCAGAGCTTTGCTAAATTTCCTCCACACTGCACATGGGAAGATCAAGTTACAATGTATTAAGTACTGCATAGGAATTGTGAGCATCTTATTTCCTAAGACAGAAGTTCAATTTCAGAAGTATGAAACTTGCATTTTCTTTCACTGCTTTCAATCCTTCCGAGGTGTTTAATGGTCTGTATTTACTGAGAGTACCATTATAATGAGAGTAGATAACATAGTTTATCTAACAGGATTACAAATATGGGGATGGGACGATATAGATGTTGGCTTTTTTTTTTTCTATAACTGGGAATTTCGTAGTCATGTTGTTTTCTAAATAGAAAAATGTTTGTTAATGTCAACATTGAAAATTAGTCATGTTTGTGTGCAAAAAAAAGCCAAAAGAAATATTAGAGAGCAAAAATCCACAACCATTTATCTTGCATCACTTGGCAGAAGAGAAAGCGAACTATCTGCTCTCTGTAACCTGCTAAGTTCAGCAACAGTGTGCTATATAGGTCCTACTGACACTCATATGTATAAATGGGACTGCATTTGGAAAATGAATGCAAATGGTGGTATTTTCTAACCCGCCCAAAAATCCCTTGAGCATTTCAGACATTCCAGTCAAAGTGATTCTTTAATGTGGGACCTACTTACCACATTTGTTTTACATTAGAAAATTCTATATAGGTTGTTTACATTTGGAAAAGTCAGTGGAGAGAGATTTCTGTAAGTGTTCTGAAAGAAAGATTGCACCGTTACTGCAACAAGGACAATTATGGACAGACACAGATAATGGCTGTTTAGAAAATGTTAGGAGCATTACTGTGAATAAGACATTTTTTCTCAGTGTTAACCTTGCCCGAGTTTCATTTTCCATTGGTGTTGTCTGCTGATACTGCTTAAGACTGATGAAGTCTTCTCTTTCTCATTGAGGTAACAGAAAGTTGACTGCTGGGTTGTCCCAGATGGTGTTCAACTGTACAAAGGCCTGAAACTGCGAGGGAATACCTAAAATGTCAGACATGTCTAGTATCTAGTGCTGCTGCAAATTATCACCTCTTCCAGGTCAGAAAGGCCAAAATAATTACCAGCTCTATTTTTCTTAAAGCTATTTTCATTTAATCTGTCCTTTACAAATGGTAAATTTAATGGGAACTTCAGGAATAATTCAAATTAAAATTAAGAAAAAAAAACCTTGATATATATGTATCCAATTCAAGTGTATTTTAGTAAGCAACAACCTGGCCACTATTGAAATAGTTCTCAAGTACTATTGAAATAATAGGTATGTTCGCAAAGCAAACCTGCTTTCTTTCAAAGTGACTGTATGCATTATTTCAGCTTCCTCTGGTAATAGCACATTTAAAACCAAGGCCAAGATGCAATCAATCCTTTTTGTTGGAAGAAGGTGTTATATAGTACCCGTATGCTTATATTCACCTACCAGTTTCTATCAGCTAAGCAGCCTGAAGTTCAGCAGGGTTACCGCTCACTTGGCCTCCACTGTATTCCTCTTGCCTGCTCTGCAGGGTGAGGGGGGAGCAAAGACGGTGAGAGTGGGACAGGGGAAAGGGAAGAGGTCTGTCTCTAAAGAGATGTTGAATTAGACTGAACAGTTGACGTCCTCTGTAATTACACACACATTGAACTCTTTACAGTTGACTTAAGTTACTTCCAACTGCATTGGTGTGGCCCTCCATAATGATTAAAAGCAGCATCTATTTACCTTAACAATAAATGTTGAGATTAGTAAAAGTTCACTTGATCGCAATAAGAAGACAGATAATTAAAGGGCAATGCAACCCAGATGGAATCTAAGTGCCTGAAGCAGCATGTTAGGAAGCATAGGTTGCTTTTGTACAAGAGGGTATACACATGCATAGGTTAAGGATTGCAGAAAGCCCTTCAAGTAGACAGTTTTTTGTAGAGATACTTGAAGAAGGTCAGAGCCTGTCCTGAGATAGTTGGCCCAGCAATTCTCCTGGGAAAAGTGGCAAATACAAAGCTCCAGAAAAGGAAAAAGACTTGAAAGCACAATGTGACTAAATGGACAATGTCCGCAAAACGTTTGAAAGAGGTCTCCACATCTTTTATTCTTTTTTCACATCTCATCAATGAGAAAGAAGAAGTTTAAGCTAAGCAGGACACACTGCTGACTCTGTGGGTTAAGCTCTTTCTTGATGGAGCAGGGTTTATAAGAGAAGGAGTGACTGTGTTTAGTATGTGACACTCTGTGGAAACACTCCTCTCATGGGATCTGCTGCAGGGAAGGGAAGAACAGCTATTATTCCTATTGCAGCTATCATTCAGTTTACATGGTAGACAATGTGTTTTACTGATGCCTTTTTATCAAGAAAGCAAGCAGCTGATAACTAGAGAAGTGAAAATCCTCAATCCCATATGGACAACTTGGAAAATCAGATTCTGAACTGGCTGTACCCTCACTTGGTAACAAAAGGATGATATCCATATCTCTTGATAGGACCCATCCCTTGTTTCTTTTCTTGGTAACGACATTGATGCGCTGTGTGCTTGCTTGCTTGCAGAAAATTAGATCATAAAATGGTGAGAAGCATTGCAGAAATTTCCAGAGATCAGAATGTAGAAAATAGCAGACCTGATTGCTACTGAAACAGAACTGATAACTGGGTTCTTCAATTAATAACATTCTCCCTTATAACTCAAATTTCCAGCTGAACTAAGACTTACAAATGTTTTGGGGTTTTGTTTTATTTTTTTTTCTAACAAACACTGTCATCAGTTACAGTGGTCCCATCAAAGTCACATTTTAAAAAAATGGCTTAGTTAGTTCACATGTGTGGGTGTTTTTATCAGTTTTAATTCAGAATATGTCAGAGCTGTTTAACACCAAGCCAAAGATTCAGTCACTTTGCACCTACATTAATTTTACAATGCTAAGCAGAGAGGTGAATAAGGTTAGCAAAAAGGTAAAGAAAATGAGAGAAACGGAGGCTGTCCACAGAATGAATGGCAAAGTGTGGTCCTATTCTTTCCGACCTGGATCTCTGTACCCCTAACAAATCAATGGCAAGCACAAAACCACCCAAACCCTCACTTTAGGGCTGCCAGGAGCTGGAAGGAATTTTCCAGGTGTGAGAAGTTCCCTGGGTCTTTTGAAAGGAGACAAATACAGATAGAAACAAGGCCTACAGGACCACTGCTCTGCCTTAGATAGCAGTTGATATTTTGTATTTTCTTCGTTGTAGAATGGTTAGGATTATTGCCTACGAGGAAGAAGGCTGCACATACCCTCTTCCCCCATCACCTGCACGTCCCAGACCTTTCTCTGCTCCGTAGCTGCCTTAGTGTCCCCGATGTCATTGAAACACTACAAAAACCTACCCAAACACTATGTTAAACACACGTGTAAGTCACCGCTTTCCTTCTTCAGTTGCATATGCACAACAGATTAGGGGCTTGTTTAGGAAGCAGCCAGGAATCTCTTTGTTTTCTTCTTTCAGGTACAAGGTGAATGAATCCGTTTGGAAACCAGCAAATCCATCCCTCTCCTCCTCCCCCCGTATGCTTGAATTCTTCCAGCCTACATCTCTTGACAGTAAAGACAGATAAAGCTTGGATACCCTTCCAGACGAAGGAATTGAGCATGTTTCTTTGCATGTAAGTTTTCTAAATAAATCGCTTTTGTTGTTTAAAGCTGTGATGAATGGAGACACGGGGCCAGGTTGGTCGCTGAAGCAGTACAATGGATGTAAGAAGGTTTTTTTCTTTGCCATATAAATCATTCACATTGTTTAAGGTACATTGATCAATCTAATGGCTTGTAATAGGCTCCTAATTGCCACTAGGAAAGTACTGCAAGCTTGCATTTGAACGTGAAATGGTTCATGATCTGAGCTGAAATTCACCTTAAGCCTGAGCTCCAGTAATTGCAGAACACAGAAGGAGCACAATGAACGGTTCTCAGTCTTTCCTCGCCCTAATCCCAGGACAGGGGGAGGGGGGAAGAGGGAAACATACAAACGAGGGGTTCGGCGTATTTTCCTCTCCCAAACCAGCAATTCATTAACGGGCGAAACCTGCGGGATTTATTGGTCATTGTGGACCGAAGAGAACTTTGTAATGTCAATCATCCTGCCTATTACTCTCCCACATATCTCCATCTGCAGATAGACAGCTTGCTTAATCACAACCAACATTCTGAGTCATGCCTGGCTAAAAACGTGATATAAAAAGCCTGGACGGAGTCAGAAG
>VWZY01009255.1:0-32206 GCA_013399075.1 Chloroceryle aenea
TAATAAAAAAACAACAGCAACAACACTTTGCAAATATTTTTCTATCCTCAACTTTTTTTGGATTGTTACTTTTTTTGGATTAATAATTCATGGAATATTTTTTTTTTCAAATCTGGGCTGACAAGACTTGATGAACTAAATTGTTCAATAATACACCAACAAATTATTTTGTATTATGATGTAACTCTTCCCTATCCCCTCGTAGTGCTGTGCTAAAGTTTGGAGCCAAACATGAGTTACATGCCTGCAAAGCACCATGTGTGTTAATTGTGCTTAATATATTATTAATACACGATGCTACTGGATTCAGGAACACACAAATTTGGATTAAAGGCAGAACAGAGTCCTCCTTGGATGCCTTGAGGAGGGAACTGAAAGAGGACCTGAGCCGAGCCAAGCAAAGTTGGCAAAGTGGTCCAAGAGGGATGAAGAGGCAGGGAGCCCCCAGAAAGAGATAGGCACTCCAGATCTCTTAGCTTTATATGAATATGACATATATGGGATGGAGTACCTTGTTGGTCAGTTTGAGGTCACCTCCCCTGTCCCCACCTCCCTGCAGGTGCAGCCTTTCACTTTCCTGCAGACTCAATGTTGTGCACAAGATCCAGCAGTGGCCTTGGTCTGCACACCAACCTTTGGCAGTAACTCTGACCACGAGATGTTACCACTGCCAGCAGCAGACATTGTCTGTGAAANTGTGTGTCCGTGGGAGTGTCTCATAAACGATGCTTATGATTCTTGAGCTTCTAAGGACTCCGAAATCAACAAAGCATGGAGAACTACCCTCACCTGGCTTTGTGAAAATAAAAAACACACAAAGTGAAATGAATGTGTGTATGAAAACAAATCCCCAGCAGATTTTAAAATAGCCATTGTTTGCCATCACACAATGCAATCCTCACATATTTATAGAACATATTATTAAAAAGGCAACATTAATCTAGGAATCAACTAATTTCTTCACTAGCAATAAAGCTACACAATGGTATCTGAGAGTTTACTATTGTAACCTAGTAACGATTTTGTTACCCAGGTGGTGATCAAATTATATACATAAAAAATGGAAAATGGGTATGATAGATTGAGACAGTATGAAAATTGCCACAAGCTAAAAACTCTGTGTGTGAATATGGAATAGAAGAATGCAGTAGCTGATGAAATAAAGCTTTGTCAGAAAGTCTGGCAACAGGTATTTTCTGAACATTTTTTTAGCTTTACACGTTCTCTTACATAAGCACACATACTTGCTACTTATCTGGCAATTTCTTCCTCTCTTAGACCTATATGGTCTATATGGAAGAAGGTGAGTATACAGTGCTGCACTTTGCAAAATCCCAGTTCTCCTCAGTGAGAGCAGTGAAAGCAGTGAGGAGTTAGTCTAACAGTGGGATATCAGAATAAGTATCTGCTCAAGATATTTTCAGCTGCTTCTCTGGCCAAAACAACAAAAGACTCTTTATGCTGACCTGCAATGTAGGATATTTTGCCAGGCATTATCTTCTTTTGTGTGCGATTGTACATACAGAAGTGAGCTGTATTGTTAGTATTTGGACTGTAAAAGTGTTTGGGCTTTTACCTCAGAAATTTTTGGTGTTAAGGTAGCAACACACTGGCATACCATTCAGTGAGGAATAGAGATTTGTAAACAGAGACCTGGTATACTCCCCCATGAGTAGCAATTTAATATAATATCAAGTATCCCTATAAATTAGCAGGCTGCTCAATCATTAAACTGCACCAGCGAGCCCAGGATCCTGAAATACAGGGTATTGATATGAAGGTGTTATCTTTTAGTGCTAAGCATTAGCCAGAGCACCCTGACACAGAAGTGCAGCAGGAGGAATTATCTGGAAGGCTTCCTATGAGTCTGTTATATTCCAGTATGATAGAAAAGTCTGTAACTTAAGTAAAAGTATGATGAGTTGCTGAAGCAAAAACCTTTCACCTACAGGCAATCTGTTAAACACCTACACTTATCCTGTAGAGTATTAGTGGAGTCCTGTAGCTGTTGATTGAAGAGAAAAATGTGGACCAATTTTTTCTTTGACAGAAAGCTTTCAACATCAGTAATTGTGAAATGCTGCTGTCCGAATCTGTAACAAATTGGCTTTGCTGGGGCTGCCAAGTGCTGCAAATATCTACCTGCCTAAAAAGTAAAGGAGCAGAAATAAAATAAGTACGCCTACAAGATCTTGATCCTCCCTGTGTTGCCACTCAGCTTCCCTAATATTATGTGATGGTGAGCTTTAAAGTATGCTAAAGGGAAGTTCTGATTTAATGCCGAACCTAAGATGCCTCTAGGTACCATCCTTGGATTGATAGATGTGTCTTTCTGACATTCCCAGGATTGTTTCTAATGTAAACCTCCAACTGCATTCCTTTAATACGGGCACTGACAGATTCATTTTCATCCGATTCCTCAGAAGAATGAGTAGTTCAGGCGGTGAGGAGGCTGCTAGAGGAGGAGATGAACATTTTCTGGATATTAAGCACATCTACAGAAATGTTTGCCCTAATGCACTACTTATTATTGCCAAAATAATGGTAAAAGTCAAGGGATTTACTAATTCTTCAACAGTAATTCTGCTCTATCCCAGTGTTTAGCTTTTTGATATAACATTATAAATATAACTTGCATTAACTCAGTAAAGTAAAAGTAAATTGAATAAAAACACATGAAAATGAGAGCACCCAATGCATAGCAGAGACTCCCAACAGATTAGCAAACATGATATTTCATACCCCTGAAAGAAGAAGATCAGAAATAAGAAGGGACCAACAATTTATCAAAACGTAGGTAAGTTGTCCCTGTGGACCATTCCAGGGTACTTATGAGAGTCACCAAAGTAGGAAAATTTAATCCTTCACCATCAAAAACACCGGAGTTCACCAAGCGTAAACTTATTTCCATTTTCACAGTTCAAACTGCTTACCACTTTTGTTGTATCCAAACCCAAAAGTGAAGCCCCTGAGATGGCAAGAATTTGGTGCTAAAAGATACATTTGCAAAACCTGACAGCACATTCACTGCGCACTTATTTAAAATACACACCAAATCCATACCAACTCTTTTCTGACGTTTTGGACATGTTTTTATGGGTAGACCAATCGCACTCAGTTCAGGTAATAAATACAGTTGTTTTTATCGAAGTTTCAGTTGGGGAATCCTACAGAGAAATAACATAAAGTTCTGAAACATCAGTGAGTCCTAAAATTCTGTAAGTGACAGGATTTGCCAGTACATTTGGGAGCTATGTCACTGATCCTGACCATCTCCATCCAGCTTAGGTCACAGCACCTTGTCATGTGAAAGGATCTGCTGAACTCCACATAGCCTTGCAAAGACTCTGAGTCCTTTCAAATGCATTGATGTTTATCACCAAAAGAAGATTCAAACCCATAAAGAAATGAGAGTTTGTCTCAAAATCTCTATGCGGTAAAATGATGATGAATATGCAAACAGCCTTGCACACATACCCTACTAGTGTGCACAAGGAGTGATATCCCGTCCATATTTTTTGTGAAAAGAAGCACCTATTTCCCTCTCACTGAAGCAATCCACATTCCAAACAGACATTTAAGCAGATAGATGTTTTCTTAGCAAAAATCAAATATAGTTAAGAGAACAACACAACTATTTATATGACACCCTGTCACTGTGTTACTTTTTGTTAATGAATTTGCTTAGTTATCTTTCCAACAGACACAATATAAGATCTATAATTGGTAACCATAGTCTTGACAGTCCTTTAGGAACTTCTTAGAGCAATAGTGTGCTACAGCTGACAAATTACATTTGTAATGTAACGCATATACTCCTAAGTGCAATAATGGACATTAAAAGCATGCTTCACAATGTATCTATTACATCTATTATATAAAGTGCCATAATAAAGTACCGCATGGGCTCACTTGCAGCTATTTGGAAAGCATTAAAAATTCATGTAATATGAACAGGAATAGCCAACACTAGACATCCATAAGTGAATATTTATGATGCACCATGAATTACAGAGCCGACAAGCAGGACTTTAAAGCACTTTGGATGTTGGTGAAATCACCATACTATAATGGACAGATAAAATGTCATACATTAGCCTACTGATGCGCACTATTATATTACATCTGTAAAATTCAGGACTTCTGAGAAGTGATGGGTTCCAGTCTCATAACATGGGTTATGCAATATTATAGTCCTTCATGTGGAAGGGTAAATTTATACATTTATACTGTTTTCATGTTTGATGTCACAACCACCATGGCATTCTTTTTGTCTCTGTATTTCCCTTGTGCCTTTTTTTACTCATCTTCCCTCAGGTCTTACTATATTTGATTTTCCAAAAGAAACTCTGTACAGAGTTTCCAAAACATACAAGAGTGGCAAGCTCTCAGATCCCCCAGAGATTAGAAAAGGAAGGATAATATAGGTACTGAAGGGCAGAGATCCTGGATGTCTCTGCCAAGAGCTAACTCTGTGGTTTAGCTCTGCTTTAGCACTAATCTTGACAGATATAAGATCTCTCCATCAATACATAGTCTCTACCCTACTTAAAAAAAAAAATCATTCAATAATAAATAAAANGGCAGGGAGCCCCCAGAAAGAGATAGGCACTCCAGATCTCTTAGCTTTATATGAATATGACATATATGGGATGGAGTACCTTGTTGGTCAGTTTGAGGTCACCTCCCCTGTCCCCACCTCCCTGCAGGTGCAGCCTTTCACTTTCCTGCAGACTCAATGTTGTGCACAAGATCCAGCAGTGGCCTTGGTCTGCACACCAACCTTTGGCAGTAACTCTGACCACGAGATGTTACCACTGCCAGCAGCAGACATTGTCTGTGAAAACAGGCTGCTAACTTCAGACAGTGTAGTTAGTTAGAGGAACTGAGCTGAAAAGTAAAATCACTGAACAGAACCAGCTCTGTTTTCACTCAAACCAGGACATGCTCGTTATAAGCACTGTAGGGAAACACAGCTTCATGTGGCAGTCACTCCCCAACTCAGTCACATAGCTTTGCCTGTTGAAGCAATGTGCACATGTGCATTGCATCATTATCTCACTTGCATACAGTGTCAAGATGTTTGTGCTTTGCTGACACAAGACACTTTCTATAGTATTTTGTCTAGGAAGACCCTTTCCAAGGAAACCTTGTTAAGCACCCAACAAACCCATCTTCTTTTAATTTCAAGACACTTGGACCTTTAAAAGTAATTACATGTATAAATAGAATGACTGCAACAATTTTGCAGCTGTTTGTAACTTACATTTCATTATTTTTATTTAGCTGACAATTGTAGTCTTCCCTGGAAACAGTGTAGTGAAACTAATTTGCAGACATTCGTTGCTATTTGGTAACTGGCTGTGTGGTTGAGCACAGAGGTGAACCTACATATATTAGGATGAACCCAAATCAAAGTACCAGATCTTTTTTATTTTTAATTGAAAGAGCAGAAATTTAAGAGAGTATGACAAAACATATAGGCATGAGAGCCCATCAAGGACATGTTTTACAGGGCTCCTGTTGTGCTGACATCTTTTAGTGGCTCAGTGGTGTTTGGCAAATTTAAAAGCTATTTTCTGGGCATATTGAAAGAAAATTGAAAGGATCCAACCATGAAGCAGTCCCTGACTGCTGCTCAGCACTGCATCTTATCTGCTGCTGCTGCTCTGAATGCAGACAGTCCTGTGGGCGGCTCTGCTACAGCTGGCACATGGGGACTGCTCCAGAAATGAGCAGACTACCTGCTCCCTGTTAGGGGAGTGAGAAGAACTATAAAAGCTGATGTCTTCCTGGTAAATACAAACATAGCATTTAACAGTTCACTTTGTTTCCCTTAAATTCATTGCGTTCCTTACATGTCACTTCCTTTAAATTCACTATACAAATATGAAATTAAATGGTTTGAAAGGACTAATATATTCTTATCAAATGGAAGTGTCACATCTTTTGGTTTCTTTTCTGTTTTTTTTCTCTTGGCTTCATTGAAGTTTACCCAAGTGAATACTCCCATCTCAGATGTACAGTCCCAAATCTCACTTGGAGAGTCATGTGCCTTTGGTACTCAGTATGGTTCAGTCAACTGCATGGCAAAGATAATAAGTAAAATCCCATCAAATACTGAAGCCTCAGAGTTCTGAAAAGTATAAAAGTGCAAGCAGATAATCTGGTAATAGCCTCATATTATGCTCCCTCTGAAAAGTAAATACAGCCTTATGGGGAATTTTCCAGTAGATCCAAATAAGTGCATGGCTCAAGAAAACCACAGAGGAAAGAAGAGAAAGAAAGTGAGGGGGAGGGAAGGCACAGGGACCTAGAAAATTTACAGAAATTACAATCTCAAAGTACCCAGTTCATTTTGAAGTCAGTCTGATCCACTTCATTTAAGATGACTGGTAATCAGAAAACATTTGAGATCATTTTGTTTATTTTCTGGACCTTTTGCTTTTAAGTACTATGATCTTTTAAGAGCTACAGAAAAGGTTATAAAAGTACTGATATGCAGTACTTCAAAGTAAAAGAAAATCTTACTGAAGATCAAGGGATTCTTATAAAATACAGGTGGATATTTCCCTGTTGTATACTGTTCTATGAAATTAATACTGTACTAGAAATTAATAGTGTTGCAAATTGATTTTAAAATAGTAATATAAAAGACTTGACATAATACACAAGGAATTATTGTATTTATTGCATGTGCCTTATCCCTTCAGTCCATTTGGTCCATTACTTCCATTAATTAGTATTGTGCATGTCTACATGAATGTGACAGCCTAAAACAGGAATGCACTTCTGAATCAAATCTTCTACCATTACAATTTAGTCCATTGTGTGTTCACATCTCAGTGTGACCTGAGAGCACACAAACTCCATTTCTTTGTACAAGCCTAAAAGAAAAGCTGAACTTCAGAAGCTCACCTGATGTGCTGCAGCCACTGATGGGTAATCAATCTACAGAACTAGAAGAGACTTAGTCCAAATTCATGTGTCAGGGCTGCCAGGTCCTCAGCATCAACTGTTTCCCCCTGTGAAACTGTATTGCACTGAACTGCCGACTAACCTGGACATAGCATAAGAAAACAATAAATCATGTTCTCTTTTATTCTTACTAATCATCTTTCTATATTTGCAACCTAACAATGTAGCAAATCTATAATGTAAAAGGCTTATTAACCCTTGTTAAAATAGATTGTTGTTAAACATCTTGTTAATAATGTATTCAAGTTCTGGGGTGTTTCCTGACATGTTAGCAATAAACAACTGGAGGAAAACTTCCTGAAACAGCTCTCTGCAATTTTTATAACGATAAACAAGTTTTCACATGTATGATTATCAGAAACGATTGAATCATTACTCTATTGCTTCACTGTTAATATGTTGTAAAACTTCCTTTTCCCTGTTGAGTCTAGAGCTGAGGAAGACACATTAGGACATTTTTTTGTTAATTGAGTTGTTATAAAGGTGTTGATAGTAGCAGAAACTGTCTGGACAGTAAAGTCACTGGTTCCTTCACAAACTTCCCACAGGTGCTTGCTCATAGTCATGCAGTAGAGAGGAACAGCTGGACGATGTTTACACATAAAGTGGACAGCTGGACTGGCACCAGTGGCTTCTAGGTAATGTTGAAAAAGTTCCTCATGAGGTCCCTGGTCTTTTCCCCATTTAATGGACAGGAAGTTCACAGTTAGATGAATGCCATCAAAGACCACAGTGAAAGGCTACAGCACAACCAGAAACAAAAGACAGAATTACAGATTCACAGGCCAATATCTCAGCAAAAGCTGTTTGCTCTCTTTGCCATGGCTGAGAAAAAGCCACAGCTGCTGAAGTCCAAAACTGGAGGGGATTTCATCTCTCTCACAGAAGAATAGTCACTTCTTCCCTGACAGCCATTCCACCATACTGTCCTTTACAGAAATACCTGTAATATTGTATATAGTAGCTTCTGTCCTTCCTGCTTTGCTGTGTTTATCTCTAAATCATCATTCATATATGTCCTCATCAAATAATCTCAAATTTTGTCTCAGAGCTTTAATTTTTTTAATTTACTTAGAAGTGGAAGATACACAATGGACAACTTTGGGGGAGATTTGGATAATGAGGAGAAAGCTGCTCTTAAATATGCCTTCATCCCTTTTGGTTTTTATCTCTTACAGCTTTAACATGAGTCTGGCTGTACCCAGACTGCTCTGGATCTGAATAGACAAGTGATTCAGAAACATTTCAGATAGAGGTCTGTAATTTTTTTTTCATACAGTTTTGGAGGCCTAAGCAGAGACACTATTCACCATGGACGGACAAAAGGCAAACATCTCTGCAGCTACCTGAAAAGAAGTTGTAGAGAGGTGGGTGTTGGCCTCTTCTCCTTAGTAACTACTGACAGAACCAGAGGAAGAGGTCTGAAGTTGTGGCAGGCGAGGTTTAGATTAGATATTGGGAAGAAATTCTTTACAGGAAGAGTGGTGGGGCACTGGAACAGCCTTCCCAGGGAGGTGGTTGAGTCACCATACCTGGAGGCAGTAAAGAAATGAGTAGATCTGGTGCTTCAGGACATGCTCTAGTGGCAAGCATGTAGGGGCTTATTTTGTGTTTTTGAAGTCATGTTTCATCAGGGTATTCAGTTATTTTTTTGTTATGGGTGTGGTTGGACTCACTGATCTAGGAGGTCCTTTCCAACCATGAATATTCTGTGATTCTGTGATCCCACATATCTTCAGAGAAGGAGAAGAGGAAGATCAGTGAACTATGAGCCAGTCACCTGGTCTGGGGATTTGAGCCAGACTCAAAATGGGAAACATGGCAGAAAGTTTGCAGTAAAAATATTTCTTTAAAAGTCCTCTCTTTGTGGAGCTAAAATAACTATATCTAAAAAAGAAAGAGTCTAAAATGGAATGAAGGGAAGAAGTCTGAAAAGAAATGAGATAGCAGAATGAAGCTACAGAAAAAAACAAACTAATGGGGACTTAATGATAGAAAAGGAGAAAAAAGTGTGTGTGAAGGATGAGAAAGATACAGAAGATAAAGAAAGAAAAAGAGGATAGATGGTTGAATAGACAAACTGATGGCATGACATTAATTCACTTGGCTTAAGTCACCCCTGGTAGAAAGCCTGCACTTGGCTCATCTTTATTCTGTAAAAAGTCTTTGCCAAAGTCTGTAATAAAGTCTGAATACATAGAAAATCTGTTGAGAATTCTCTGGGGGCCTTTGCATATTTTTAATCATTATAAATATCACAGAAAAAAAAATTGATAAAGTAACACTTTTCTGTGCCTCATTACAGTGGAGTGAGAATGTGACATCACTTTGAAAAAAAAGAAAAGCTTATTTTTTCCACATTTCAATCCTCATATGTAGTAGTAATTTTAAAATTGTGCATTATATTAACAAATGATCATTAAAGCACTGTAAGTTGCCTAAAGACTAAGAAAACCAAATTGTCTTCTAATCAAAAGACAATAAAATAAAGCTATTTTTTAACACATTTCAAACTTTTAAATTTCCAGTACAGCGTGTATCACTGCAGTGTTTCTTCTTTATGATTCAAGACATCTTCATCATTAGGACTATTGTTATCATTATTATTATAACTAAAATAACACTACTTTCACATTACATGGTTAACTAAAAATATACCACAATTCCTTATTACCTAACCTAAACCTGTGCATAGAACATGTTACTTGGAGATGGATGACAGTTATTCCCATGGTCCCAGAAAATTGAAGGTATCATCTAAGAGCCTGGGATGTCTGTATGCAATATTCTGTACAGCAGTTAGCTTGTGCATGGCAGACAAACCCAGCAGGTGTAAAAGGCAGCTATGCAATGCAGGTCACTGCACAGGAATTGATTCTGCTTCATGCAACCTATACGCATGTATAGCTATGTAACTATCAGCTGGAGAGAAGAGAAAAAAAACACGTCAGCTCAGTGACAATTGCCAGTCATCCTGTGTGTGAGATAACCTTGTGGCCCCACCAAAGAACAGAGATTCAAGTAAGGTGACTTGAAAAATAACAATAATAATCCAGAAAGTGTCCTCAAATTCTTAGCTGCCAACTTGACCTAAAACACTAAATGTATTTGTACTTCAAAAGGAATTTTTTTTTAATAACTTTAATTGCTTTACATTTTAATAATGAACAATTATTTTTAGAAACTGCACCATAAAGAGGTCCTGATAACACAGGTGCACAAGGCTGTGTTGACACCAGTCTGCCTTGTCTGCTGTCCCGTCTTTTCTATTCTCAATTGACCCTCAGTTGTCCTCAGTGCCTCTGTCCCTACACTATGAGTGTTATAAAATGATGAAGCAACCATGTGAAGGCATGGATCTTATGTTTTCTGCTCTTCCCTAGTTACTAGTAGGGTTCCTCTCTGTTCTAACTGAAACCTCAATTCTTGAAACTTACTGGAATCTAATCTTGTAATCTCTCCTGTTCGGTAAAAAAGCACAGCAATCCTAGTTAGAGCCATAGCTACGGGAGCTGTAGGAACAGAAATGTCATAACATTATTTTCATGAACTGTTTTTGCAAATAGGAATAGCTGTTTAGAGACCAGAGGAGCATACCAACCCATCAGCCCATGAGACTCCTTTCTGCCTCCTTTCTTCTTACTTGATAAGAGCAGAGCGACAGATTTTACCAGAGATCAGAGACAACTGTCTGATCCCAGTGGGCTCTGGGGACCCAAGAGGTCCTGCTGAGGAACCTACCACTAGTTAAAAGCAAATAGTTCATCACACAGCAGAAAAAGATCTGAAAATATGTAAATGAGGCACATGAATGGGAAGGAGGGATTTGGAAGAGAGCAGAAGTGATGAAGAAAGAATAAAAGAAAAAAAATAAAAGGAGGAAAATGCAATAAAATACAGATGGAGGGATGAAATAATCACAATCCCAATCTGTGCAGGAAAACATAATAAATTTCTGGGGCTACAGTCCCCTTTTAAAATTCCCCAAGGATCAGCAGGTAGTTTGAGCTGACAGTAAGATGCAGAGCACCCCCCGACATTTGTGAGTAGGGTCCTGAAGTGAGGGTCAGTTTTTCCGATGGATACATCAGAACCATTAATTTGCTGGCCCTTATACTTGAGCACATTAATGGCAGAATCTCCTCTCTCCCTCTGTTCATGGGGATGCTTTTTCCCAGATCTTGTATTCTAGTGAGAGGTCTTGGGGTCTTACACTGTTGATATTTAATATTGTTCAAGGCTAAGAGGCTGTGTGACCAGGCCTCTTTATCAGTCAAAAAGTAAACACATTTGTAGTGTTGCTAAATTTTTTTCAGCTGCCCGAAATGAAAACCAGACTGAGTTGATAACAAGATGAAATACACTGAGACTCAAACAAATCAAAGACATTTTTAATAAGGACCATGAAAAGTCTTTTGAAAAAATTCCAAGAGCAAAATCACAGAGTGGCAAAAAGACAATCTTGAGGGAGTTATTTAGTGGCCTTTCTTCTCCAAAAAAAAATGTTAACACAAAAAGACACTGAGCTGTTGCAATCTGCTCTAGGTGAACCTGTTTTGGCAGGGTGTTGGCCTAGATGATCTTCAGAGATCCCTTCCCACTCCTACCATTCTGTGATTCTGTTATGTTCTGATAAAAAATAAAAGAAAAAAATGGACAAATACATTTCTCTGCTCAAAACTCTACTCAGTCCTAACAATTCTTACAATATTTTTCTGAGTCTCATCAGCTAGTGAGAGACTATCTGGAAGAACACTAGTGAAGACTATATAAACTATTGCATTATCTCTTGAATGTGGCTGAGAGCTCTCTACCTGCAGGCTGAATGGAAGGACACATCCAGAGAGCAAAGTTCCTTCTTGGGCAATGAGATCCGCATCAGACAGCTTCTGCCACTGAATTACGAACACTCAACAAGAGTTTTCAAGAGAGCTTTTAGAAGAGTTGAGTGAATAGATATTTTCTCTCTTTTAGAGAAAACATTTCAAGGTAAGAAGACTAAATGATGTTAGTTCTGTGCATGAGGCAGTGCTGTCTGCCAGTCTCTTTCTTTTGGCAGCAGACCTACACCCACACATATCCCTCTTTGCTGTAAGCTCCTTCACAAGGACATCTTCTATCAAAAGTTTTACAAACACTTTTACAAAAAACAGCATCTGGGATGCTCAGTGCTACATTAAACACCACCCTTACAAAGCAGATGATGAACACATTCTACCTTGAATTTCACAATAGCCCCCTTTACATGATGACCAGAAACAGATGCATCCAACCTCTACCTTCACCCACCTTCTATTCAGTTCCCTCCAAAATCTTGTTCTGATTCTGCTCACAATTGCTAATGTAACAGGTATCTTTGGTTTGCTTCCTTCTGTTGCTTCTGTTACTGAGGTCAGTATGTGATTTTTGTTTCTGAACAGTCATCTTGAGTTCAGTAAGGGTTACTGTGTCTGGTCCTCCCTCACCATCAGTGTTGTCCAGTGCAGCATTGTGTTATTTGCAGTCCAGTAGGATCAGCAGCCAAACAGCCCTGTGCTGTCCGTGCATAGTCCCCACCAACAAGAGCTTAGTGCAGTTAATCTGGTGTGTGGCACTGTCACTATGCCATACATCTGACACGTCTCTGATCAGAAGGCAAGCATTAAGAGATGCAAAGGTCTGGTTTTCCCATATCAAACATACAGGACCCCAACATGTCCACAGCCATGGTTGCAGTTGCAGGGTAGTGACTACCATCTCCTTGACCCAAGGGTGCTATCACTGAAAAGGACACGTCACTAGCTTCGTGTGAGAAGATAGTTCCTCACCAGGTTAGGAAGATTTAACAGATATGCATGAACCTATGATGAATGATAGATGTTGTCCATTATTAACAAGGAAAGGCAAGTGCTGCTTGGAGTATTTTAACATGCTGGAGATGGCTCATGGGAATTCCTCATGTTGCATTATTAAGAGTCCATTCCAAATAGACAAAATAACTACTGTGAAAAATAGCTGTTTTCAGATCCAGAGATACCATCTACTGAATTCTTGTCACCATCCAGGGAAGCTGGTAAGCATCTAACAACCTTGTGTTACAAGAAGTTAAATCTGAATTCATCAATTTGCTTGAGTGTCAAAGCTGGAACTAAAAATTAGCTCCCAGTCCTCAACTGGTTGTTCAAACCATACTTCTCTCCTAAGAGAGAAAATCTTAGAGTGGTCACATATTAAGTTCAGGTCATTGTTCAAACAGAACCTGATCCTGTCAGCATATCAACAGGAGAATTACATCTGTGGGCAATTCATTGTGCAGTCAATGAAGCTGCTCACAGAAAGTGGGTTGTCCACAGCTTGTCTGTGTGAATAGATAGAAGGCTAGAGTAAATTATGTTTTCTTTAAAATGAGAAAGAGAAACTGTCAGACAATTTTCCAACTTCAGTATTGTTAGCTGTTGCTAAATTAACAAAACATCCAGTACGTGACCAAATTATCAAATGGCTTAAATACAATTATAGTGCATTTTAAATATCAGTTCTAATTATATTTTCCTTTGACAAAGTAATTACACTTCAAGAAACTGCAATCAGAACAATTTTTCACTGCCAAATCTGAGAACAGAAGGTGAAAAAGGTGCATTTAGATGATTTTATAAATGACTAGCTTAACTTTTATATAATGAAAAACCATAATAGTAGAACAGCTTAAAAATAGACTAGAGAACTCACATTTTAATCTTATTTCAAGTCATTCAGTGATTTGTTATTTAATGAGCCTTAATACAAAGCTTATATTTAGTTTTCTTTCCCTCCATTAACTTGCTTTTTTGATATTTAAAGTTGCTGGTCTACCACAGAAAGACTATATATTTTTAGTCCAAAATTCACACAAGAGTAAAATTAAACACAACTGTTTCCTGTCCCACCCTAGCTCCAGCAAGATCCTCTGAACATCTGTCAGAGAAGACTGCAAAATACCCTGTGAGGACTAAGAAGCTACTTGCTTTTTGTGGCTTCTCTTTACCTCAGATTTAGAGATACAGATAGCCACATGTATGACCTGGTGTTCTGCTGTAACTACGCAGCTAACTTAGGTCGCACCTGCCTATTGCACGCTTACGCCAGTGTGGTGGACGGCAATGGCGTTTATTACAGGGAAACACCACGTTATATAGCTTTGGTTTACAACATCACATCCGTCTGCTAGCGTCATAAATCAAATGCTACTGGCTATCTAACTGTCCCTGTCTTTCCATACATCGCGAGATCTTCCGAGCGCCGGGCCTTAACTACAACAGCTTTTTGAGAATTTTGAGTTAAGGGCTGTTGAGCGTAAAGGATTGGGGTGATTGGAAGAAAAGCAATAAATTAAAAATCCAGACACAGAAACCTGAAGGAGCATAAGAAAATAGAGCCTATACTAAAGATGCAACCTCTTATATTGATTATTGATGTGACATTGCAGTAACCACTCAAATCTTTGAGGAGCTTCAAGCAGAACTTTGTAACTGATAAGGGCGGGGAAGCGAGACTACCATGGCTCTTAAGGGCATGAGCAAACGTTGGATATTTGAGGGAAATCATAGGAATGTGCTAAACTTGCTATGGGATATTTAAGGGAAAGGGAAAAGTAAGCATCAGGATAGAATGGGGAGGACAAATAATGGGAAAAAAGAGAGGAGGGAAGATAAAACTGGCCAAGTCCTGTGCCTGACCAGTGCAGACTGTCATTACTCAACATTACCCTGAGTGCTCTCCAGTCCATGCAAAACTACTCTAGACAATTTCAAGACAGAATAGTTGCTGAGTACAAGGAATCTGGAGGGGCTATTACCAGGAGTCTGAGAGTTGGCTAATAGAGGGACCATAGGTCTGATACCAGAGACCTGAGAGATGGGGAACACCACAGGGCTGGACCTACTACCATAGAGACCTATTTGTGTTAATATGTGCATGTGTGGGTGTGAGATCTGCTAGCAAGGTCTGATCCCAACTAAACAGCAAATAAGGACTATTTTTATTTTTTGTGATTATGTCCTGTGGCCTCTTGCAGCCTGGAAAATGTCACTGAGGCCTGAAGCCTTCTGGGCTCAGCTTCCCTCCAACAATGCTCCTTCCATGTTTCTGGTGCCTTCACGTACACACACACCTCTCTGTGCTGTGAATGATCAGAACTACTCTTTCAAGGCAACACTGAAAGAGAAAACATCTGCTCCTTCTCATCCATCCATCCATCCATCCCCTGTAATGGATATTCTTCCAGCCTGAGGCATCAAGGGATGCATGGAATAACTCCCAGATTTCCACCATTCTACTTTGATGAATTGCTCCTTCTGGACTGACAACCATGGGATATCATCATCATGACTAGAGCAAGAAATGCTATTCTTCAACAGTTTTCTCCTTTTCTCTTCATAGTGCATGAGAGGAGTTTTTGATACTGCACAGAAGATTATAGACTTAATGATGCTTATGATGTCCTCTGTGAGACAAGTTTTCCTCTGAAGGCATGGACTACATCTCCAGAGCAGCATGGTGACCGGGATGCAGTATCTTCGTAAGCCCTACCTCAGTCTCAAAAAGCACCAATAAGATCTGAAATAGTTTCAGGTAGCATTTGATATACCACCTTAGCCACTCACTTACCCATGGTGCTTTTGAGAAAACAATATGCCCAAGATAGCTCACAAAAAAACTTGCTGGAGATATAGGTAAATGGTAGGTTCCATACAAAACTATCTGCACATCGAAATTCATAGCTGATTGAGAGGGAGAAGATAATTTTGTGAATATGCAATTTTGTGAATATGCAATTTGAGACAAAAATATTTGCTTTGGGGTTCTGACTTGGAGTTTTGGCACTATTTCTATTCCGGTGTCCTGTTCACTGCCCAAGTTCTGGCTGACCGTTGTTTTATCTCCTATTTCCTCCCCCACCACCCTATTATTAAAATATGTTGTATGCTTTTGGAATCATCATTTTGTTCAAGGTCTTCCTTTTTTTTTTCCCCCTGTATTCAGCTAATGAGCATCACAGCCATTAAATTTGAAATTAGTTTTGCGGTTTTAAATTCCATCCACCCTCAATGGCAAGGTCTTAGCAGTCTCTCACACGAATCCAAGCAGATCATACCTATTTCTTATTTTCTTAAGGAGGGAAGTATTCCTACAGCAATTCTGTATACCAATTATAATTGCTACCCTGGCTTTTTTTGCTGTATTCCCCTCATCTTTTTTCATTGCTACACATCTTTGCAGCGTCCTCCCACAGTAATGCCACAAGTTAGGTCAGTTGTTTCTGTATATACAAAGTGGTTTGGAGTTTGGTGCTGGGACCCAAGAGGCTGTAAAAGCTGCACAGATGAGCCTCAGGACTGCAGCACCAATGTGCTCATGACATATAGGACCTGGAGTGAGAATCTGTCTGTTACAAAGAAGTTACTGGAAAGTATCTGCAGAAACAGTCTCCATTATCCTTGGTCTTGTATACGGCTGAATTAGAAATAAAGGTCTGCCTCATACCAGCATTACAGAGGCTAGCAATTACCCCTGAGACCATGCAGGCTAACTGGAGTAATCATGCCAGGCTTGATGGAGCTCTGAGCAACCTGCCCTAGGTAGAGATGTCCCTCTTTGTGTAGGGAGGTTGGACCAGATGGCCTCTAGAGGACCCTTCCAGCCTAAAACATTCTATGATTCTATGATCACTTCTCACTGGATTCAAATCCCATTTCTCATGTGAATACTTCAATATACTGGAGTTCTCCACCCATCCAGTGTCTGATTGTAACTCATGGCCAGGTTCTGAACATGAGCAGTTCCCAGGTCTTTTTGTAGTAGTGATTATGATTATAACAGAAAAAAAATAAAATAAAATAAAATTCAGGCACATTGTTATTCAGCTTCAAGCAGAAAGCAGTAGTGTAATCCTAAAAGTCATTGGCCTGATTTGTGGCATGAATTATTAGATTCTTTCAAGGTTTCAGTGATGACACACTTGCTGTATGCTGTCTGTTTCATAGAGCTCTTGGTCTTTCTCAGTATTATTCTGTCAAAGTCAGCATTTATGCAAAAAAAAATCCAAATGAAGATTAGAAAGGCCAGAATGGTGCAAGGCCCAGCATACAAATCACACAGACCAAATACCTTATGTGTTGTAAACAGTGGCAAAGCTGTCCCTTCTGCTCTCCACCCCCACTCACAAAATATCTTTGTATTCCCCTTGAATATCACGATGCTTCACAAAAAAGCACATGAGCATAGGCTTGAGGCTGGGGTTCACAGCAGCAGGGCTTCTGTGTTGATTGTGATACATTCAGATGTTTTCCACTGATTACCATCCCAGTTTCTCTTCTACACAACATCTAAACTGATTCCTCGTATTTCTGTTGTCCTCTTTTCTAAAATAAAAGAAAAGGGCATTCCGTAATACTGAAAGTCAGATAAGGAACACTTTCCCCAGGCAAAAAACAATTTGCCTGTAGCCAACTTCTTTCACAATGTTCTGCTATGTCAACAAGTTTCTTACATCCCCCAAACGATTATGCATTTGTACTGATAAGGAAAATACCCAGAGGTACCATAATGCCAAGAGTTTTGATGGGAATGTGTCTTCTCACTCTTCCTTCAAGGTACATAACAGCTTCTCATCCAAGGAGATAAAAAAGAAACTTTCTGTATACACAAAATATTAAACAACTGCCAACTTTGTGTTTCTGTAACACATCTGGTACCTCCAGTTACTGGAGGCAAAATACTGAGCTAGACAGATCAGTGTTTGAAAAACAAGGTTATTGTTAACAAATACCACAAAAGATGTCCACTGGTGACTAAGACAGAGCTGTACTTGACAGCAGACCACTCGGCCTTTTCATAAATGCATGCCAGCTCTTATGGCAGTCATGAATAAGACAGACAAGCACAATACCAGCAATTTTTGTCTCATTTTTTCCCCCTTTTTCATTTATTTCCTAGTGTTTCTTTCTAAGTCCCATTAACAACCCACAATTCAACAGTCTCATGGGTTGCCTTAATCAAAGCAATAGATTATTTTAAACTTGACTTCCCTCACAAATCATCTACTGGAAGCAGAAATGCTTAAAAATACATTAATACAAAGCTGAACACAAGAGTTAATGACAGTCATTTCTACCTTTCTTTAAGTACTGACAGCACATGCAGGGACTCAAAGCAACTCTTGTTTCTAACAGTATGCATCCTTCATTACAAGATGAGGAATGTGGCATGTTTCCTTTCTCTTCCAGGAAGACAGGTTTTTAAGGACTTAATTTTGCAAAGGAATCAAAGGGTAAAATAAACTCCTACAATGCTTCCTTTTACTATTTCACATCAAGTTACAGGCACACCAAATATACCGTTGTGTTGTCACAAGATCATTCAAAAAGAAATATAGAAGACATTGAGGACCTTCAACCATTTCTGTCACACAATGTCTGGATCAATGCCAGACTAACTCAGTATATGTGTCCAGCTTCAGCATTCCCCCTGTGAAAAGCCCCAGGTGTTAACTCCTGACTATTTCTGAAATCTTGAGCATAAGTATACCCTTTTTTGTAGGTGAATAAGCTTTCCATTATGAGTCACTGAAAGTATTAAGGCTATTTTTATTCTATTTGCTTACTTATTGACAGGTGGAAGTTGCAGACATCAACAAAAGCTATTCTACTACTGATAACATATGACAAATGAAGAGACATATATTATGCTTAAATGTCTTTTACTCTCTAGGGCTTCATGAAAAAATAAATGTTTATCCTGTTTTTAAGATCTGACTGGCAGTTCCAAAGCTTCAGGTTTCCTGATGAAACAGTGAAGTTCACAGAACTGGATAGTAACTCCCCCTTCATCATGCGTTTAAATAATTTAAGTATTTAAATAAGCTATTTATGTCTGATCCTTTGAGTACATAGAAACTGTAATCTACCCTTCACAGTGGTCAAACTAAATGTTTATTACTAGATGCACTTGAAGAATCAAGGATGTCACCATGATGGTAAGAGAAACCACCCCTTTAGCAGAAGACACCAGCTTTCCAAGCCTTCTGTGTAAGGAGCACACAGTCTAATGCCTCCAAAGTACTTTGTCATGCAGATCTTCTAAAACTGTAACTCAGGAGAGGCCTTGACAAAGAACTAAGGTAAAAATCACTGTAGCAGGCAGGCACTGACACTGTAAGAGAATACATGGACATTTTAGGCATTGTAAGAGTGCTTATTGTCTAAATACTGTCCTTCTTAGCCAAATCTGAATCCTTTACACTGCAAAGTTCAAGGATACCTGGTAAGCGTGTCCTATCTCATGCTGCGTCTTCCCCACAAAACTGACTTCAGGGAGGTTAACGGCAGGATTAAATCATGGTTTACAAAGAAGTGCATATGACTCATTTCATATCTCGCTCTACACAGTTTATATTTGCAATCACAGCTGCACTGAAGTTAGTTGCTCTTTAAGTGCCATATATGAGACAGCCCAACCAAAGCAAGCAGCCTGGGAAAAGCTGTAGTTTGTACTGGGTAAGATAGACATACTTTTCATGGATTCACCAGCTTTATTCTTCTCCATCTCAGTTCGTTTCAGTTCCTCAAGCTTAGGAGCAACTGTGGGCACAGATCATTGCTACAATTTTTAGGCCAAGAGAATAATTTCCCAATAGCTCAAATCCTGGAGCTGACAAGCCTGCTTTATAAATAAGAGAAGTGGCAGGTTTTCATCCTGAGCTTAAATTAGGTTTGAACATTCTGAAAAACCTCCAATGAACCTAAAATACTGATAGGAAGTACACGTATTTACTCCTCGTCTAAGCTATCTCAAATTAACCTCCTCCTGCCCATCTAACTTCGTTCCATTTGGAGGACATTTTGTGTCATTTTGATCCAGACCTAGAAGAGAAGTTTAGGTACTTCATCCAGTGTTTTGTCTCCAGTCAGAATGCTCAGCTAATTATGAAAGCATTTGTGCTCCCTTGCTAGGGTTTGAACAACATAGTTCCAGGGTGCTCACATGTCTGCTGACAGCATGTGCCCCATACCTACCATCACACAGAATCTGCCTTTCCCACCCCTCCCACCTGTTGGTCCTATGGAAATTAATCCATCAGACTCTCAGAAAGCATCAGCCAGCTCAGACTTCATTAAAAAAGAAAACAAATATGTGGAGGTTACTTCCCCCTCATGCCCACCAGGTAGACTGGTGCTTACTGTCTTGTTCACCATTGATGTAAAAATGCCAGATGCAAATCCTACCTCATCCTACACATTACAAGAAATCTTGGTATAAATCAACTTCCAGCAAGAATATCCTGATAGTTAGATAACATTTCTCCTGTTGGAATTTCTCCACTTTGCATGCAATTATACAACACCTTCTGGAGCAAAATCTTAATGTCTACTGTGTGCACTTGGGTCAGCTTCTTGTGGTGTACCATACACCCTAATGGAATCTGTCAGAGGCACTCAGATTCTTAGTGCAGGAAAAAAAAATATTTTGGATTCTAATGAAAAATTTATGAACATATGCAGTATTTTTGGGGGGTTTTGGTTGGTTGGTTTGGTTTTGGTTGGTTGGTTGGTTTTGGTTGGTTGTGGTTTTGTTTTGTTTTTGTTTTCAAGTTGAGGTATACTCTCAAGCAAAGGGATTGACTTTTGCTATTTACAGAGATAAATGAGAGAACCGTAATTTTTTTTTTTTTTTTCTCTCTGGTTCTATAATTTCCAGAGAAAGCAACTTACTGAGCTCTTTCTGTCATAACCTTAAGGTGAAATTTCTAATAACATTAGAAAGTTATCACGTTTCTTATGTATTCTTCCATATTCTGTTGAGAGTTTTTGTATTCAAGAAAGACGATTTTTAAATTTTTCTCATTGCCTGTTTAGCTCCCTTTCCAGTGAACACACACTCAAATGAAAGCAAGGGTTTTATATATCCTTAGACTAATAATGGGCTTTTTATTTCCTTGTAGTATTAAAATGTGCATCTGTTCCAGTTTATTTACCAGTAAATTCCCTTCATATATTCTCTTATGCAGTTAGGTCACCTCAGCAAACACGAATTTTACCTCTTCACCTGATATTCTTTGTGGACTTACTTTCAGAAGTAATATCGCAGCTTCTAGCACTATATCCATATGCAGCTTGAAATTAAAAATTATCTTATTTCCTTTCATGCTTGCAGTTCTTTAAGCTTTTGCTGCAATATTGACAATAAATCTTACAATCATGTTTTCTGAGGTAATATCATTGCTGCTATCCTCTAAGCAGCCTGTGCATGAAAACCCTGGCAAAGCAAATCAAGACGAATTGGTTCTTGCATGTTTGTTCCAAATACTAGTCACTGCCTGGGGCTGAGTGGTTTGATAGATGTGCTGAGTTTTTGTGGTTTCAACCTTCAAATGGAGTCTACCTTCCTGTCCTAGACCTTTATTATGATTTTGATTCTCTGTCATACATCTAGCAGCAAAACAGTTTTCAGCCTCCCCAAGGTTTGAACTGTAGGAGGTTACTCACTTTTCTGGGTAATTTGGTTTCAGTTTTTTCATACTTATATTAATTCAGACCTGGAGTTTAGACCAAAATATAATAAACTTAACATTTATTAGTTGATTTATAGGCAAGTATTTGTGGAAAAAAAAGTACCCTTATCATCATCCAACACATAGATGTACCCTTGCAGCTCTTATTAATGGAATTTTAGTAAATCTTGCTCCTTGGAGATATCTGAAGGTCAGTTGTATAGGTCCACCAGCAGCCTGATCTAACTTTAAGGGTTGCCCTGCATTGAGCTGGAGCTTGGACTAGATGACCTCCAGATATCCCTTCCAACTTAATTATTCTATGAATACATAGCATTAGCATTTTGTAATACTGATTTTATTATTGTAATTTGCTTTCTCTCAGGAAGTTTTGCTGCAGAATGAACTGTGAATCTGGTGCTTATGAAATCATCAGACAAATAGGGATTACCTAACCTTCATAGCAATAAGCAGATTGTGTAAGCTTTCCAACAGTTTTTTACAACTGCAGTTTGTAATACTTAATTCTTCTTTTTTGCTGTCTGGGGAAGGCCTGACATACTAACTGTGTGGTAGATTGGTGCTCTGAACATACAATTCCCTAAGCCCTACATGCTGCTTGCAATCTTTGCTCTTCAGAAGGCAAATCACTTAATGAAATCCAAGTGTGTAAAGAGAAGTACATGTATTGTTGAGGAATATTTTCTCCCGAGTCCTGTGAGTTTCTCTGTAGCCACCTTTAGGTGCAGGAGCTCACAGGTTGCACACTTCTGCTGTCCACAGAACCCTGCTCAGCCAAACGAGCCACCACCTTTCCTTCAGCAGCACTTTCCTCCCACCCCCTTACCATTAAGGTTTTCTGATTCGGCTTGCCTGTATTTTGGGATGTTCACAACTTTCCTAGCAGAAGACTTCCAAAAAGCAAGGCAAGTATGAGGACTTCTCTGAGTGACACAGACCAAGCTGCAGCTGGTAACAGTAAACCCACCCACTGCTCACTCATTTATGGAAAAGACTACAGGAACGTCTAATTAGAAAGTAATCACCAAATACAATATACAAGAACATCACAGAGCTTAAGATACTTCACCACCATCATCTATTCCTTCTTCAGCATGGCTTAATCCTCCTCCACATTAAATTCAGGGTTCTGAGTGTTTCTGCTGTAGATTAATAGATTTGCACTAGAAGCTTGCTACTGCTTGAGGGACAAAGCAGACACTAAGTCTAAACCAACTGGAGCAGTACAAAACCCAGAGAGACTGCAGCCATCCTACACTCTCCTAATACCTGAACACATAAGGTTAGTAAATATTATTTTCTGGGACAATGAGTTTGATCCTATCAATAGATTTCAACCATGGGAAATGCAATTTGTTTAACTGTACAGCTTTGGAAAGAGATGCTAGGCAAGGTAACATGAATGCAGCAGATAAAATTAAAGCAGAAGGAAGCACAGAAAGGGAAGCCACACAGCTGCAGAAAAGACAATGTCACTTCACACACATATCAGGGAAAAGACAATATAAGTGTGACCAGATTATTTTAGGAGGGCATTTATGCAACGAGGAAATGACCTATGCGAAATATAAGAAAAGGGTTGAAAAATCAAAGCCATAAAAGTAGATAAAGTTTTACATCACGTGGCAGTCCTACAGTTTGGTAAGTAGAAATCTCCACTGAAACTCCTTTCAAATAAGGAGCTAACTTTGATCTGTGGATTAAGTCAGAAAGGTAGAAACCAAGGTGCCAATACTGCCCAGGGTAGACCATTTCCTACCAACAGCTGGCACAGTCAAAGGGATGTAGTATTGTTTACATAAGGATCAAACTTTAATCCATGAGGCATCATCACTCTGTGCCTTACTGATCTTAAAGGTTTTGCATGACAACAGATAATAACATTGATAAATTTTATTACATTTGAAGAGCTTTATTCAATCCTTATTCATCTACTGGAGCTCACATACAGTAAATAAACTAATTGGAGAAAGAAAATCAGATCTATTCTTGTAGGTGAGCATATAGATCCTATGATTAGCAAAAAAAGAAAGTAGCCAAAAAAAAAGCAGTTTGCAAGAAGCTTATGAACTGAAACACTCTTTTTAAACTACTTGGTAAATAAATGGCTAGAAATAATAGATGTAGCTGAAGAAATGAGAATTGGTTTGAGGAGGACATGCAACCAAATATAGGGCTAAATCTACAGTGATCAGATTGACTTTATAATCTTGATGCATCCTACAATCCCTAGCAAAGAAGACTGTACCATACTTCTAGATGACCCAACCATTTTATTTCTTGTGATCTACAATGGTGAATTGACACACAAAGTTTAGCTATTTCAGGATTTATCACAAGCTTGTGATTCCACCTTTGCAAGGAATCAAATGTTACATCAGAGATTACAGGACCATGCTGTAAATCTTTTGCAAAACTGGAGCACGTGTTCAGTATGTTAAGCAAAATAAGAAGTTACTTTTTTTGAAACATTTAAAATGGCATATCAGCTTCCTCCTTTTCTTTGCTATTCCTATTGCTGCTAATAAAGAGAAGTTTTAACTGATATATTTTAGAAAGGACATGGAAAGTCAGTATATCTGTTAAGGTGAGTTGAGTACATTGTATGATACAAACCAGATGACAAACTCTTTGTATGATGCATTAACTTTTTATCTCTAATTGTTTTGAATCGTTTGTTTTGTTTTGGGTTTTTTTGACATGCAACTGTATGCAATTACTAAATTGTCTAAGTGTGTGGTTACTTATTTTGTGGACATTCCAGGATAAGCAGTGCTTTAGGCTGCAGGATAGTAAAGTTAAATGGTCTTGCTCAAACCACCCACAAAAATGTAACAGTTAGTTGAACCTATTGTCAATTTTACTTTTCCTCCCTGTTTCAGGTTCCTTTACATTCCATACCACATGCGTTATGCTACTCTCACCATATACTTCATGTTTCACTTTGCTTCCTAAATATAAGGAAAACCTTCTAGTTTTAAGGCAGGAGAGAGGGATTAGCACAAGAAGAAATGAAGAAATATATTACATAAAATCCCAGAGGATTACTTCAATCACAAGTAATTTCCTCAATATTTTTTTATCAGGCAGCTAGAACTCACATTGCGACAACTCTTCACATATTTTAATTGTCCTTCCTGAACTGATGTTAGTTCCCACATCAGTTCCCTCTTAGGAAAGAATCTTGTAACCTCTTACTTCTTGGCAAACAGCATGAAATACGTTATTTCCTGTTGACAAGTCTTTTCAATAAACGTAAAACCAATGGCATCACACATTATGACTGAGTGTGTATTCACTGCAGGAAATTCCAGACACTCTGAGAACCAAAGGTTCAGCTAGACGCAGCAAAATGTCCAATGTAATGGCATGAAATTTTTTCTCCAATCTAAAATTCATGAGAACCTCAGATTTCTCTCCACTTGCACTTGCTCCAATTAACTTTTCATCCAAGTGATGTTCTATAATTTGCAGATCTCCAATTTTCAGTACATTATTTGAAGTCCTTTACTGTCCTGCCATCCATGGTCATGCTGACATAGAGAATCCTGTAATTAACAGGCAAGGACAGAATCTTAAAAATACAAGAACTTTAAGGTCTACTATACAGTGACAAAGATGCAGTTTTGTCCCGGATAATTAACACTGGCACTAAGTGTGCCACACAGTAGCTAAATTGCAAGCTGGTTTGCTTGTGTTAATTGCTCTGTGGGCATTATTTATCTGTCCTGCATTAATTTAAGCAAGAACAGGTTTTGTTCTTTGGATTTCTGTGAAGAGTGTATTAAATTTAGCTACTTTCATTCCTTTGCCACTTTTCCTTGATGCTGCAAAAAGACCAATTTGAAAAGAAAGAAGAACAGAGTAAATTTTGGCTCTGTGGGAGATATACTCACAGTTGGATCCCTTCTTTTTATATTTCTCATAAATGCGCAAGTATGTCGCCTCCTGCATTTTCCTAATGACAGAAATTTTAAGTCCTAGACAACAATCAACACTACAGGGGCAAAAGTAGTGCAGATTTGCTACCACAGAAATAAAACCAAAAGCTGTATCTGACGCTGTACATTTTTTTTTACTTTTTCTAAATTTCAGTTTTTACCACTTATAATTCATCAAAAAAACCCAGAGCCCTCAAGTTATTACTGAGTATATCAGATCATTTTTTAATTAAGCATGAATAATAAATAGCAAGACTGGTGCTTTTCTTAGTGAAAATGGTATACATATGAGTAGTATGTTGACAGAGGGCACTGAACCCCAGGTAGGTTAAAAAATTTCCTCAACCCCCATATGGAGTAAATGGCAAAAAAGGGCACGGGTGATACTACCAGACTGTTCTACAGCACAGGAGTCATTTTGGAGAAAGATTGTGAGGTCTAGAGAAATCTGCACAGGCAGAATGCAAGTACATCTCACAACTCCTACTGGATTCAGTAAATTTTCTGGCATATTTTTTGTGAGAGGACATTGTTGGACTAGATGATCTTTCGAGGTCCCTTCCAACCCCTAGGATTCTGTGATTGTTGAATGTCCAGTTAATACCTTGACCTACAGTGGGGCAAAATTAAGATAAAACATAAAATCTAAATTAACAAATCCCTGGTCTGTTCAGCCATTTCTAGTTGGAGGAACAGACAGCACTATGATTATGATTTTGGAGCAGGCTTGTTTGAAAGATCAGGACAAGGTGATGGTGTCCAGATGGGATGAAATAGATGCCTTAGGGATTTAGTGAGGAAACTAGTAAAGAAAAAGAACATTCATACCTTTTTAAAAAACTTTTTCAATGAGAATAAGTAATATGAGTAGAAAATTTGAAGAAAATAGAGTTTTATGTTTACCATACTAACAAATATGTAGTAGCAAATAAAGGATAAGAACCACTGGAACAGGTTGCCCAGGAAAGTAGTAGAATTCTCATCCCTGGAGGTATTTAAAAGGTTTATAGATGTGGTGCTGAGTGACGTGGTTTGCTGACAGTGCTGGATTAATGGCTGGACTTGATCTTGAAGGTCTCTTCCAACCAGAATGGTTCTAAGATTCTGTGAAATACAGATGATAGAGGATTTTTTTAAAGAAATTAAGATGATGGATGCACTCAAAGCAACATTCATCAAGCAAATTCTCCCCAATTTAAACATTGCTACAAGAATCACTAATGCACTGTGGAGATAACAGATGTCCCTCAACTAAAGAAAATTACAGGGACATCATCACAGATGTACGGCATTAGCACAGAGAGATAGCATTATTTTCAGACTCCAGCAACCTCTGCATGCCACAGAGTCACCCACAAAACAGCCAGCAGTAGCTACCCAAAATGTGAATTTATTGCAACGTAAATTGCCCAGCACTCCTTCCAAAAAATTAAATTACAAGTTTGGATGTCAGCTGGCAATATACTACTACACAACTAATTCCTAAGCTTTGAGAAGTATTCTTTCTAGAAATTTGCACACATTCACTCATAAAAGGGAAAAATTTCCACACAAGGGTACCCAAAAGGGTACCCCAAAAGGGGGTCTCTCACCCAAAGGGACTGAAGGCTTACTCCAGGATATATCCAGAAGAAATATTGTCACCAAAAAGGCAGTGAGGATTCAATCAGTCTGCAGATGTATCCGTAGATAGTGTCCCGTTCCAGGGGGAGGGGTGCACAACTGCAAAACCTTCTTGCTCTGAGGGAACCGACTCAAAATCATCTCTCTGGCAGGGCTTAATTCATAGTTGAGTCTGAGCTGTGGTCATTCTAATTAGCTGTGGGCAAGCACACAACAAAGGCAGGCAAAGGCCCTGGACCATGAGGCATGGTTTAATGGCTGTGAGGTGCTGAGTTCCTCTTCATCAGGTTAGGTTTTTGTCAGAGCAGTGGCATCTGTCACACTGTTCAAAAGAAATATAGCCAGAATCAGACTTAATTTACACTAGAGAAAATCCATGCTGAAGCCAATAATTTATTTTAACTAATTATTCTCAGTGGAGTTCAGAATCCATTCCAGAGCCTATATTTTTCCTCATGCCAAAGAAAATGTAATACAATGGAATTAAATATCACAAAACTGGGACCTTGTAAATCTCTGAGAGACTGGGTAATGAAGAAATGTCTGTAAGAAATTCCTAACTTCTAATCTGCTCAGCAGCTGGACATACATCACCAGCGCTGGTGCATAAAGCCTCTCCACCAGAAAATGCACAAATCCATGCATTTGGAAGACAGTAGTAGTTGCAAATCCTTCTTATTAAGTATGAAAGCTATCAAAACTTTTGAGACTTCTTGAATAAACAAGACTTTTTAAATATAAATCAGACAAAAATATGTCCAGTTGTTTAGGTATCAGTTTGCAGTTACTCTAGAAAGATAAACCAACATTCACATTCTTAGATATGTAAAGGGAATCCCATTATATTCCCAAATAAATAAGAGCAAAGGAAACAATAGTTAAATTCTTCCACACGTTTTTCTGCCCTCCCTGATATCCACTCAGAATACCACACAGACCAATATATTACTATTGACAAGTCTGACATCTTGAACAAGAAAATCACTACTTCAATCTACATTATTCAGTGAGAAACACTATTGTTATTGCTCTGGCTGCTTTTGTAATTTTTTACATTCCCAGCATAAGCAGAACAAGATGCATTAGTTTGCCAGTTGAATGATTCACCATTTCTTAGGTGTTATTACAAAACCTGAATCTTGACATCCTTTACTGGAGAGTTTTGTTATTATTCTTCATGGTTTTATAGCTTTGGAGATTTTGTTGTAACAAAAATTAAGGAAGCACATTAGCAATTTTTGAAATTCATATTACTGTGTATGCAATTTTTAAAAAAATGGCTATTAATAATAGACATGTAACAGTTTCTGATATTATCTTGCATTCATACCTTTTGCTTTGTCCAGGACCAGAGACCTAAAGTGCTTTCAAATTGCAGCAAACTCTTTATTCACACCCACACACACACCTTCACACAGAGCACTATAGAAATCTCATCAGCCATTGCAGCTCTGCCGAGCAGCTTTTCACATCTCTACATGGTAGTTATAAGAGCCAAACACAGAGGAATATATCCAGTGAAGTTTCAGGGGGATTTAGGGACGCATAATATAAAGTAAGATATTATAAACTCAACAGGGAGCAATGCCTACAGTTAAGGTCTTTTACCAGGCTCTGCATTCAGTTGATTATAATTTTAAAATAGTCATTGAGTTGGAGGGTTTCTGTCTCAGACACCTGTCTTGAGTTAATGTTTCAGATCACTTTTATTCCACTGTTCCCATAACCAAGGCATTAAAGGTGGGGTGAGTGCAATGGGATTTAGGTGGTCAAACTACTTCAATAGGTTCCAGTTAACAGTGGAGCAGCCCAAGAGGTCTTGCACTGTCAGCTACTGCTGGGAAGACTCACACAGGCATGATAAGGCAATAAAACCTTCAAATTTATAGATCTGACCATAAGAGTATATCCATAGTGCCATAGGCATAAGGAAGAAATATAATACTTGGGCCATACATTATTCTCAGCTGTTTTGTTGTTAATGCCCTTAGGTTGTGAATGAAGTGTCTGAAAATTAGCGTGAGAAGGACGACTGCAATGTTAGAAATTACAATGTTCCCGTGAGAACTCAAAGATTAACCAAAACAACAAGGCTTCAGGGTAAATGTTATTTGGTTAAAGAGTAGAGACAATCTCAGTAGGGATCCTTCTAGGGAAGGAAGGACTCACGGTGTTGAGTTATGGGTTGCTCTCTGTGGTACTTAAAACATCTTGCATGCACTTTAGAGAAGAGGTAATCAAGACTGCAGGGCATAAAGAAATCTGTATGGGAATAGGGAAGAACAGAGAAAGTGTCTGGGGGCAATTTATTAGAGTAGTGGAAGAAATGACTGTTTTTTAAGGTAGAGCAAATAAAATAGCAAAGGTCTGGTGCTAGGGGACACTGGTGGAAAGTCAGGGGATGGGTTGGAGTTAGGATGGTGCTGGGAGGAGGGCCCAGAGCTGGACACACAGCACACAGCACTCCTCAAAGCCTAAACCAGAGACAGTTCTAAATTTTTTATTCTTATTCTGTACTGTTTTTCCCAGCCAGTCTGGAAAAACAGAAAGTCTGTCATACTACACCATATGGGCCCATCCTGAGGGCCAGTCATCTGAAATCCATCACATAAGTGTTATTTGAGCAAGTGACTAGGAGCTGCATCACACGGTTCTGCCTTGCAAGGGTCTGCTATCAACAAGGCACTCAGAATATTAATGGATTTTACAATGGCTAGAGGACAAATGAGAATGCACTTACATTGGTAAATGTTGAGAGTAATCCATCCAGTATTGGGCAAATGAATTTCTGTGTTTTCAGGATGGTGGATTTTTTTTTTTTTTTTCTGTGTAGTTGGTTAGGTATTAAAAGTCTAACACTATTGGAAAGAAAGCAAAAAAAGAAATATTTAATACTTACCTGAATGAACAAGGGCTCCTATGGGAAAAAGAAGCATGTAGTTCAAGGCAGATACATACTGCTTAAATCCAAAGCAGTTGAATTTATTTTGAAAACAAACCCTTCATTCTAGTACTTCCCAACTTTCCCAGGTTTGACTTGCACTTCAGTATTTCCTTGCTGGGTAATGGAATAAGGGAATTATGCAAATTGTGGTGCGCAGGCCACTGGAGTCATCTCATCACCTTTCAATTTCAGAACCAGTACACCAGTTTTAAGCATCTGTGGGAAGTGCTTTCCTTCCTCTGAGAAGTCATCATAGGGTGCAAGGAGCAATTGCTCCTAGACACAGAAATTGAGTGGTCTGCAAAACCAAGCAGCTCATCTTCAGCCTGGTAGTCTGGTTTAAAAAGTGCCAGTTTAAATGCTGGAACAGACATAGGGTTGCTGCTACAAAACATGACAGGACCCAAAGTGGCAGTCTAGTGTCACGGAGGACTGCACAGCAGAAAGCTATTTTTGGAACTATTCTTTCTTTTGAAGAAATAAGTACTTCTCACTTCTTCAACTGCTTTCATAAGCAATTACTCACCAGCACAGGATTTGATCTGTCAAACAATACACTATGTCTACCTATCTAGGTCCCATTTTTGTTGTTTTTCAGAGCAAAAAAAAAATACAGGGGATCTCCTGAGCCAGCGTAAATTCTTATTGCATTATGGACTCATTTCACTGATGGCTGAAAAGTGAAGACGACTTGGGATTTAGCATTTGGTGCATTCTTTGACATCTATAAACTGAAGAGCACAGAAAAGGCACCGACAATACACAAAACCCCACCCAAACCAAGGTTTAATTTTCCCTTGAAAATTATTATTTGGACTTCTTCCATGCCCATAGGCAAAATTTAGGAATGCAGTCAAACATATGTGCATAGCTGCCATTGAAGTTGGAAAGAGTTTCATATGCTTAGTGAAGGGTAAATAATTTTCTGTGAGCCTCTGAATATTTTATTTGCAGATGTGCTAGAATCTGTATGACCAGTATGTGCAGACATTATTGCATTTTATTTCCTTTCAAATCCAAATAGGTTTAGAGAATGAAAATATTAACGGAAGTTCAGCAACTGCAGCCTTATTTTGCATCCTTGCAACCCAAACATGACTGCTACAAGAACTGAATCATGAACAGATGCTTTCATAAATTGTGAGCTATGCCCTCTTAGTATCTGAAAAATTAGTAAGTTAGTAATATTTGAAAATGTGGCTACCATACATGTCCAGTAATTTTATTTTGGCTTTTAAATTCCATATTCCAGTATTAGCATCATGATCACTCCAGGCATGCCAGGAATCAGTATCATCCAATATGCATCCTAGGTGTTGGTCTTTGGAGCATGTTCTTACCATGACAATGGCTTAATGATTGCTTAATATATAAAAAATATCTTGCACGTTTTATAGTATCATCATGCCCTCTAGAGGTGGGTTATCACTGAGGCGCCCACTTATCTTCATGCCAGATAAAAGCAACATAGTTGGAGGTGTAGTGGTATGGAGGCCTTTAAAGATAGCCTTCCAGTACAATGGAGATAGTGCCATATGGCATGGACCCTGTACTGGGGAGTGGAACTGGTGATTCAGGTCCCATATGGGTGTAGCAGTGGGAAGTAATTCTCCTAGAAGGTGGGCTTAGGGGGTCCTTCTGCATAACTTCTGATCCCAGACTAATAAAACTTACTTATTTCTTACTTTTCATATCCGATACAAAGCCACTCATCTGATCAGAAATCATGCTGAAAAGCTGTATCTGGTTGGGAACAAGGGACACCAGCACTGAGCTGCACATAAACCCCATATAGTATCAAGGAGAGGAATCATAGAATGGTAGAGGTTGGAAGGGACCTCTGGAGATCATTGAGTCCAACTCCTCTGACAAAGCAGGATCACCCAGGGCAGGCCACACAGGAACAGATCCAGTCAGTTTTTGAAAGTGTCTAGAGAAGGAGCTCCTGTGTTAATAACAGCCAACACGGAAACACCAGGGAAACACCTCAAGGGAATTAATGGGTGTTTTTCTGGAAAGGGTACACAGCCAACTGCCCAGCTGCAGTGCCTCTACATGAACACATGCAGCATGGGCAACAAACAGGAAGAGTTGGAACCTACTGTGCTGCTGGAAGGCTGACACAGTGGCCATTACTGAAACCTGGTGGGACAAATTCTATGACTGGAGTGTGGCTATCAATGGCTACAAGCT
>VWZY01009255.1:33685-87793 GCA_013399075.1 Chloroceryle aenea
GATTGTTCAGCCTTGAGAAGAGAAGGCTCCAGGAAGACCTATCAGCCACCTTCTAGTACCTGAAAGGAGCTTATAAAAAGATGGGAGAGGGCCTGTTTACAAAAACCTGCAGTGAAAGGATGAGGGGCAATGGTTTAAAATTAGAAAAGAGTGGATTTAGATTAGATGTACCATGAGAGTGGCAGAACACTGGAACAGGTTGCCCAGGGAGGCAGCTGAGCCCCTATCCCTGAAGATATTAAAGGTGAGGCTTGACGAGGCTCTGAGCAACCTGCTCTAGTTGAAGATGTCTCTGCTCTCAGCAGGGGGGTTGGACTAGATGACCTCTGGAGGTCCCTTCCAACCCACGCATTTCTATGATTCTATCATCTGTGCGTGTTCGGTTTACCCAAGTGATTTCTAACCCAATCCTCATCAACCACTGGAGCCTTCCTCCCTCTGAGATTTCTCTCTTACTTCCAGGGTCTGGTATTCTTGAGGCCTGGTCTTAGAAGTGAAGTCTGAAGCAAAGAAGGCATTCAGTAGAACTACCTTCTCTGAATCCTCTGTCACCAGGGCTCCCACCTCATTCAGCAGTGGGCCCACATTTTCCTTAGTCTTCCTTTTCCCATTGATGCATCTGAAGAGGTCCTTCTTGTTCTCTTTAACTTCCTTTGCCAGAGTTGATTCCAAGATGGCCTTGGTATTCCTTCTTGCATCTCTACATACCCTGACAACATTTCTTAAGAATGAGGGACACCAGTCCTGAGCTGCACATACAACCCATATAGGGTAAAGGAGAGGAAAGGGAAGTCTGTTCTGGGAGCCTCAATACCAAGACAAATGACAAAAGAATGTCAAATATGCTTGCCATATTTATGGAGAAACTCCCTAATTTCAGTAGACTAACTCACACCTCTTCATTTACAACTCCCATTACAGAGAGAGGCCGGAGGGGCCGGGGGGATGGAAAGTTCAGCAACATGAAATATGTGAAATATTATTGCATGAGACTCATTAGGAAATAACTTAGGCCTTAAAAAAAAACACTGCTCATTCACAAAATCAAAACAAGCACTAGACAATCTGTTGCTTTTGTACCTAGCTCCATCAGAAACTGTGCTGCATCTGTCACTCCTTATTCACCTGCCTATAAAGTCCTACAGAAGAACAAACACTGTAAGGATCAATGCTTCTCAAAGCAGTAAGATGACTCAGGTCCATTTCAAAAAGGAAGAAAAAAAACCAGACAGCCTTGCATCCACCACATGTTCCCCATCTGCCTTGGCCCCTTGATTTCCCAATACTTTTCCTACTTCCACTGAGTAACAGGTCCCTGAGCAGCAATCAAATATTTCTCACAGAATTGAAAGACCACAGGATAATTCAGGCCAGAAGGGATCCCCAGAGGTCTCTGGGGAAGTAAGGATAAGGGTGAGATTAGAACAGCTTTCTCAGGACATTTTCTAGTCTCATCCTGAAAACCTGCAAGGACAGAAACAGCACAACCTCTCTGGTCACACTGTTCCACAGCTTGACTCTTCCCATGAGGAATAAGTTTCTCCTTGTTTCCTGTCTGGATCATTGTTGTTTGATTTATGCTCTTTGTCTCTCACCCTCCCACCATGTCCCTCTGTGTTTTTATAACCTCTCTGCTGGTGGTGGGAGGCTTTGACCCTCCTGAAGTAATCTCAACTCCAGGATGAACAAATGCCAATCCTTTAGCCCTCCTTACAGGACAAGTGCTCTAGCCCTGACCACTCAGGTGGCCCTCTTCTGAACACATTCCTAGTCATTGATGTCTTTCTTCTACTGAGGCCTCAAAATGGGCTGTAACAATCCAGATATGGTCTAATGAGTTTAGCTCATTATCAAACCTCCGCTTTTGTTATAAATTTACTACATTTGTTAGCATATTTTACAGTATTTGCTTTTATTATCTCATGATTTCTGTTTAACTGAATAGCAAGAGATATACATGTTTCACACTTGCCTGCAAACTCTGTTCTCTTTAATAAGGAGGGCAAAAACAAATTAGAAAGGAAAGGACTACTGACAAGTAGGCTGCTGTCAGAAACTGGCAAAAGAGCCATGATTATGTTTAGTTATGATTCTCAACTTTTACCTTCAGGTGAATTCTTGTCCTGTTTTTAAGGGTACAAGAACAGTAAATTAAGTAAGGGCATTGCATAGCAAAACTACTGGAAAGAAAACCCACAGAAATATCTTTTCCTCACCAAAAAAAAAAAATCTACTGCTTGGTTTACTTTATGCCTCCTATTACTTAGAAAAACTGTGGTTGAATTTACTCTTCTCTCTGTTATTATATTCCTACATCTAAAAGTACAGAACAAGCAAATATTAGCATTGAAAAATAATGTGGAAAAGAAAGTATCAGCTCAGAGTCCTTGCAAAATAGCATCAAAGGCATTCTGGAAAAAACCCTCATCACTAGAAATATATGTCAAATTAGCAGTTTGTACTGTAATTACCCTACAGGCTTGGCATCTGTCTTATATAAGCATTTAAGCCCCAAGAAAACAGGTCAGCGTGACTTCGGATGACACTTACAAATACATAAGATTGAAAGAGCCAACCAAAACTCAGAAAAATACCATGTTAACTACATCTGCTTTCACTTGAACCATGTTACATGTGGTGTTGTTTTAACTAAGCTCCAAACACCATCTATATACATTATCCAACCGTTCTTCCAATGCAGAATTCATATTCTGTTTTGGAAGCAGGACTAACTCAATTGCCAGCCATGTGTCTTAATAAAACCAATCTTTTCCACTTTGCTTTGTGTTGCATTTGGTGTTCTGGGAGCACTTAGCAATATCCTCCACTATGGTGGGAACTGATGTGATTGCATGGCCCATGGGCCCCACCAAGGAGGCTCTCTGGCCATGCCATGGTAGACACCATCACAGACATACTGTAGCAGCTGAAAACTGAACTGCTGAAGGTACTATATGCAGCTGTAGTTCAGCCTCTTTGAGATAGGTTGGTGGTCTCTCCCAGCAGACAAGTGTGTTAATGGGAATCAATGACTGTAGCATTATAGTCTGCAGTCTAGCATAGTAGAGGATAGACAGACTCTGACTTGGGTTTACCTGGAACATGGACATCGGTTATTCTGGTGGTGGTGGTAAGACACCTTTCAGCGGAGCAGAGTGACCAGGGCCTCATTTCCCCTTCCTCATGCCACATATGCCACAGTCTCATGAGGTGGGGTAAACTTTTCCTTATCATCCATATCCTATTTTGGTGTTCCTCTAAGAGCATATTCACTTGTGTCTCTGAGCAAGCACCCAGTCAATTTTGGTTAGTGAGGAAAACTTAAAACTCCTTTTGTGTTTTTCTTTCTCTTTAGGGAAAGAATCATAGAATGTCAAGGGCTGGAAGGGATCTTGAAAGATTATCTAGTCCAATCCCCTGCCGGAGCAGGATCTCCTTCACTACGTCACACAGGAATGCGTCCAGGTAGGTCGTGAACATCTCCAGAGAGGGAGACTCCACAACCACCCTGGGCAGCCTGTCCCAGTGCTTTGTGACCTTTACAGTGAAAAAGTTCCTCCTCGTGTTTAACTGGAACTTCCTGTGCCTCAGCTTCCACCCATTACCCCTTGTCCTATCATCAGGCATAACTGACAAGAGAATGGCTCCATCCTCCTGGCACTCACCCTTTATATATTTATAAATATTGATCAAACCACACTTCAGTCTTCTTTTCTTCAGGCTAAAAAGCCCCAGCTCCCTCAGTCTTTCCTCATAAGAGAGTTGTTCCACTCCCTTAATCATCTTTGTGGCCTGCGCTGGACTCTCTCAAGCAGTTCTACGTCCCTCTTGAACTGCGGGGCCCAGAACTGGACACAATACTCCAGATCTGGCCTTACCAGGGCAGAGTAGAGGGGCAGAAGAACCTCTCTTGACCTACTGGCCACCCCCCTTCTGATACACCCCAGAATGGCATTGGCCCTCTTGGCCACAAGAGCACACTGCTGACTCATGGTCAGCCTCCCATCAGCTAGGATCCCCAGGTCCTTTTCCCCTTCGCTGCCTTCCTACAGATCAGTCCCCAACCTATACTGATACATGGGGTTGTTCTTTCCCAGGTGCAAGACTCTACACTTGCTCTTGTTGAATATCATCAAATTTCTTCCTGCCCAACCCTCCAGCCTGTCCAGATCTCACTGAATGGCAGCACAGCCTGCTGGTGTGTCAGCCACTGCACCCAGCTTGGTGTCATCAGCAAACCTGCTGACAGTGCATTCTTTGCCCTCATCCAGGTCATTGATGAATATGTTGAACAGAACCAGTCCCATCACCAACCCCTGTGGAACCCCACTAGTTACAGGCCTCCAGCTGGACTCCATCCCACTGACCACAGTTCTCTGGCTTCTTTCCTTCAACCAGTTCCCAATCCACTTCACTACCTGATCATGCAGACCACACTGCCTCAGTTTAGCCAGAAGGATGCTGTGGGAGACAGTGTCAGATAAATCAGACAAAAAACAGCACCAGATCTGCCTTTGTCCAGTCTCTTGGAACCGCAAAACCAGACTCTTTAGAGGAATAATAGCAATAACAATTTTATCTCCATTCATGTAACTAAATATACTATCCTTATTCATAAAATAATTTATTTAAGAACATTTAATTTATTCCACTTCAATGCTGAGCTCCCAACACAGAGGTGAAATTTTCCAGAAACTAGGCAAAAGACTGCTGAGTTTGTTTTGTGTCCTGAAAATCAGCTGCCTCTTTTGAGGAACACTGAGAAGTAACAAGTGCTGAGACCTCAAAAGTGTCAGTAAAACTTGAAAAGGTTTTGATATATTTATTTTGAGAGAGATGCAGATATAAAATGAGAGAGATAATTTATATGTGTATAGAATGTGATATATTTATTACATAAAAGATACATTTATTGAAATGTGAATGCATGCTTCTCAAAACAATTCACAGGTCTTTCAATTCATAACAATGGAAGTTCATTTAATTTCAGTTTTTGCAGGATAGGCATTTACAGTGTTCAGTTTCCTATTTCATGAGCTAATACTGTTTCCCAGCCAGTGACTGCCTTATGAGTTAATCTTGCACTCATTATCTACGCAAGCAAAAATACACCCTTGTGACTGAAAGAAATGGCACCTTAACAGAAAATAGAATAGAAAAGAAAAGCAGCTGCCCACTGTGATGAGAGGAAATAACCTGAGCATGATATTCCTTGAGGACCTGTTTGAATTGATACATAATGACAGCCACCGTCAAAACAAAGATAATGTTACAGAGCTCAATAAAACAGGAATAGCAAGACGGTGTAGTAATATTTGCAGTAATAAAACTGTGTTTCTGACAAAAGCCTAAATAAAGAATGTACTAATACAACCAAGGAAAGAATTAACAGGACTGGATTTCCTTCTAAGCAATCCCCAACTTTTTTGCTATAATAAAGAGCAATCAGTTGAAGGAAAAAGCATATTGCACTAGTCCTTCTGTGGTGGAGCAAAGGATTTAATAGGAATAATTTGCATTCACAGAGCAAGGAAGCTAAATGAGAAACCCAGAGTTTATGGCACCACCAACCTCACTTTTCAGCTAACATGTTAATCTTTTATTCTTTGCAGTTCATCTCCCCATACGTCATACATGTTAACCATCACTGAAAGGGATTTGCAAGGGCAGAGGTCAAATGGAAACACATCCCAGAGACTCCCAGGTCTGCAACCCCTACTCCCTGCTGCATGTCCAGACCTGACCTGCTGTCCTGCACAGGAGGGAACTGTTGTACAGTACTGATTAAAGACAGGCTCTTCTATTTCTAGCAAAAACAGTTTAAAAAATATATAAATTTTAAAAAGACAGTAACAAGGCCCTCGGTACCTACGTATTTTTGCTGAAATGACTACAGTGAATCTTTTCCCTGCACCACTGGCACCCAAGATGCTGCTTCTGAGCATGAAAATGTCCCTAGAACAAGGTCAGGACAGCAGCAGCATCAAGTGGTTCTCATTCTCCTGCGTGCCCTCACCTCAGCTTACTGTTCACCTGCACTTACAAAGGTGAACTGAGACCTACGTGCTCATGAAAATGTCATCTATTGAGATATGTTCTCTTTGACTCAGTCAAGTTTTTCTGCATATTGCCCTCTTCCTCCTCAGCCTTTATCATGGGGTCCATCCTCCAGCTCTGCTGGCAAATGTTGAGTCAATATTGTGTGTAAAGTTAACTACCAGGAGCAATCTCACCAGCTCTGACAAAGGAATCAATATAAACACACTTTTTGGCTTCTTTTGTTTATTGCTGATATGGTAGAGTATTAAAGTCCAACTTTCATTCTTTGAGTGAGAGTGTTATTCTGGACTTTTTTATTGTCTGTTGCTATGAATACAAGAAATATAAATCACCAGGACAAGTAAAGTAGCCCCTGAAAACGTGTTTCACTTAACTATTGCATTTGGAAACACACCTTTTAGTCCTTTCTCCTGCCTTATCCACATTGCAATCTTTTAATCTTTGCCAGCGCAATGCTCTCTGTAAGAGTTATATCCATAAAAATAACACGAGTGAAACAGTAATACCAGAGAACCTGAAGTAATGCAAGAGCTCAAGAAACTGCCATATTTTCACACCAGTAGCAGCTAAACTCATGAATTTTTACCTTGTAATGTGTCAGGTCTATCACTTTCTGCAGTCCTGACCCATAACTGAGACCCAAAAGAAAGAGCAACTTTGTGTGCTATGTATATTAAATGTGAGGTCTGAGCATTTGCATACAAAGTTAAAACGTAGATCTTTCTGGAAAGAACCCCTTTATCTCTGTATTTGGCTGAGTTTTCAAAAGACCTTTTCATGTTGCCTATCCTGCTTTGCAAACCCTCCCATATCTACCCCCTGGGAAGTGCAGAGGGCTGCCTCTTGCAAAACAAGCTCTTCTACAAGCAGCTTACAAAGGGCACTAAGCTTCAGATGTGTCCTGCGTTCCTTGAAGTCACCCTCCAGCCACGTAACTATAACTGCACTTTGCTGGCTTTCCCTTGCACACCTGTCCACACTGGTGTGACTTCTTCCCCTTTTGGTCTTTAAGTATCAGCATGAGGCCTGACCAACAGTACAGTCACTTCTTAAAACTTCATTTTCTCCACAATAGTTTATGGCCCTTCCCTTAAAATTCCTCTGTCTACAGAATAGCAATTTTTACCTTTTTTTTTTTTCACATAGAAGAGTTTGAATCTTTCAAGAATTTATTATATTTCAATTACTATATTGCATCTGTACAAATGTTCCTTCCAGCCTTACAGTCAAAAGCACAAAAGGGTGAACATTTCCCAATGAATGTATTGCTTTATTTTCTCCCCAGGAACCTGGAGGACTAGAGGTGGACTAGTGGTGGACTATGAACAGTCAAATCAAGGGATGGCCTTCAGTAATGATTGTGCATTATTTCCTGACAGGAAAGCCTTAGCCACTTCTAAACTACTGGAGGTCCCAGCATGACAGCTGTATGTCATGCTGACAGGAGCAGAACTCAGCCACCCAAAAAAGGTCTTTCAAGGTATTTGATTTAGTTTTGTTTCTGGTGCATATGCAATAAATGAGGAGTGAACAGGTATCAGGCCCAGACTGTAAAGGACCTGGGAGCTGTATCATGATGTACAGGACTCCATAAACATGAGGTCTGATACATGTGCCCTGGGCAGGCTTTGATCTACCCACCTTCCATCAAGCCTGCACTGCCTGCCTTGCACACACCTGTGTACACTGACCTGAGGCTGTCCATATCCTAACTTCTCATCCAGGCTGGGCCACACCTGCTTCTGTGGCAGTCACATCCTCAGGGTCAAAAGCTCAGAGCCTGCTGTAAAATAAAATCTGATCAGGACACCTGGGATTCCTCCTGCCAAGTCTCCTGGGGTTTGGTACTCATTGTAGGAATGTGTCCTCACTGCTAGGTTGTATCCCATCCTATGTGGTGAAAATGACTGGTTCTCCTCTTGAAGCTGGTAACTGTAGAAAAAAACTAAAAAGCAGTTGCTCTGTCAGTGGCTCATTGCTCTGTGCATTGAGAAGGCATGGAGATTTGTCTATAGAAGGAAATCCAGTCACTACTGACATTTTACTGACCACAGTCAGGGTGCGACAGCCATGTGGCTCCTGGTGGGGCTGGGCAGGCATCAGCTCAGGACCCTACAGCACCACAGGTATCTGTCTTCAGCAGCTTCATGCATATCCTCCCTGGGGGTCCTGATCTTTGAAGGGATAATTTCCCAACATTTATCCAGTACAAATCTTAGGCAAAGAGCTACTGTGCAGTCAGAAAAAAAGGCAGTTCTTAATGTGGAAGGATGAAATTCCTACTTTTTTGTAGGTTGCTGAGTGAGAGATATCACATGAGTAGGTGAATTGGTTGTTTTTTCCTTTGATACCACATAAATAAAATTAACAAGTAGATTCTTTGTTCATTCCAAAGACATCTTTTATTTCAGATTTACTGCAGTGTCACTACAGAGACAGATTTTGTTATGATGTTCTCCAGCACAAGGTTGAATAATTGAATTGTCAGCTGAGCAACTAGTTGAGATCTTTAAAAAATATTTATGACTGTAAAGCACAGAAGCATTGTAGTGTTTTCACTACACATTTGTTCCCTCTTTAAGGCTTTCAGATCATTCAAATAGAGTCAGTGATTATTATTTTAAAGGATGCTTCTAATATGTTATTATATTATCTCTGCAGAAATTGAACATGCATCAGTCCAGGCAAGGTTGTCATTGCTAGCAACAGCTTTTGGAACCACAGTTATTTATGTATTATGTATTGCTATCAATCACAGTAGAGGTATCAGCATCTTTCTTCTCAAAAGAAAACAGGTACACACATGTCCTTTATTATTCTCTTCCCTTTTGATGCCTCTTCTCACATACAGGAACTACCACTTTTATATCTTAACAACTGGTAGTATTAAGTATTAGAAACCACTCTGGACTGTCTAGGGCAGATATTAGAGCCAAAATTCCCAGACATCAGAAAATAAGGTACTGTAGCAGCTTCCTTAAATGTAAAATTGCAGACAGAAATCCAAAGCCAGTCAGAGATGGAGATTGAAAAGTTTATAAAAGGATTTGGTGAAGTACTGCTGACTGCAACAGCACACAATGGGACAGAGAGATCCAGGAGACCTTCTCCAGTTATATAATTATTAATGTATTGATAAATATTCTGTTGCAATAACAACCCAGTGCTACCTTTATCCTCGAGGTTGTGACTCCCTTGCACAGTGCTCCTCCACAGAGCAAGGCTAAGAGTGTGAACGTGCCACTCAGAGCACAGACCTCCGGTGAAATCAAAGGCATCCCATGCCTCCAGAGGCACACCCAGACACCACCTCACAGTCCTGTGCCTTCAGTCACGGCACCATCAGAGCTGCCAACAGGGCCACCTGCCTGCCCCTCGCTCCCTGGGCAGCCCCGCTGGTCACAAATTACTCTTTGGAGCTGCTGGGTGTTCTCTGCAAGTAGCCTTAATTAGTAAATGAGCACTGATAACAATGACAGCTCAAGTAATATCCAACTATAACAGGGCCATAAACAGAAATCAAATGCTTTCTTATTAGGTCATTTAAGCGGTAGATAATATGAGTTTCTTAAGCCATCAGAGTGACAATTTGAATAGATTACTGAAACTTGATATCGGCTTTATCTTCCAAAATAAGGTATTTTCAAATCTTTGCACCCCTTGCAAAAGCTCTGCCAAACCTGCTTGCTACCAGCATGAACAACACTACCAAACTCAGGAGTAAACAGAAGGCTTAGTAAAAGCATTCATGTACAGCAGGCTGCTGGACTGGGCAAACAGCAGAACGAAAGCCAGCCTTCAAGCAAAGACTTTCAGGAGGGATAATAGAAGAGCATAAGCAAATAGAAAATAGTCTACATTTTAAAACCAAGTGAACAATTGGCCAACCTCCTATAATAAATATTTTGTCCTTTCTGCTGATGAATTAGTCATGAGGCTTTCTATTGGATTTTTTCATGCTAAATTTCTGGGTTACATCTAAACGTATTATAGAAGGAAATCTTTTCTACATTGATCACATTTTATTTTTCCCTAAAAGAGCAGGTTTTATTGCTTTTGAGGAGATAAAAGATGTGGTTTCACCTCTAGACACTGAAACGAGTATATCAGCATAATCCTTCTTAATGCTTTCTTTGCTACTTCAGCTGTGTAATCGTTTCCAAAAATATCTGTATGACTAGGGATCCAAGTGAGCTCAACAACAGCGCCAATCGATTACAATTGTTCACACAGCTGTATGACTTAAGAATATATCCTTTATCCTTATTTGGACTGCTAACAGAGAACCAGTCAAACCCTGTAGGATTTTATCTGTTTGCATGAAACAGCCTCATGAGTAACATTAACCTGCTAGTTTAAAGGTGGGATAATACAATTACCTAGAGCTACATTTTGCAGCCCTACTTACACATGTAAGCACATAAAACTACCTCAGGAAGCATTGAGTAACTAACAGGAAAATAATCAAACCGCTGTGATGAGAGAATACATAAATTAGTGTTTCCAAATTTACAGAGCCAAAGTTGATGGGGACTTCCATCGCCTCTAGGCAATTTGCATCCTTGGACACAAAAGATGAGTAGTTCACCAACAAAATATTAATGTTAATATATCATATCCAAGTAATTAAAGACAATTCTTACACAGTAATTTTTAGAATATTACAAGGCACCAATGAAGAGGCAAAGCAATTTTCACTGACAGGTTATTGATTCATGTAATTTAAATTATACTAACATATACCAAACTGTTAAATACTGGTGACACTGTCACTTAGTCATCAGAGATAACAGGTACAATTGAAACACTGGGAGACAAAAAGAACGTAGATATTTGTCATGGAAAATAAAAATTATTTTTTCATTTACAGTGTTTCCTGATCCCAAAATGTATACTGTGTTGGATTGCACATCCGACCTCACACAAGGCCTCTTTCTGAAAAGAAAATGAGGTCTTCCCACCTGCCAAGCAAGTACCATTAGGTTCACAGATCAATATAAGGCTAAACTGAAAGTACTTTTCTAAGTCATGGCAAAATAAAAGTGTTTAAACACTTTATAAGAATTTAAATAGATGATGCAAAGAAAATGCAGCTATTATCAAGACATTTCTTCAACTATGAAAGACATATCAAAAACATTTATTGATATCAGGTTTAACTGTTTGGCTTGAATGGGGTCAAGTATTTGTCAAACCCTGAGAAAACTGGCACAAGACTTTAAAAGAACCATGAGTGTTGGATTAGAAATTTCCATTGCTCTGAGGTGGTCTGTCTTAGTTCTGGAAAAAAGAAGCTCTTACAACAGTGTGCTGCACCCCTGAGACCACAGCAAGCTTCTACATTGCTTTTCAGCTAAAGAAGGCTAAGACCAAGGTGATCTTTCAACAGCTTCTTCAGTTTATTCACACGATTTTCAAAATAATTCATCCTGTTTTGTCAAGTGATACTGCACTGATGACTTCCAGGAATTGTTTAATAGCAGAGTTATCTACAACATGAGGTTACATATTAGTAGCACAAAACCTCTGTTAGTGAGGAAAGTTCTGTTGTATGGTGCTTTTTTCTATCTTCACAGAAAATACCTCTTCTGAGAGTTCTTGGTTTTCCTACTATAAATCTAACATAGTGTTACTTACACCTATACAAACTTTCTCTAGATGTATTTTGTAATGTTTTTCAGTGGATCTGAAGGACCATATACTAATTTTATGGCCTGTCTACATTGTCTCCTTTGTATTTGTATTTGCATTTATGTTCACAATATGCTTTCTTTTTAAGACACTCTTGTGTTTACACCAGCAGCACTGTTGTCTCACAAACCTGCAGCAGTTCCACTGCTGGCCTATATTTCCATATTTGCTTTCTGCCTATTTACAGTAGAACAATACTTCTGGAGAGAGTGAGAGACCCACTCAGTCTGGCATGCTTTCTCCCAGTCTACAGTATATTTTGTATGATGTAAAGTCCCATTCCACTTAAGTACGTTTTAATGACGTAGATGATTGAGATTTTTGTTCTCTGATGGCTGGCTGCATACATTTAATTGTGTATCACAAAAGAGGCTTCAGATGCCACAGTTATAATAAAATTGCCAGCATACCATTCACATCCCTTTCATGCATCCATTTGCACTTCTGAGTTTATAAAACAGCTTAGCAAAATTAATTATTTGATAATACAATGCTTTTTTATCTCCAATTCAATCACTGTCACTTAAAAGGTATGTCTCTACTGCATCCTATATCTGAGCACACATCAATTTTTTTTTTTTTTGTGATGATCAACATTAAGAACTTTTTGTGAAGATCGCGCATTCAACAACCACCTCCCTATTGAACTTTTGCTATTGTAATTGTTTAATTTCTGCTTAGATTATTTAACTTTCCACTCTTGTTTTTCCCAATTACTCCTAGAATAGGAAGGAAAAAATCCTTTAGGAACGTCATTTGCTAGTGACATTTGTGAAACAAGTCCACACAAATACAACACCATATCAACATGACATAAGTGGTCATCAGGTAAGTGTACATCTGAATATATGACTAAAATATTATTATAAATCAGATATTTCAAAAAACCTATAATGGATTTAATTTCAAACAACTACATATTTGTGAAGATACGATAGAAATTATGTTCTACAAGACCAAAACTAGTTTTTTGGTGACTGTCGGGAAGTTATGAGCATGTAACGGATTGAAGTACCACGCCCTTTGTCTTTTTTTTAGAGAAACATGGGTATTGTCCTAAGAGTTTAATTCCTTTTTGGCCTTATAACTTAATAGTCCTGGATTTTAGAATTAAAGTTCTTTTTACTTGAGAAACAGAAAGTAAAAATCTAGATGAGAACTGCATATGCTATTTAGTACAAAGACATATTCACTGTATGGGTTTCTGATTATTTCAGATGGAATTTAAGAAGCTGATTAAATTGAACCTCTCTTCTTGATGTGAAAAGCTTACAATAGCCATCACAGGAGAAGTAATTTAATATTTAATGTTTATCTTCTGTTTTAGAGTTGTTTTGAGAATTTCTTTTTCCCTAGTGTCAGAGGAAACAGAAATCCTATAAACTGTCTATAATAAACCAGCATGAGTTTCCACTATGACTGCAACATTTATCCGGGGTAGTTACTTTCCTTACTGGAAGATGTTTTATGATTCATGTCATTCATTCCACCAGCATTCCACCAGGGTAGAGATATTGCATGATGCACAAAAGGCCACAACATGCATCTGGAAAGAAGAAATCTACCTGAGGGTTCCCTGACAGTGGTCTTAGCTCACAGCACTGTAACAAAGCAAGGTTCTCACTGCCATGAGGAAAGTTTGTCTGTCTGCTCCCCCATCCAGCACACATTCAGCCAACCAGAGGTCCAGGCAACATTCCCGTTTCCATCTTGTCTGCCCTTTCTGTCACGCAAACCCCTGAAAAGGAAACTCCATTTAAGACAATACAAACCCTGGGAAGGAACATGAACTTTTGGAAGCAGTTAATAAAACAGTACTGTACTTAATTTTGTGTTTGGTTTGAACAATGCTTCTGGACAAGAGCCAATCAAGTCAGTGTTGACACAGGAGAGTGGTTTGTGGTCTACCATAGTGTTCCCTCTTCTCCATTTGAAATTTGACCTTCTCCCTCCAAGGGCTGGCACTGAAATAGTCCAAGGCCAAACTGGGACACAAAGTTCCAGACTGGAAGGAATGCTCTCCCATAGAGCAGGTGGTTAGAAAACCACCTTGTGCCCTCATTTCCTTGACATTCGTATTCACTTTTTATGCATCAGTCAGATAGTTGCTCCTCAGAAGACACAAACCACAGATCTCAGTAAGTCTTAGGCATGAAAATGAAGGTACTGCTATGCAATTATTATTTCCACTGAGGAGTTCTTATATTGCCATCTTTTCATGAACATGGCTTAGTTGACTGCAGTATGCTGTACCACTGGGGAAACAGTGCTATCAGTTCTTAAACCATAGCTAATCCAGCACACAGGAACCCATCTCCTCACCTGACTGGGAACAGCTGGAGTCCTCTCCTTTGTGCCTCACCTCATAAAGCTGATGAGACCCTTGGCCAAGTCTTCTTTGCTACCTAAAAGCAGTAGGTAAGGAATAAGGTTCCATGCAGCAGAACCATACAGCCCAAGCAAGCATGGCATTGTCACTGCTAGTAAAAGCCCGTAACCTCTGTATTAGGTCTGCAAAGCCTCGGAGCTAGGACGTGTCAGGATGGCTTTGTTTGGATTGTCTTGGCCTGCCTGGACCTCCATTTTAGCTAACTGAGCTATAACAGTAATTATTTACCTGCCAGGTGAATATTACCTAATTTGTTTATGATTTAGCTTTGCTTTGTAGGGTTGTATATTATAATGCTTATTGTTATTATACTTTTGAGATTTCTGTATATAAGAGATAGTAAAGGAGCAATAGTTATTTTGTCTAGAGGCAGCTATGACCTAGAATAAAGTAACGGATTACAGTAAAGGTTTTGTAAGTGTGGAGAGAGGATGAAATTAGAGGCTCTTGGGCTATAAACAAATCACTGATAATCTATTACTGGTCATTAAGCCCTTGGAAGGCCAGTGAAACTGGCTTTAGAGATAACAAAAGGAACAAAGAACAAATATTCAACACCGGCAATTAAAACATACTATATATAGTATATTTAGATGTAACATGGATTTTGGACCAATGAGGAAAAAGCAACGTGTAGTACGTGCTAAGAAACGTATAAAAATAGCCCCAAGCAGATTCTACAGTAAAGTGGAAGAAATCCTCAGCAACATCATACTTCTTCCAGTGAAGAACTTGGGACGCTAATAACTCACTGTAACCTTCTCGCCTGCTTCTTGAGGACCAACAGAAAGGTAAGCATAACACCCAAGAAAGGGGTAAACATGAGAAACTTTGTGTATACAAGCTTCAATTGCATAATGACTGGGAGTGAGCTACAATAACTGGAAAATTTGAAGCGCTGACTTTATCATAAATGGGACTATTAATAACTCTGTGATTAGACTGCTAATACCTTAATTATTTTTTGGTTTGATAGGCAAGGTTTGGGCTTTTAGCCCACACAAATTGTGCAGCGTGTTTTGTTTGGTGTATTATGTACCCATGAAGCTTAGTTGTAATTGCGGTTGCAACACAAAAATACATTAAAAATGTTGTTATTCTTAGGAGTCTATGGTCTACACAATGACAAAAAAAAACAAGTACATGAGACAGAAGTTGAAGTATAAGTAAATACTAAACCAAGATTATCTACAGGAGACAGGGATTTCAGAGAGACAGTTCAGTTGTGCCTATTGCTTGGAAGAATAAATAAAGCCTCCTTGGTTTAGAGAAGATGAACACTTTTTATCCTGACAGCTTTGTTTTCCCATTAGTAGCTTCCCATGGCATTGCCATCAGATTGTTGACAGAAATGTGGTTTTGTAAGAATTAATTTCTAGAGGGGGTGGCTCTGTCCCTTAGGCCATTTTTTTTTTCACAATAAAAGCAGCTTTTCACATTGCTAAAATTAGTCTTTCAGTTGACTTTGCTAGCAGAAATGTGACAAATACTTCTGAAAATTCTTATTAAGCAAATTTCATGGAGATATTTATTTTAACTTCCTGATATCCTTGAAAAAAACCAAAACAAAACAAAAAACAAAAAACAGAGTACTCCTCTGAGGTATATGCACACATTTAAATAACTTCTTAAAAAAAAAACAGGATGCAGATGAGTATGGTCAAGATGACAATAGCGTTGCTGTAGTACACACTGGTGTTTCCAGTTCCATTACTAGCATCTCATACAGTCTACCTAAACCTTCTGTCTGTTTGCTTTTTGATTTTTCTAAGAAACAAAGTGGACTGAGTGACTGGAGGGCAGAAGGCCAAATAGAACTAGGTAGAAATTGTCTTCTTGTTCATATGCAGTCTTCTAGGGCTGCTGTCAGCATATTTTCAGAGCACACCTGCCTGTGAAGTACTACTTGTAAAACCTGAAAGTCTGCATCTTTACTTTTTCTGGGAGACGTTTTATTCCCTCTTCATTGAGTAAGCTGTGAACACTACCTTCACAAAAAAATAAACCTAATGTGTCTGGGATACTGCCTGAGAAAGAAACCAGAGAAAAACTCAGTTCTACTACGAAGTGTACTTTTAAAACAGTTGAAAGAACAGAGAAGCTAGAAAAAAATACAGGAGCAGAGAGAAGAGTCAGTGCTGTGAGTTCAGCAAGAGGGAAGTGAGTGAGAAAGAAAGAGACTTTGAGAATAGAACATTTGTTGTTCTACCAAGATCAAAAGCAAGACCTTTTGGAAGAATTATGTCATTTAATAACAGCTTACAATCATTTCTGAAGAAATTAAACTCCAGTGGGTTAGGTGTTAATACCCTTTCTCTACAAAAAAAATGAAGAGAGGTCAGAGGCCTTCATGTTCTCAGCCCATCTGGACTTCCATCTGCAGACAGCTGAGCACCAGCCTTTCAGCCACCCAGGGTCCTAGCTCTGGGCACTGAGAAAGGAAAGAGATGATGGGATACTTACCTGGGTCTGCTCACCCTTGGATCAATCCCAGTTTTACACTTGCTCAACAGGTGACAACGCTAGCACTGGCTAAAGCTGCTGTGTGCACAACCCACTCTCCACATAGCATTGGCATATGCAACCTTGTTTCTTTCAAGAACTGATTCAAGACCTTCCTTTCATCAATCTGAGCCACACCACTCAAGTGGTTATGCAGACAACTATCTTAGTGAAACCAGCACCTTGCATTTGTTCAAATGACTTCCTTTTCTGCAATCTACTTGTGGGGGGAAGATGGACTTTGATAACTCCATGGGAGTTACAAAGTGAAGGCCTTTATTACCAGTACATCCTTTGTTTATATAGAGCAAGCTTCACAAATCACACACACCAACAACAGTGATGATTGGATACATGAAATAGCACACACACCGTTCACATGCCTAAATCTACTACATGATTGCTTGCTAAGTCGCCCAGTACGCCCCACATTCTGTTTTTCTCTACTTTGTTCTGCCTTATCTTCTTGCTTCATTGCTTTTTCTCTGCTGTTCTTCTTCCTTTGTGCTCTTTCCCTTCATGCTCTTTCCATAACTCAAGGACAGTTCATGATAACAGTGTCCATTTTCCTCCAACCAAGATCCCACATCTACTCAGCAGCCAAGCATAAGCAGTGATGGCCAGTGATATCATAAGCACTCCAAAGCCCTGAATAAAACTACTGAGGAGTCTCAGAGACCTGATAACACTCCAGACATTCAAGTCATCTCCGTCATTGCCAGGCTGGCACAAGAAGTCATTTACTCACTTAAGTAGCCTATTCATCTTCATGCCCCATTTTTACTGCTCTCCTTCATAATGCAGGACAACTCATTTTTCTTTGAGTAATTGTAATATATTAAATGTATCACTAGACAAGAAGTTCTACCCTTCTTAAGGTAGTGTAGCTACAAAGATTTCAAAATAATTTCTCCAAGGCTAAATGTTAAATATTTTTGTCTGTATCTGGTAGTTATTACTCACATGATAATGAAGTTCCTGTTTGCAGAAGGAAAACAAAAAAGGAGGGAAAGAAAAATGCATTCTATATGTCTGACTAGCCTAGAAGAAAAATAATGCTTTTCAAGCTCTTCCTGTGCTGGATGATACTGAGAAATATTTGTTAAGAAGTCTGTGTCTGAAGAATTTATTTTTACAAGTTGTCAGGAAGGATTAAAGCAGGACATAAATGCCAGGCACATGCAGTCAAACCAGCTTGATGGGGGACTTAGGGCCTGCAGAGCTTAGAGGAAGAGATTTAAACTAAAGTGGTAGTATTCAGTGGAATAAGTGGAGAGCCTGGACATGAAGAGACAGTATGGCTCAGCTGATATGTAGTAATTCCTTGAGCAGCATATTGGGTGTATGTTTGAGTATTTTGGCAGTAGAGGTGATTTTGTCTGCAACTGAATTCAGCAAAAAGTCTGGCTGTGCCAGTGGTGTGATTTCCTAGCTGCTGGAGTGAGGTTCTCAAAATGCATTTGGGGTTTTTGTATTCTGAGTCCAGCAGATTGATTTATCTATATTTTCTTTGCTGTTATTAATAAGGTTAATATACCTCCCTGCATCTTATTTTTAATTAGCTAGATGACAGCTGTAAAGACACGACATAAATAGGATACAATAACCTGATACGGTTATGGGCAGAAGAAGCTGAAAAGCTTATTCTCTCTCTAGCAAACAAAAATTTCAGAATATGGTTGCATCTTAAATGTCAGAAAAAGAGAAAATGGATGGTTTTTTAAAAGTGAAATTAAAAAAATCATTTCAGCTGAAAGATCTATAACATTTTGCAGGTATATAAACATCCAGAAGAGATATTCAGCTTTCCAGAATACATCATACACCTCTTGTTAATATCCACTAAATATGACAGTTCAGCTTCATGGAATGAAAGCAAGTCCAGTTAGAGATACTAAGCAGGGGAAAAAAATCATCCCTGACTTACGGATATTCATAAATAAACTTCTAAGTGAAAGCGCTAGATGCACTGGAATGACTTATTGGACACACATGGTTTGTAGTGTATCGGGTAGGTTTCAGCTCAAAGGCATTATGATCTATCAATAAATATTTCTTAAATTAACATTTCTTTTCCTAGCCCCATTTTGAAATTGTATTGGACACAAACACACAACCTAAAATATGGCACACATTCCTATGAATTTTAAAGTACGGTGTCTCTAGGTGTTGAGAAAACTTTACAGAAATAAAGCACTACCAGTATGATACCATTACATTTGTGCAATCTTCATACCTCCCCACATCCCATGGAAAAATACACTCTTCCAGCTCCAGAAAGGATCAGTTAGAATCTCAGAACCTAGGCTTTGCTTTTGGGCATTGATTATAGTTTATCTGTGAAATGCTAGTAAGTTAAAATCCTACATATTGCTCTGCTGATAATGTCACAGAGGCACCCACAAAACAGACAGCAGTAACTGTAAAATGCAGATTTATTGTAACCAGAATTACTCAGCACTCCTGACAAAAGTAAGCTGCAAGTTTGGATGTCAGTTGGGAATATACTACTACATAACTAATTCCTAAGCACTAAGGGATATTATTTCTAGAAAGATGAATCAAAATGTGCACACACTCACTTATAAAAGGGAAAACCTCCAACACAAGGATACCCAAACGGGGTCTCTCACCCCAATGGGGTGAGGGTTCACTCCTCAAAGTGAGGGTAAGGACTCACTCTGTCTGTAGAAGTATCACTGGATGGTGTCCCAGTCCAAGAGTTGGAGGCAGTGCTAGGCTAATGGTTGGACTTCATGATCTTAATGGTTTCTTCCAACCAAAAACATTCTATGATTCTACCAAACAATAACTTTATCATAGATGTCAAAGAATGTTTTGGCCACCTGGTAGGCATTGTCGTCATCAGCATATGTTCCCAGAAATTAAGTGAGCAGTAGTGTCACGGGTTTGTTGTAATTTAAGGAAATACTAGTTAGACATGAAGCAACATGCTTGAAAGCAGCAGGAACCCAGAGTAGCCTTCAAAAACACAAGCACAAGAGCCATCTCTAGTCACAGGGTATCTTTATCTGCTGAAACAGCAAGGAAGGCTGACACTGAATAGTATTATCATCTTAGAAATGGAAGTGTCACTATGTATATGAATAGATTGCAAATACCACCTGAACTAAATTACTTCTATTTAGCATTCAAAGCATGGTATTTTATCTGCATGTATCTTCAATGCCTTTAATCCCCACTTAAAAGCCAAAATGGCAGATAACCAAAAAATAGAAAATAATACTAAAAATGGAACAGTTCATACAGTTGAATTTTCCCATTTCCTTCTGACATTATTATAAGTAAGAAGTCCCTTTAGGATCATCTTTATTGATCTTATGTGCATTGAAGAGTAATGAGACACAATGAAAACCTGAGACATCTCACATATATGTTTGTCAGTGTAGTTCCTCTGGAGATATTAGATTTATAGGCAGGAATCCAAGAAATCTTTAACCAAGCTGGGAATAGCAGATGGAAAAACGCTTCAGCCATTACTGCCTTTCAATCTCCCATGTGTTGATCTCACTTCTGACAGGAAAAATTATTCCCCTTCTCACGCTCATCACTTCTCAAACACTTTCTCGGAGATGATTGAAATGAAGCATGGACAGGCTGGATGAGGTTAGGTTATATAGAAAGAAACTAGAAATGGCTGTATCCTCAAAAAATCACCTGTTCCTTAGCTTTGAACATGTGATCACACCAGAGCTCATCTCATCTCCGTATGTATATTTTTGTCTTGTGTTTTCATTTGCTGAGCACCTTTTGAAATGCTGTTTATCTTGGTCTGCAGCTCCAAGCAACCTGTGCCACTGACCTGCTTGAAAGCCCAGTGCTTCCCTCAGTCTTACAGATGTGCCATAAAGAAAATTAGAGTTATCAAAAGTTCTAGAGCTTATGCTCAGCAATGGTTTGGATACTCCCAGTCTGTAGAAATAGATAGCAAACAGTTACAGTCAACAGCTTCAGCCTGAGCACATTAAGAAAGTGAACCATCACATGAAATAGTGTCAAGCAAAGTTCAAGAAAGTTTGTTGACTTTATCTGAAGGGGATTTATTATCCAATTTGTCTCCTAAACACCACTTTCTTCTTTTTTTTTTTTTTTTTAATTCATGTTTTATAGAATAGCTTCAGGGCAAAGGAACATGAAGTTAATCTGAATTGTTTTCAGTCAGTGATGATGGGATTGTACAGAAACTCCATGGGTTTAACAGCAAGAGTCGCACCTGTGATTCTGTGAAGGATACAAGAATTGTATGTTTGCTGGTTCTGGGAAAGCTGATGTCAAGCAAACTATTCCTAAACACTAAGGACCCAGTTCTTTACTCCCAATAAACTATGCTTTGCCCAGAAATGCCATGACAGGGCAAGAATACAGGACAAAGCTTATTTTTAAATTATGCTACTGTGTGCTCAGTTTTCAGGTAGAAATCCATCCTATTCTGGAATCATTGTTTTGAGTTAACTAGCGTAGATTGATGGTGTTTTGTCATCTCCAATGTATCAATCCTGAAAGACCTGTTGGTTTCTATCCTGAACACTTTTTCAGTTTTGGACCTCAGGATAAGCACCTAGCACAAGATCTGGTTTATTACATACTCCAGTCTGTGAAGGCTGCAGGTAACAAAGAAAGGTTTTACAATGCTAGAGCCAGAACTTTTGTTTCAGATGCTAAAACTTTAAGGCATATTCCCAAGACTAAAACTTCCCTGTCAAGGAAAGTATAAAACCAAGTATATTTCAAACAGTGACATGGCAGAGAGAGCAGAGAGTTAAAAATGTTTATCACCAACCTTGAGATTGCATTTATCAGTAAATTTCCATCAGCATTTAAGGTGCCCCATGATGTCCCTGTGGGCACAGGACTGCTTTTCCCAAGGGCAGTGATCCTAGTTGTGTGTCCTGGGAATCCCTATCTCAGTATGCATTTGCTGTCTGATGGAGAGCTTGCAGCACAAAGTGACAGGCTCTGTGACTCTTTTCTTCTTCCCCTTCTGGGTTTTTTTAGAAGGTTGACATCTCTTCTTCCACAATATCTCTGAGCCTGGGGAAACAACAACAAACAACATGCAGCTTTGTAACACCATTGCTCTTTTTTTCTCCTGAAAGAGGGAGCACAGGCAAGTGATGATAGGAGACAACAAATGGGGGGGGAGGAGGGGGGGAAGTGTGAGAGTTGAGAGCTCAAAAATGTATCACAAGTACCCCAGAAAGGGAAACAGAGACGAACGCACCACTCCCGGCAGACTGCTGAGGGTTGTTGAGGTTGTCTGTCTTGGAATGATAGGCATGCCCCACAGTCACAGTACACCCCCTCTTGTGCCCTACCTTTCTGATTACAGAAATGAACAGAGTGGCCAGAACAAGCAGCTTCTGTGATTAACTTGACATTTGAATGGGAGAGGCAAAAATGGAGATGTGAGAGGTGGAGTGGAGGCAGAAGATGTGAGAAATACTAGGGGAGCTAGAGGAGGGACCATAGGAGGTTGCCACAAGCTCACGGAGGTGGAGGCTGTGCAGGAGGGGTGACAAGGAGCTCCTGCCTCTTTGTGGCTGCAGGGGTCCTAGCAGGTCTGGAGGAGGTCCTGGGATAAGACCAGCAGCCCAGAGCAGTCTCCTGGAGGGAGATTACAGCAGAGGACAGCAGAGGGTTGCAGTCAAAGGAAAGCTCTCGGTGGTGATGGAGAATGTTGGGACTCCCCATGTCAGACTGCCCACTGCGGGGAGCATGCCTGCAGGGCCTGGGGAAAGGAGGTTTGGACCCAGCTGTGTGTGCAAACAGGTGGCCCTGCCCTTCCTTCTCCAGGAGGACACCAAACCTGATCCAGTGCAACCCAGCCAGAAGCAGCCCTGTGCTCTCCTCCCGAGCCTGGGCAGGGTCACATCAGGGTGCAGGCTGCTGCAGCAGGACCATGGCAGGGACAGGACTAATAGGCAGATTACCAGTGACCTTGCCTGAAGAGCAAGGATGGAGCAGCCCTGCCCATCCCTGCAACTTCGACCACTCTGACACCCTGGACCAGGGCTCATTCCGTGCTGGGGCCAGTTTTCATGCAGCAGCATCACACAACCTGTGAAGCACCAGCAGCTCCCAGGACTCCAGAGGACGCTTAAGTGGGTACAATTCACCCGTGTCTGTATTTCTGCACTGCTTGAGCTTCTGTTTGCTGAATGGTTGCCCATCATCAGGTATCCAAGATCAATAAAAATAAATTTGACACACTATAGTCTATAGGAGACTTCTTGTCAGAGGCAAATAGTAATAGCCAGTAAGACCATCTCAGGAAGGGAGAATAACGGATTGGAACACAAACACACAGGAAGTACAAATAAGCACATCCCCTCATAATTCAGATTTTTTCCCATTTTTCTGAAAACCCTATCACTATATATGGCCTTCACCACAGCCACACTACACAGGATATGCCTTATTCTCTTTCTAAACAAAAGTGCTCAGATGAAACTCATGTACAAGATGTCCTTGTCCTTTTTCTTATACATTTGAATCCTGAAAGTATCCACGTGTATAGTAGGAAGATCTTTCCCAATGCTACTGTCAAGTTCACCACTCTCATGTTTTCAGGTTAAATCTAATCTTGCATTCATGATACAATTTTTTTTTGAAGCATCTCAGCCTCGATAACTATTGTTGCAATAAGAACGATGTACAAATATCTCTCTGGATTTCATTGGAAGTCATCTGTAAATCCTGGTTGCAATTTCAGTTATATTGAAGCTGCAAGCCACAATTCATAACTGAAAAATAATGAAAAATAACCATTGGCCATGCTGTGTTTGGTAATTCCTTATGATTTATAATCAGTTTCAAATAGCACTGGCCTTCAGTAAGTAAAAATGTATGGTTTTGTTTATTTCCATGACTAAGATTAAGGTTTTTGTTAACTCACAAAGTACTATGATCATTTGTTTTTTCGACACTGTTTAAAAGTATTACCTCAACATATGTCTCAAAATCCTCTATGGATTATTTACTCTCAGGTCAGAAATGTCTAATTAATTCCTTCTATTTCTAATTTTTGTCATTAATTATATGCAAGATCATTGTGACAGCATTCTCAAGAAGCTACGTTAGGTACATATTGCTCTTTAAAATTCAGTACCCAAGTATTGTTGGAGAACACAAAATGCTGATTATTTTCTTCTGATTTACTTGGAGTTTGTGCTAACTTTTCTTCCAGTATGTTATTATTTGTGTTACATGGCATTTGCAGTGTTGTTTGTCCAGCTTCGGCCCAGAAGCACACTTTCTTTCTATGGCTGCCCTGAGACAGTGTTTTTCATCAGATCTAAATGTTATCTAGATAAGTCTTACTAACCTGAAAGGCATGAAAAATTTATCATGTTTCGACTCAGGTGCCAAATGCAGCCTAAATAGACATCTGAGAAAACAGTGCAGCTCACAAAGGTTCCTTGGAAGCTCAAAAAAACTGCCTTTTTTCTCTTCTTCCTAATATGAACACCCACCAGGAGCCTTGTAATGTACTAAGAACAGCAAGGTATTTGTCACTGACTAGATCTTCTCTTCATAGTGTAACAGACCTGTTTTGTTTCTTCATGTCCATCTATGGGCAATCAAGGGCTTTCATCCATCTTTAACTACAAGAATTATTCTGTCAGTTCCTCCAGTCATCCCAGAGTAATGAAAGTATCCAGCTCTTTCTTTAAGCATGGCATTACAATATGAAGGGCTCACATAGATGTGAGAAATGTTGGACAGTTTGACCACTTCCTCCATTATTTAATATTTGTAAGGCATTGATCCACCAGGAAATGGCTTCATTTTTTTTCTCAGCTATTTTTGCTCTTATTCTTACATAGGATCTAAATATATTGAACACCCTGATGCTCTGAAAGGCATAGCTCTTGTCCTTTTATTCCATATATTATGAATTTGTACATTTATTTCTCAAGTATCTTCTGTGGGGTTAGCCTTGTGACTTTAAGCTCTGTGAGTCAACTGTCTTCCGTTTCCTTTAAATGTTATTTTAAATGTAATTATTTCTGGCAGCATGTTAGTTGAGGGATCAGCTGAAAAAGAATCCTACTCAGTTTAATCCCAGATACGCCCACTATTTTGGTACCCTTTGCTCCTGTAAGAAATTCCAAGATTACCTCACTGTTTTATGTTGTCTATACCTTTTCTTTCCCAAGCATGCTTTCCTAGTTAGTTTCCAGTAAGTCTTCCATAAGCAGGTGTACAAAATAATTATATTTTACTCTCTTTTTTATTGGCAGACATTGCTTGCAAATCTGGAGTGCGATAGTATTTAATCCCCTTCAATTCATTCTTCAAACTTCTAAAATCTCAGTGCTAGTGAGAGTCTCTTAGCCCATTTCTCCTATCTGGACTATGAGCCAGTCCAGTGATTTTTTGATGCTCAAGGCATCTGTTTTGAATTACGTCTCATTCCAAACAGATGTGTAACATGAAGAGTTTTGCATACTTCCAGAGGTTTATCCCATAAAGACCCACTTCTCAACATGTATCTATCACAGGCTCTGACTCCACAGGATCAAGGTAGCTGATGAGAATATCTGCAAAATCACAGTGATCAGGTACTTTCAACAATCCCCCATGTCAAATATTTCATCCTAATGTGACATTCTTATTGTCCCTACCCACAGCTGGAATGGCATAGGAGGGCCATGGCAAAAAAAAAAAAAAAAACACACAAAAAAACCCCCAACCTCTCCTTCCAGGCAAATAGCTGCTCTTGCACTTCTACAACATTCTTTCCTTCTGCAACTCCCAGGTTAGTCTTCAAAGAGCAGCCAAACCTTAGTTCTGGCCAATAGCCAAGAGGCAAGTCAGTGCCAGCATGACAAACACAACCACAGCTTCACCTCAGCTGTAAATACAAGGACTGGGACTTTCCCTGAGACTTTGACAGGAAGCTCTTTCACCCTGCAGAAGGCTTGCAACATCCCCTCATCTCACCCTCCCCTGGGCACTCAGGGCTTCCACTAGATAAATGCCAACCAGGCTGTCTGGTTTTCTGCAGTCTGCTCCAGGCAACAGGACCTCTCTACAGCTCCTGAGGTCTCTGTCACTACATCACAAACAGCGTCTCACCAGCAGGGAAAGCCCTGGCTTGCTGCCTAAAGGAACTGCAGAAGGTTGAGCAAGCTCACAGGTGAGTTTTACACAGACAAGACACAGGTTTCTCTCACTTCTGCAGGTGGAAATGGGGAACGGTAGGCAGTTACTATCAACCTGAGAAGTTTACATGGGTTTGAACTTATGTTTTTTAAGTCTTCTGAAAAAAAATTTTCCCCAGCCTTTCTCCCTCCTAGACAAACAAACGCAATGCTATGGCATGTCTCCTGGATGTGTGTTGACATTATACAACCTATTAGTCACTAAGGGCTTATGTACGGAAGTCCTGAGACATAGGGAAGGATTTGTATCTGTAAAGTTAGGACAAACCACTACTCTGGATTAGTCAAATGGTAGTAAGAGAGCTTACATATCAGATAACAAGTTTATTTAGTCTTCCAGAGGTGTTTTATATAGTTAAAGAAGTGGAGAAAGCGTCTGCAAATAAGGGTTAGTCAATGGATTTAAAATTATGAAGCTAGAAAGCAGATTTTCACTCCTAAACCAGAGCAAAAAGTCTGCTTTGAATTTTAGTAGCAAGTGCAGGTACTCCAAGTGTGCTTGATTTATCCCAAATCATAAGTTATCACTAATAACAGTTGGAACTGATGATTCTTTAAAATTCTGGGTTCATATGTGGATTTCATGTTTTCCCATTCAAACAGCATACTGGTTTTAATCCTGTTTAATATTTTATAAGGAAGTCTTCAACATTGGAGAAAGAAACGGATTTTTCTTAAATATTGTCTTATACCAGCTCCACATTATTAATTCAGAGGTCATTTGCAGCTGTCAGAACTCTTCTTCAGTTTTGATATAAGAAAATTTCATATAATCTCTAAATCTGCCACACAAACTGTCACTTAGACTATGGGCCAATTATTTCAAGATTGTTGAGACTTTATAAAATTATGCCATTAGGGGAAGATGTACATTCTTTTTTAGATGTGGCCTTGTGAAGCTCCTAGATTTGTTAATAGCAATGATTGAGACTATCATGTAGTACTGTAATTACATACCAAAATATTCCAAGTCTTTGAGAAATCAAGTATCCCTGTATCGTCTCCCTCAATACTGGAATCTTCTTATACAAATTTATTAAGTACTTTCCATATTTGTGCACTTTTAAGTACATGGCATGTTTTTAAATTACTTTTCTTGGCTACAAGCAGCAAATGATAACTAGATAAGGGGTCTGCTTTGTGTTGAAAAATTATTAACACAGTGTATTGCCAACATTAATGTTTTATTTCAGAGCAGGAGTGCACTTGGGAATTGACTCTGCTGCCCTCCACCACATACCATGCCATGTTTCAGATCACAGAGCAGGCTGGGAACATGAAGTCTTAGCTGCTCCTGGGAGAAAGAAAACAATCCCACCACCAATGGTGATTGAGCCTACAGGACCAGTCCAGAGCTAGGTCCAAGTAAAAACCCAGCAATGTGCCTAGCGGGGCCATTTCATGTTCAGAATCACCTTTTCCTCCCTGCAAATTCAGTCCCTCAAAAATCCAGTAACTGAGGCTTTCAGGGACAGTAGTTAAAATCTGTATATTTTAAGGCCTCCCTCATTGCTTCCCAGTCTATTTTTATTAAAACCTGTTTATTTGGTAACTTCTATACTTCAGCCAACTGTTTCTTCAATTCAGTTCTTAGTTACAGTGTTAGCAGAGTGGAACTGCTATGTTTTAAACATTTTATATTCTGTGGGACATTATATAGATGTTGTTATTTTGACTATTTTTATTCTATTTAGGTTTAAATGTATTTTGACTTTGGTTTTTGAAAGCTGTTCTTTGGGAAGAAAAGATAGGGTTAGGTATTTGAATGTCATATTTACATATTTACAGTTTAGATGTGGGGGGTTTTTTTGTCCCTGCATGCTCTAAAACAAAACAACAACAACAAAAAAAAAGGATGTTTTTTCCTCTTTTGACATCACTGTTTGGACCCACATACTCTGTTTCTTTTCAAAAATTTGCCAACATGTATTCTCCTTGGTGAGAGCACAGTCAATGAAACAGTAAATTCACTTACCTGATATCATAGACAGGGCTGGAGAATTGGGTGCACCCTCGAATGTCCTTGTGGAGCATTTTCTGGGCCACTGACAACAGCTCTCCTATCTGCTGCCACAGTTTGGGCAGGGTGCTCCAGCAGGGCTGCAGCACACAGTGGGTGGCAGCTTGGGTAAGTGCTGGTTATATGGGTGCTTCTTGGAAATGGAGGAGGAGAGGGAATAGCTGCCAGCAAAAGCATTAATTAGAGGACTGACAAAGCTGCCTTGCAACCTCATAGTGTCTACTGAGTACAGCCCTGGAGGCACAATGGCAAAGGTGGCTTCAAGATATTATTTTCACTTTACTAAACTGTTCAGGTGACCCTCTCCTGGTGGGACGGATGGTTGGAGGAATGCTCTAACTTTGGTGGCAGCAGTGTGCTGAGGCACAGGTTGAGGCTACCTGGCTCAGGATCAGTCTTCTCACGCTTAGCTGAGCTGCTTTGTGTCACACTAGCAAAGTGCTGCAGTTCACCGTGGTTCAGTAGCAAGGCTAGGTTAAAATCTCCACTGAGAGATGCAGATCCCATGACTTGCTTAGGAAAACAGGATGTTAAGATTAAGTCAGGAATGAGGACAGTTTCTGATCTCTGGATGATTTCTCTCCATGTGCTTTTCCCAAGTGGCGTAACCTCACTGGGACAAATCTGAATATGCAGAGAAACCGTTTCCATAAGCAGCATGATATCCCATAAAAATGAGGATATTAATAAATCGTGTTTGAATTCTACAACCTGAACTGCCCCAGAGCTTCGTATAACTTGGCACATCAAAGGTGCTTAATTATAATAATCTGCTACAAACTGCTTGATCAATGGTGGAAGCAGCTCAGCCATCCACTTCAGACAAGTTACAGCACCTGAGGACTGGGATCAAAGTGATTTACTGCTGCCTCTCACCAATTCGTTAGTGATACCAACTATGTGAGCAAGTTTCTGTAGGCCTCTAGATAAACAAGCCTTAAGTGCTAAGAAATTTAGTGGAGAGGTTGGTTGTCAAAGAGCAAAACGCTTTTTGGCATCATTAGAGCACAGGAATGTTTGACAAAGGATTTCTTTGGGATGGTCCCACTCTACAATGATTGCAAGAGTCGGAAATTCATAAAAAGACATGAGTACTCACAACAAGTGGGTAATTATGCAATAATTGTAATAACATAAAATGGTAATGCAATAAAGACAAGGGAAAACCCAATTCCTCATTTTGTATTGCATTTCCTTGCTGGAGTTGCAAGAGAGGGTCACCCTGCAGGAGGGAATTATTTTGTGGAATTAAGCAATTACAAAAGCAGCACGACACTTTTGTTTTGTACCTCCTGGCACCCTCTTTACTCTTCAGCTAAGTTTAGTAAGAACACATAAGCTTTCCATTTGTCACTGCTCCATATCATGTCCCAGATATTCACCTTCACTCCAACCACATAGACAGGGCCTGGCATACTCCCTTCTTGCTCATTGCATGGTCTTCATCTGCAGAACAAAGAGCATAACTTCTGCCTTGACCACATATGGTCCACAGGGATAGGAATAAGAGCAAGCAGAAAACAGCAACCAGGTTGACTTCTCTCTGAAGGTGGCAGTCTCTGCATAATAAGAGGGTTCGGGTAGCAGAGATTTGTAAGAGATCTGGTGTAAGGTTCTCTGTGCCCCTGTGCAGTGGACTGTAGCACAGGATAACACTGGCTGCCCTGCACTGTGAGCAATTTCGTGGCAATGCTGAGCTGCAAGAGCAGTACCCCAGCAGAGAGGTTTCATTTGTACCAACGCCTGGGATAGGAGCCCACTGCTGTGTGCACCTTGCTTGCCAGGCTAGGGAATTACCAGAAGCAGCCTGGGCATCTGCAAAACCCAGGAAGCTTTGATCAAAACAAATAACAAACTAGTTCTTCCCATTTTTCACTGTAGGATGCTGCCCTGAACAGTTCTGCAAATCATTTACTAATCTTATCCCTGTTCTTCACTTTTGTATTTACTATTTATGTATTTTAAAAGCATCTTTTTAGACTCAGGCTTCTCAGCAGTTAATTTTCAAATCCTGTGGCCTAAAGTTGCCACTTAAATAGTCCTGAAATCCTTGGCTTAGTAAGAAGGGAAATTTCTTTCATATTGAGAAAGAACAAAATTTAAAAAGATGGCCTGACAAGAATTTTTCATTGCTAAAAAATGCAACATCATTTAAAACTATATATTTTAATTTTTTTTGTGAGGAACATTATTTCTTTGTTTCTTGAAAATATCAGTGTTTGCTTTGTCATGAAGGCAGGCATGTCTCTGCAGTTGCCACTTGACTGCAGTCAAACAGGAGAGCAAAATGTTCAAGAAAAAGAAAGAACCAAAACCAAAAGAAGCACGTAAATACATTTCATGCACTTCATATTAATTGAATAAGGAAGGTGATAAAGTTAGCTACTGTTAAATCACATGTCTTTAAACACTGTTCTAGTGTATGGGCTTCTATAAACATGAATACAGATTAATGAGCTTTCTGTAAAATCTGCTTGGCACCATTCCAGACATGTTGCAAATCCACATATATTTTTTTTTGGCAAGAAAACTTCATATTCATGCTCTTTTTTCTTAAATCTTTCCTCATACTCTCCATCTCACTCCTCAGATTTCTAAGAGTATAAGACAGCCAAGAACATTGTCACTGTGCCGGAGCAGCCACCCTGTCTTTGATTTTATCACAAGTGTTAGGAAGCAACTGGGCTTCACAATCTTCCTGCTTGTGGCAACCATGTCCAAAAGCAAGCTAATAAAAACCAACAGTTCCATTAAGTGTAAATGGGAAGAGAGTCAGGTGGCCTGACATGTGGCCTAAATTCTTACATTTTAACACTGTAGGTTTTGGCTGGTTGCTGTTGTAATGCCAGCTAATTCCACTCTCAGTGTATCCTAATGATGGACTGTCGGTAAAAACATCCCAAATAACATCCCCTGCCTCATTGTCTATGCTTTTTGACAGACCACAGTGACACAGGGTCACAACTGAAGAGCCATTTCTCACTTGTATCCTTTCCTTTTGGTGGAACAGATATTCATGTGGGTGTGTGTACATCCTGATTTTTTCAGGGTGTCCATCATTTTAGCCTGATTTCTGTAGGAAGTAAGATTTCTCTGATCAGACAGAGTGTATCTATGTTTATGTGTGTTCCTCAATCATTATTCCAGTGACAATTTCAAACAAATATACCAGGATGAGAGAGGGCTCTTTTCCTTATGTTGCATGAAAAAAGGCAGCTGAAGACCCCACAGGAGAGGCTTGAAAAATGAAAGACTATACTGTTACTATATACATTTAAAAGACCTAAAAATCCATGAGAAGAAATGTTATGGGAGTCATCTCCTGTGATTGCAAACAGCTTCAATCAGCACTTGTAATCAGCCAAGAAACACAAACCCCTGGGAATCCAGGCTCCATTATTTCTAGTGTTACTTCTCTGGGAGATAGAGCTATTTTTTAATGTCTCTAAATGGCAGATAAAAGATGCTCAGAAGAATAGCTTCACAGCAAGGGGAGGGCTCAGCCGGAATCCAGAAGTATCACCACACACAGTGGAACAGAAAACATGTCTTTCAAGGTCTCATGACATTTTCTGGGCCAACAGGGATACATCCATCCTCCCCCACACTGTATGCAGGTCTGCCTCTCCTTCTAACCCTTGTTCACTTTTCAGGTGTTTTATGAAATATTTTCCTTCTCCTTTCTCTAGGCTGGATTAGAACTTAATACCTACACACCTCAGAACAGTACAACAGCCCTGAAAAGACTGAGGAAATTACTCAAGTTATAGCTGGGTCTTACATGTTTATGAGAGCAGCTGGAGGTGGTGAGATTTCCAGCCCTCTCAGTTCTTTGCTATGATTTATACAACATTAAGCACATCTATTTAGGCTGATACTTCATCTGTTTGAAGAACCTCCAGGCAGCTTTAGTGTTCTCCTGATAAAAAGTGAAGATGTGGGAAGTGCAACATCCTCTGTAAGAGGGTTTATTGTCTCAAACAATTATTTTTTATCAGCTTTGTCAAAACTTGGAGCCCAGAACTTTCTGTTGAGAAGAACAGCAGATATTCATTTGCCTGAAAGAAAATTCATGAATAATTTGCTGTAATATGTTGGGATCTATTTTGCTATTTTCTTTATGTGTTTAAGTACTGGATTAATCATGAGAGAATAGATTAGCCACATGCCTTTCAGTTTTAGGTGTATCAAGCAACAGAAATTTATAAACAGCAGTTTATAATTTAGGGCAGACTTGGCTCTACAACTGTCAGCTTATAAGAAACTGTATTTATTACAGAATGCATTCTTTCTATCTCTGTGGAAATAGTAAAATGAAATTTTAAGAAAATGAGATTGCCTCAGAGAAGTGTACATGTCTTTCCGAGGAGACTTTTTAAATCACATTTCACCAGTTTTCCAGGCTACACCAGGATTACTGAATATCATGCATGTGTGAAATAGTTCATAAAGATAATTCCAAAGCTGCAGTACTACGTATGCAAGAAATAAAGTATTACTCACTCTCCTTTCTACTATATTTAACTGGTTACTATATGTAATTTTAGTATATTAGGGCACTTTTGTCTAATATACACCTTTTGATCATAGATGACAAGAAAAAGTGGTATTCTCATTTACAAAAAAAAAAGAAAAAAAAAAAAAACCAAAACACCAAACCCAAACAAAAAAAGCTGGGGATGACTTCTACTTGCCAGTACATGCTATAAACAGCTAAAACAATAATGAGAATTAACACCATTCCTGAAAGAGACTGTTTAACTTTGGAGAAATTTACATCATGGGAAACTAAAAATTACCAGTGAAAACAGTGTAATTCCAAACAAAAATATGTACTTGTTTATTTATTTGGTTGAAGTTCACCATGCCCATCTACAGGTATAGAGGGATTTGAAGGAAACAATGAAAAAGGAGACTTAGTATTAAAATAAAAACAAAACTCAAACAAGCAAACAAAAAAAATCCCCAGCTACATTGACCAACCACTGCCTTTGATACTCTTGGCTGTAGGCACCATTCTTCATTGCCACTAGCATGAGCACATGCCACTAGCATGGTGTCAAAGTGCAGCCCACCCATGACTGAGAAGGATGTTTGTTTATCAGTAAGGGAAGAATAAGGTGTACATGGAGGCACTGTGGAAGCAAACCTGATTGAACCTATTTAGTCTGTCACAGAGGTATGAGGAAGGTCCAAAGGACACAGGACACCAGCTTATTTTCACCAGTTCAGCCATAAATGCCAATTCAAGATCAGCTCACAGTTGTCAAGCAGGATTAAGATGTGTAATCACATCAAATCCGATGGCGTGCTGGGCTTTCTCCCCATAGTGGTGGTGAGAATCTGGTTTCACAGTGTTTTGGAAGAGACACACTGAATCTCTGTTGGTGAAATGAGTTGCAATGTGCTCAGCACTGCCTGTGTGCTTCAAACTATGTAAAGAAGTTCTTGAATCCATGTAAAAGGAACTGCACATTTCCAGGTGCTTCCTGATTAAAGATACGGAGCTTTGGTTGAAGAAGACTTTTAGCAGAGGCTTTAGGACTTATGTATGTCAATGCTGTGTGAGAAAGTTCAGCTGATCCTTGCTGTAATGACAAAGAGAGATTTGGAAAAGCAAAAGAAAACAGAAACAAACAAATCCTCTGTGTTAAAAGTAGAGCGGAGTTAAGGTGAAATGTAAGAAGTCCTGTTGGCAGCTTAAAATGAGGTCTACAGGAGGGCATGGTCTGAACCCAAACCGCTTATCCCCAGTGTCCCATTTTCACTACTATACAAGCAGAATTAAACACCAAAGGTTAGTGAACCTGAGGGAAGAATCAACTTCTTAATGCAGCAGAATACTATTAGAGTTCAGCTGTGCAATGGACTAAATTTAATAAGCTCAAAAGTGTTAACCCAGTGTCTTCCCATTGTTACAGAAAAGTAACATTTTGCGACCTGGATAAACAAGCTTTCTCTGAGAAGGTGAACCTAGAAAATAGACTGTTCATACTGATATTCTAGTACATGAATCACTGCAATATGCAGACAATATTGTGGTGAGGCATGACTCAGGTATAACTCTATGAATTCACAGGGATGAATCTATGGCCAGCGTGCTATATAATCATCCATATGTATTATGTCATGACCTTTATTTGCTTCCAGAATGTTGTTCTAGACCAATGGCAAGCTGCTCCAGAGAGGCCTTCTCATGACTAGCACTGTTTAATCAATTGCATAGTGTAACAGAGTCACTCCAATTATTTACAAGGAAATAGCAGTCAAAATACTGAATTTATATAGAAATAGGGCCTTTGACACTTTGTTTTTTGAAGTTTTTGTTCTGCATATAATCTTTATGGCCACCTTTGGGATTACAATTTTTACAACAAGTTTAAAAAGAAAAAAAAAAAATACATGGATCAGTGTTGTAAATTTGAGACTAATTCCTACAGTAGACAACACCATAACCTACATGGATCACAGCTGTGGTGGCCACTAACTCTCTTCTTATTCTGCTTATAAACCTTCCTTTCACATGGTGATGGATCAAATTCCTGGCAATGCTTTGGCCTTTTATCTTTTCATAGTCCTTATATCCTGCTTCATCTTCTAAACTTTTGGTCTGATTCAAAAGATAAAAGAACATAGACCCAGTAGAAGGTTTTGGAAAATGATAAAATGATAGAGAGGAAAACAGAGGTTCTCTCAGCTGGGAGTCACCACAGGCCAACCAGAGAATATCAAGGGCTCAAAAATGGACTTGTCCATCTAGCAGAATAAGAAGCAGTATACTACTAGATTCTGAAGTTGGGGAGGTCATGTTCCATGAGAAGTACAATTTGAGAGGAAAGTGAGGACAGAGGATTTGGCAGCTACTTCTAGAAACTATATTAAAAGCAGAGACATAAAAATTGCAATGCAGAGCAAGGACTACACTAACACAGCCATGTGGCTGGAGCTCTGAGTTCTTCAGAGACTTCAAACGCAGATAGCATACATAAACCAAAATCTATGGACAAGCACAGAAGAATAGTACTAATATGTTGATAAGATTTGAAAAGTCACAGCACAAAAAGAAATTTAATTAATAATGTACATCTAGAGTAACAAGAAGTTTCCTGTAAAAACATAAACTGTTAAAGGAAAATCAAGGAGTGAATTGATGCACCACTCAAAGGAGAGAAAGCTGTTGACTAAAGACTCCAAGCAAGCGAACTCTGTAATGTCTATTTCACTCTTTCTTCACTAGAAGGGTCAACTGTGATAAAAGGGTTTACATCAGTAGCAAAGAGCTGAAAATTCAAGCAAGATGACAGAAGAAAGAGATAAGGTCATGTTCAGGTGAGTTAAATGACCTGAGATCAGTGAGGCTGATGGAATTCACCTTATATTGTTCAGGGGATAACTGAAGCATTTCCCCAGCCATTAATAACTATCTTTAAGAACTGTGTGGACTAGGTAAAGTTTTGAAAGGCTGAGAAGGCAAGAATAACAGCTATCTATAAAAGTAAAAAGAAAGAGATGCAGAATTATGACCCAATCCATTTAAGTGCAATTCTCAAATAGAGAATGCAAATAAAAGATAAGAAAGAGATGGGTTATAGGCACATGGACTAATCAAGACCAAATCATTCCAAACCAAACTTAGTTCATCTTATAAGAGAATAACAGGGCCTGTGAATCAGAGAGGCTATACAACTCAACATGAGTGAAATGTTTAGTATTTTAAATATTAGAGATTATTTTCAAAAGCATACTAGGAAAATGTAGCCTAGATTAAACTAACATAAAGCAAGGTTCTGCAGGACTAGGCAAAGAAACATTTTCAGTCTTTCAATTAATCATTGTCAAAATAGAAACCTGCATTTACTGCAGATGTACAGGGGGTCTCTCCTGGCAAAAGTCGTGTTTCAGAATTTCATTAAATGGCATAGATGCCAGGATACACACTATGCTTATTAAAACTGACAATCTCACAAAGATGACAAGGGCTGCAGCCTGTTAGAGGACAGGTTTAGAAATCAAAATGATCTTGACAAGTTGAAGCTACAGTTTGAAAAAATATGGTGCTTTTCATGAGGGATGATAGTGTACAATCCAGGTCTGAGTCAGAAAATACTACCGAAATGGAGCAAGTGGCATCAGAGCAGTCCAAGTAAAGGACTGGGGGTAATAAGATGCATTTACATTAGTATTTCATTTCTAATCAGATGTAAAAGCAGATAACCACTTTTCAAGCTTTCTTTTATACCGCAGAGAGCTCTTGGAGCATATGAGACTAGGTTCCTTTCCATGAAAGCTGAGGCAGAAGATATGCTTTAGGTGCACGTCAATGCACTGCAGCTGCTAACAGGCACTTCAGGCTGCAGTAATAGACCAAAGCTAGCACAGGGTGGAAAATCTCTTGACACATGGGTAGTGTGAACATCATGTGCTCAGCAGTATCTGTTTCATGTCACATCTTGATTCCTGTTGCCCCACTCTACTTGTTAAAGTACTCATAGACTTAATGCATCACAAGCTGACTATGAATCAGCTGTGTTGTGAATAAGACAAATGTGACAGTAGGATGTTTTGTTGTCTGTGAGGCAGGTGAAGAAATCCTTTTGTATCTAGTAAAATCTCAGCAAGACTACTGTATTTAGTTTTAGCACCATACTTTTAATTAACAGTTGGAGCAGTTTATCCTGGAAAGATAAGAAGAAAGGCACGAGAAAGATCAACACTCTCAGAAGCATGAGTTACAGGGACATATCTAGCATTGTTTTATCTAGAGAAGAAAAGGGTGCAATGCTAACAGCTTTCATATTCAGCAAAGGCTGTTGCAAAGAGAAGGGGGATAAATTGACACCTCTGTCTGTTGTGGAGGAAGCAATATAGATGACACAGAGGAAAATCTGCCTAATAGTATAGCTGAGAAAGCAGTAGGAAAGGAAGACTGCAGGATCCACAACATAGGAAGGTTTTGCAAACGGGTTAGACAAACATCTGTCAGACTTGGCTTAAGCATAGTTCATCCTGCCTCAGGGAGGGAGATGGACTAGATAATCTCTTGAGATCACTACCAGAGTTACTTGGTTTGCTTCTTTTTCAAATGTAAATAATAAAATTACTCTTTCCTCCTCCTTTCATCTTGTCTTTCTACCTTTTGAATCATTCCACTGATCTCCCATCTGACATTTCATATTGCATCTTTCTGATCTTTCCATTATCTATCCCAGTCTATGTCTCAGTCCCATCTCTGCGTTTCTGCTTTTGGCACCGTACTTCATCTGTGGCATTGCTTCCGAAAAGAAATCTCTCCTTTTTCCTATGTGCAAAGCTAAGTGCCTGTCCTCATTCAGATTCCTACATAACCAAAGTACTTGAATATAATTGCTGAACTAAACATTGTACCTTCATTCAGTTCCCCTAGTGTTTATGTAGTGGGTAGAAATTACAGTTTTGCAGTGACCTTCTTTTTTTTTCTTTCAGCACCAACTTTTATCATTACTGACCAAGTAAAATCAGAGATTACCACCATTTTCCTTAAAATAGGATAATTCAGCATCAGCATAACTCAGAATCCAGCAACTATGCAGAAAAGAATGGACACAATTAATTATTACAGAAGCTTACATAGATTATCTTTCAAATAACAAAAGTCATCACTCGTGCTCTAATGTTAGGAGGATGGATATAAGCCAAAATATTACATAGATACAAATGTCTGTGGCTTTTTCTTAGATAATATAGAGCTACATACAGAAAAGAACAGATAATGATTACTGCATAACCCATGGGCACAGAGCAGACCCCCACTGCCATCAGCTGCTTACTGAGACCTCAGCCTTGAGCCTGAGCTCCCAGACACCAGATTGGCCCTACACCCCTTCTGATGTACTTCTGCTTCCCATTGTTCACACTGATGTATGACAATAAAACACTTTGTCCTATAGAAAATTACTATCTCCTTACATTGCAGCTATTGCTGTTCTGGACTCTGGGAGGCTATTTTCCTTGTTCTAACTTTACACACGCACATTTGCCATCAAAGGCTGTATTTTCTTCAAATACGCAGAGCAAAGCCAGAATGTATCTATGTACTGTCTCTGTGCTCATAACCTATCACCTGACTTAACCTCCAGAAGTTCACTGCAAAGCCCACAAACTTCTTTTATTTCAACAACAGCCAGCTAGCACAAAGGCCACCTGTTGGAAGGAAAGAAAAAAGGAATTAATGGAGTAAATTAATTTAATTTCTGACTTTGTTAGAAGGAGTCATGGTTCAGAATGCCTGAGATTTAAAAGCAAACTTGCCTTGGCTTACATGTGATTTTCAAAGTAAATTAAATTAATATAAATTTTACAATATACCTAATTATTTAAAAATTCACTGCTGTCCAGTTTATTTCTAATATATAATGTGTATCATTATAACAGCTATGGCCATCCTTATTAAGTAATTCTTGAAAAGGTAAATTCTGCTTACTTTATTCAAGTAAATTATCTCCTTTGTTAAAATTGGTATTAATTAGACCATCAGCATTAAAGGCACCTTTAACTCGCTTCAGCTTTCTATGGAGTAATATTCACTGGCTTGTACAAATCACTTTACATCTTAGATAGTCGTGAAAGAAACTGGGAGGCTGTTGGAGAATGTTCCTTACCTTAATTTTTCTTTTCATCTCACTCTTTTTCTCTCTCTGGTAAGATGAGTTCAGCATTCACTAGCAAATGAGATGTTCAGTATTAGTGAACAATGGAAGCACTTTATAGATTTATTTCTTGCTGGTGAAGCCATTTCTATATTAAATTGTTTTATAAGCTCAAACAAAACATAACTTTAACCAATCTACCAAATATATTACCTGATAGCATCCATTTCAGTTTTGTTTTTTTTCTTTCTTATTCTGGAGAGAAGAATGATTTCCACAGTTAACTCAGCAATATCTAAATTATTTCTTGAGGGCAACTACAGAATTTTTCAACTAGATGATCACATGTTACAAATAATTTTACTTTTCACTTTAGACAGAAGCCTACTTTGTTAAAATTAAAAAATTAAGAAAGGAAAGTTGAGTCTTATTAGGTACCGAGTAGGACCATTTATTAATATTGCATCCACAACTCTCGTGTTCTTTTTGAAATCCCCAAAAAGGAAATTTATAGCTTTAGTCACATTAGAACTTCATGGGACATTATTAAAGCCCTCAGAGAATTACTTTTAAATATGTCAAAGGGTTCTGCATTTGTATGCATGTGCCAGAGCACACAAATATGCAACTGACATTCAGATGGGTCCCTTTGAGGGTCTGTTTTCATGCTCAGTGTGTTACTTGATGAAGTACAGAGAGTCCAGATGGGTAGCTGGGACTGAAGCTTCAGGAGAGCTAACATTAACACCCTCCTGCACTGCAAAGCCTCCCACAGGACCTCCACAAGCTACACAGGCCATGAGATCTTTGCGCCCTTCCCTGCCTGAATCAATGCCTTCCCTAATGACCCGAAGCAAGCTCCCTTGGAAGCTCTCAAATCCCAGGACTTCCACAGCTCATTGCAAGAATGGTCCTGAGCAGGCACTGATGTCAGCTGAGGGCCAGCTAGCTATTTAGAGAGAGCTCAAGACAAAATCTTCACATACGATTCTCATTTCTCTGCTTATCTTGCTAGTGAAGCTTACAGCCTATAGTACCGGCTAAAAAGACATGTGCATCCTTGGCTCACTGCCCTTAACTGTAGGTCATGGCAGGGTAAGGGGAAGTTCAGGGTTGATTTTTTTTATTCAACAAACAAATGCAAGTTTTGGGTCAAACAACTTAAAATCATGTCGGATTTTTAAAAAGCAAAAATATGAAAGACAGTGAAGAACATCATCTCAGTATTTTTAAATTGCAGAGTTTTGTTCAAAGTGGTGCTTCATAGAAGATGATAAGCAATGGGTTAATAAAGAGCAATAGCAAAGCACTTCTTTTGGGTCTAGCTAACCATTTCATGCATTCCTTTCCCACAGATTGGAAAACCCATTATTCTCACAGCTTTATTAAGACAGTTACCTGAGATGCAAGGAAAGACTTGAATCGGGGCTCTGGCAAATTAAATGACTGCTCTGAGTACTAAATTGCTGGCCACTCCAAGAGAGGAGCTTTCACACTCTCCTGTTAGAGGTCTTCCTTCGAGCCTTAGGTTTTCTGGCCTGAGTACACCTGTTGTAAAGTGAGGACAAAAGCACGGGAACCTACTGCAAGACCTTTGGAGCAGACATTTTTCATTTTGTAGTTGTATCATGGGTCTCATTCTGCAAGTACAAGGTGTGCATACTGCTACAGCATGGATAATACATTAAAGACTTTGAAGATCCCAGGTGCAGTGATAAAGAAGGATAGATAAAAACCTCAAAGAGAATTTTATTATGAGTAATATATAAATATAAAAAATCCATGTTCAACATGAAATATTCCAATTCCACTGTCCAAATGCTTCATGGAACGGGACATTCTTCAGGAAATTGAAGAACAATAATAAAACAAACTGCCACTGACAGGAAATATTGAGGACAACAGATAAGTCTGTAGCTACCTTTTATAGTGTGTCTTCATCATCTATTTTACAAAAGTCCTTCCAGGTTCTACTCTCATTAGAGACACACTCCTCTTGTCATGCTTTAACCCCAGCCAGCAACTCAGCCCCACACAGCCACTCACTCCCACTCAGTGGGATGGGAGAGAGAATCAGAAGGATAAAAGTAAGAAAACTGAGGGGTTGAGATAAAGACAGTTTAGTAGAAGAAGCAAAAGCTGTGCACACGAGCAAAGCAAACAAAGGAATTCATTCATCACTTCACACCGGCAGGCAGGTGTTCTGCCATCCCGAGGACAGCAGGGCCCCATCACCCCTAATGGTTACCTGGGAAGACAAACACCATCACTTCAAACATTCTCCCTTCCTTCTTCCCCTAGCCTTATATGATGAGCATGACATCAAATGGTACAGAATATCCCTTTGGTCAGCTGTCCCAGCTGTGACCCCCCCCAGCTTCTCGTGCAGCCCCAGCCTACTCACAAGTGGGGTGAGGAGCAGAAAAGGCTTTGACATGCAACCCTTGCTCTCTGTAGTTTTTTTTTTTAGCTCCTGCTTTCCCTTTGAGGGTGGAAAACTGCAACAGTTCAGTTGAACGTTAAAATCTATAAAATGGATAGAAAAGAGGTTGCAATAAGAGATGGAAGGGTGAATATCTAGAACTCTTTTTTTAAAACTGTACAGAAATCTTCTGTCAGTGTGTATTCAGAAGGGTGTGCGGGAAGTAAGTTAAGAGGCAAGAAAACTCAGTTGTTTATTCTGTATGGCCAGAGTGGATGTTAACCTTTCATTTTCAAGAGATCGATATTTTGCTTAGTTTGTTCCTATTCATTTGTATTTTTAACAGATGAATAAAAATTCTTCCAACGCAATGGCTTTGACTCCTGGCACTTCTAACAAAAGAGAGACAGTGTGCATATTTGGAACTGGGGATTTTGGAAGAGCACTGGGACACAAAATGCTTCAGTCTGGCTATCGCATTGTGTTTGGAAGCCGGAGCACACAAGCATCCAGCCTGATTCCCAAGGATGCAGAGGTGTTGAGCCACGCAGAGGCAGCACAGAAAGCTACCATCATCATCATAGCAATCCAGAGGCAACATTACAACTTCCTTGCACCACTAGCAGAAATTCTCCGTGGAAAGGTCTTGGTGGACATAAGCAACAACTCTAAAATAAATCAGTATCCTGAATCTAACGCAGAGTACCTTGCTCAGCTAGTGCCTGGCGCTAAGGTTGTGAAAGCCTTTAACACCATATCAGCCTGGGCCCTGCAGTCAGGCACACTGGATGCAAGCCGGCAGGTAAGAATGGGCACCAGAGGTTTCCTATATCATAGAGTTATGTATCATATGGCTTCTTAACAGCTAGACAAAACACACAGGGATATAGGATTCAGACAGGGTTGAGATGCTATTTTCACTATCATCACCCATTTCAAATTAAATGTGAGATAAAATTTACTTTTGGCTTTCAATGTGGCATGACAAGGAACATCAATAGCTTGCCTCTGAACTCAGTAAGGTGTTCAGAGACACTATAGAAGGAAGGAGAGAAAGACAACAGAACTACAAAGAGACAGAGAGCAAATCAGGAGGAAATGAGGTTGTTTGCTCAGTTGTTCAACAGGATTGTAAAGGTAAACAGAAAGGAGACAGTAGGAATATAGGAAAGTATGAATAAAATGAAGAGAGAAAAAAAGGGAAGGGAGGGATATGATGGTGCAATAGAATGACTATGAGAAACAGAAATGAGCTGGAAGATGAATAAATTTTCTAAATCAGAATCCATCATCACAGAAGTTTAACACAACAATGTGTGCAAACCATTTTAACCAGCTCCTTAACCACAGGCCAGAGCGCACTGTGCTGGTCATAGGAAGCAAGGAGCAGGTTACTTCAAGGCAAATAATTTATTATTACCTTGTTCTCTGCCTCTCCAAGAGGCAGTGCTCTTGTACAACACACAAAATCAGCCAGTTAGTCAAACTTTTGCTAGCTTTGCTTTCTACTGACAGTAAAACTGTTTTGGCTAAAGACCCAAGGATTTGCAAGTTTAGGCTCTACAAGCCTTCACTATATCAAGCAGAACAGAAATTTCCCCCTTTCTCCCAGTTCCAAAAGGAGTATTGTTCTGCACTCTCACAGAAAAGATGGTTTCTTCATTATATAACTAGATAGGGAAAGAAATATTTACTTTTGTGATAGGGAATCATGTTTTAATGATCTCTGTCCCCAGTTTCCTTAAGTACTTAGGGACCATCATGGCAGCAATGGCAAATTTTGCCTCTGTTTATTCACATAAAATCCTGTGCTTACAAAGCGTTTGCACATCTTCAGAAGAGTTCATCAAGTTTCTAGGCAAAGACTTGTACTAAGTGTGTCATACATTGTTCTTTTCAGATACAAAATTTTGCCACTTGAAAGCATCTCCTTCCCCAGATAAAAGATTCATATACCTACAGGCTAATTTTTGCCCATACAAATTAAGGCCAGCAGGGAAGCCAACAAGTAGCATAGGAAGCTTGTGCTCATCATCCATATTCAGGCAGGACAGCTGTAGAGAATGTCACAAAGGTCTGTCTAAATAGAACTTCTGTTTGGTTCTGGCTGCAGGTATTTGTCTGTGGAGATGACATGGAAGCTAAGCAAAAGGTGATGGATATTGTTTGTGCACTGGGTCTTACTCCATTAGACCAGGGATCCCTCCTGGCTGCTCAGGAAATAGAAAATTACCCTCTACAGCTCTTTCCTATGTGGAAGTTTCCCATCTTTTTGTCCCTGGGCCTAACTGCATTCTTCTTCTTCTACTGTTTGACTCTCGACATAATTTATCCTTATGTTTATGAAAAAAAAGACTTTTCTTTTTTTATTGCAATTTCCATTCCAAACAAGATCTGTCCCATATTGGCACTCATCCTTCTTGCCTTGGTTTATCTTCCTGGTGTACTTGCTGCAATTATTCAGTTATACAGAGGTACCAAATACCGCCGCTTCCCAGACTGGCTTGACAAATGGATGCTGTGCAGGAAACAACTTGGACTAGTAGCCTTGGCATTTGCTTCTGTGCATGTTTTGTACACTCTTGTTATCCCAATTCGCTCCTTCGTACGATGGAGAATCAGCAGTTCTACTGTCTCCCAGGTAAGTTCATATCCCTGATCTATGTCTTCCCTTCTTCTGGCCCTGTGAAAAATACTACCTTCTAACCTAAGCTTCAGCAATTGATGTGGACAGTCTCATGTTCTTTACCGTAGGGCTATTTTCTCAGTTTCTGTGTTCCTTTCAACCACTGCTATATCCAAAGTTTGTTGTTATTATGTTGAGTTGAGGGGATTTCTCACCTCAGTCATCGTCCTAGATACTTTCCATATTAAAATAAGCAGGGGAAATTTAAACATTAAGAATAATTTAAAGAAACATATTTTCCTGTTTCTCCATATACCTTTAAAAATGGCACATATTTTGACCTTCTGACCTTATTTAACACAAAGGACCACATACCTGTCCTCAAGGATAGGTCTACAGCATTGTAAAACACATACCACAATTATAGGTACAGGAACCTGTATGTAACCTCTTCTGCTTTTTGAGTAGGTATTCAAAGTAAATCTCTGATGATTTTCAGAGAGTCAATGTATAACTTTTATCTCCTAGTTACCTTAAAGGATATTGTTTTCTGCGTATTGATCCTAAAACTGCTGTCACTAAGATACACCTGTTCTTCTTTTCTGCAGGCACTGAACAATAAAACAGAACCACTGAACACCACTAATGCCTGGATTAGTGACTCTTATTTGGCTTTGGGGATTTTAGGATTCTTTTTATTTGTTCTTTTGGGAATAACATCCTTGCCTTCAGTCAGCAACAATGTCAACTGGCGAGAATTTCGATTTGTCCAGGTAAGAAAAGACCTGTTCTAAAAAACCTTCTTCCCTTATAAGGGGAAAGCAGGTTTACTAGAGACAGAAGGCTTTCCTCCATTGGTATCTGGAAATGTGATGTGTGCACTATCCACCACCACACAGTGAAAAAAAAATCTAGACTGCTCTGATGGCTGCAACTACTGCATTAACAAGAAAATTGGGAAGACGTGAGCTCATAAATGACCAATAGAAATCTGACATTGTGGAATTATCCGATTCCATCAGTATACTAAGTTACAAAATATTTGAGCCATCTATTTTTCTAATTTTTTTACTTCACAAGACAATTCTGTTAAAATAGGTCTGAAAAAATTACTTTTAACTTAGATCCTCTCGATGCCAAGCATCTAAAGAGAATATGCAGCTTCTGCAGACTCTAAAAATTGCTGTGGCTATAAACAGGCTGCTCTTGGTAATACTATAATCTCAGCTCCCATTTGGGGGAAGCTTGGTGTAAGCTGCCGTGCCTCTGCAGGAGCTGGCAGGGGAGGGGAGGAAAGGGAAGGGAAAATTGTTATCAATTAATATTTCATCAGGGCCAAAAACTTGCACAGTATTATAGTTCTGGATGTATTAGCACTAGACCATGTAAAAGCTTGGATCTCTCCCCTGAATTTCAGCATTCTCTCTGTATTTTTACAATTATGACAACCACTAGGCACTATATGTGAGCTAGCAAAAGTTATCAACCTGCTTTAAGCAAACCTGCTTTAGCAGGGGGATTGCACTAGATGACCTCCAGAGGTCACTTCCAACCCCTACCATTCTGTGATTCTGTGATCAGGATTGCTGATGAGGAAAAAAACCCAAGGATATTTGTTTCTTCTAAATCCATTTGAAGGCATCTTCATTAAAAGCAATAGAACCTTTATATTATATAAAATAGTTTCATTTCACCAGTCCCCAGTTAGTCTCAAAGTTGGCATATACCACAAAGCTTCCTGTGTCCTGTAAATTGCATTTGTTGTTATTTAATTTACTGCTTTAACCTCCACTTCTTTCCTTCCTTTTCTTTCCTCCTCTAGTCCAAACTGGGATATCTGACATTGATTTTGTGCACTGCACACACACTCGTTTATGGTGGAAAGTGGTTCCTGAACCCATCATCGTACAAATGGTATCTTCCACACGCCTATATGCTCTCCCTCATTGTTCCATGCACTGTACTGGTTGTCAAATTTGTGCTGATATTTCCTTGTCTAGACAAACCTCTCACGCAAATTCGACAGGGCTGGGAGAGGAATCCCAGATACTCAGAACAATCAAATTACATTATCAATAAGTCTGCTGTATAATTAGACTAACCTGCATTACTGAAAAGAAGAAAAAAAAATACTGTGAGGGCATAGTCCTGAGCCTTCTTTATCTAGAGAGTGAGGAAAAAAAAAAGTGAAACATTGGGCCAGGACCTGAGTAAAGTAAAGCCACCCCAATGGCAAGTTTAAAATACAAATCAAATGAGGCCACCGAATTCCTGCACCCCAGACATGCTTTCACACAGCTAGGGGCCCTCTCTCTTGCTCAGTATATTCCCCCTTGCCTATTCACCCTCCATTCCTAAGAAGAGGATAAGAGAAGTATGTGATGTGATGCTCCATGTCCCTCCTCTGTTGTTGCAAACCTCCTCCAGGGCTGGACAGAACCAGAGTAACCTTCAGTATTTGATAGCATCTGCTCCTCTCCCTGTCCTGCTCACTGAGACTCAGGTCGACACACACTTATGCACATCCACACAGCTCCACATGCACACATGCATGAATGCACACCCTGCTGCCATCCCCAGAAGCCACCAGCACCCATAGAACAGGTGTAGGATGGATGCTGTCTGAGGAAGACCTCTCTGCCTCCCAGCATAAGTTTATCCTCCCTTAACACCTGATCCAAAAGAGACCTAAGCTCATACTTTAGAGATAGTTGAGTAAGAACTGTTTGGTTTGTGCACAGGAACTCCAGTGTTCAAGGTGTATAGGCCAAGGCGAATAGGTGTATAGGCTGGATCCTTGCTTATACTGCACAAACTCAGGTGGCAAAGGGATAGAGCAGAAACTAAAATGGCAGAAAGATGGGAGACGTGCTCAAAAGCCCAAGCTTCTCAAGTACAGGCAAAAAGTGCTCAGCGATTTTTTCTCTAAGCAGTGAGTTACAAGGAAAGAACCTAAAGGAAAAACCTGTTATATCAGGGGGTTGTATTATATGTCATGTTTATATCTCATGAAAATAACATTGTTGATTTTTAAAAAAAACAGATTTTTGGATGCAATGTTACAGATATTCTATGAAAATATACATATTTTAATCACAATAAAGAATTTCACATTGGAGAATTAAAAAGAAGACAAAATGTGTTTGTTTTTGGGAAAATGATTGTTTGCTATCTTTTGTGTCTCTGTTGTTCTCCCTGTCCATACAGAGGATAAATACTCACAAATACGAAAGTATGAGCATGCTAGCTAGTACTGTATTTTCATATAAGCACTATAAAGCTGAATTAAAAAAAAAACAAAACAAAACAAAAAAACCCAACAGACTATCTAAAGAATACCTCTCTTCATGTCATCCTCTGTCTCAGAAAGAACCCGTTCTTAATACCAAAAGAATGGTAAAGGAGTCTGGGTATCAGCAACTGATGTAGCCAGACTTCTCGCAAATAATTCTCTTACTAACCAGCACTGGTGCATATCTCATATTTGGCATGTCATAAATTGATGCACATATGCTGATGTAGGTCTATACAGAAGTTTTCCTTGACCTGACTCGTGATGGACTCTTTTTCAAGCTTCCTTCAAAGATTTTCTATGGTAATCTTACAGGATCATTTACTGCAGAAGGGAACAGGTACGGGCTCAAAAGGCCCAAGTGACAACACTGTTGTGAGAAAACCTATAACACCTCTCTACACCTCCCTAAAGAGGAGAGAGAGACAGAAGCAGCAGAGAGAACAAGAGAGTGTTTGTGTGCGTATATAGGTAGAAGACAAAGGGACAAACCAACAGAGCAAAAAATAAGTAGCAGCAGCCTGAGTGAATACCCTTTAGACTTGCTATTTTGGGGCCAATCTCTGACTTCAGTGACAGGTTGAAGTTTAAACTGCAAAAGCCATGGCAGGAAACACCCATCTAAAAGCTGTGCTTTATGAAATGCAAACATTGCAAATGCTCTGCCTCCCAGCCAGGCTGCTGTGTGTTTCTGAGTGCCTTGTGCTAAAGACAGAGACAGGTCAAACCAGGTCTTCTTTACCCTCACTGAGAATTAATGCAAAGTAATTGCAGCCTGATGAAATACTGCCTGCATATTCACTCACTACTAAACCACAACCTCAGACATGCACAGGATGGTAGATCCTGCAGGAAAGACAAAAGAACATCTTCAGGGACTGATGTAACGTTGCACCACCAGCCAAGATCTACTGAGAATGCTAAGCGGCTCTGTATGATTTGCAATTTGTTGTTTACTCCAAGAATAAAGTGACAATATTTGGTGTGTATGAACTGAGGAGACAGTGATATTTGCTCGTATGGGGTGCATGTGTCAGGTCTTAGGAGATGATCCAAAACCCTCACATCTGAAGTCAGCAGCAGGCGCTTTGTTGACTTCAGTAGGTAACAGGTCAGATTTCCAGCAGCACTTGTTTTTCCAGTCTGAGATTTTTTTTTCTTGGGCAGCTAGGGAGGATTTGCTTCACAAATGTACATATTTATTTCTTGAGCATTGTAGCGAAAACAAATTCCTTCAGTAATCTTACATGATAGTTAAACTAAAAGTGCTCAGTGACAGTATTTTGAAAACAAGAAAACTGTTGGTTGCTTGTATACGTTTCTCATGGCTGAGGTCTTCCTGATGTAATATTTTTATTTATGTATTGAAAAAGTCTGGTCAGAGAGGACATCAGAAGGATCATGGAATTAATTTTGGAAACAGTGTTTTCCATATGGTTCCCAGAAGCCAAGAAGAGCTTTTATGTGCCCATGTGCCTAATTCCATTCTGAGAATTACTGTAGGAATAAAGCATTGACTCTCGAATTTACTTCTAAATCAGAGTTAACACTTAGAAAATAGAAATTACAGCTTCTTAAATAATGGTCTTACACACATTGTCACAGTAACAACTAAGCTTGGATTTCATCGCATAAGAAAGATTTATTCTGATGGAGAGCATTACAGCATAGTGTAGACCTCTACAACCTGCACCATGTGGGTCATTTAACTTCTTTTTGCTTTTCTGTTATACATAGGGAATATTAATTTAAATCAAAAAATAATGCTCTTATCAGTGAAAAGAAAGTATTTTGATTAACCAGATTTACTTGAGGCAGGAATGGAATGTTAGACACACTCTGGCCCCAGCAGATGCAACTGACACCACAGATACTGCTGCGTCTTAACCCATGGAGACCTGAGCAATTCCCTTTAGTTCAACCACACCACACTGGTGTCCTGAGATCTGCAACTAATTTTTGCACTGCATCATGACCTTCTGGCAGCCTTTTCTGTCTTTTCAGTCACCTCTCACTCCAAGATCTGACTGGTCATGACCCAGTCTAGAAAGCCCCCTTTTTGCAGTGTCAGGTTTTTTGCATGTTCACTTTTGTAACATCCTGTCAAAGACAAGATTTTACAAGAGCATCTCTTGTCTCAAACACCGGTGAGTCAGTTTGATTCACTAGTCCAGATAATGAACTGGTAAATAGTATGAACACTCACAGGAACTATGTAACCTATGTTCAACTGCTCTTCCATACTATGATTAACATATTCAATAAATCTTTGGTGTCCTAAATATGGCTTCTCTTCCACACACTTTGAAAGCTTTTCTCTCCTTCAGAGATTCTTTTTTTCCTTTTTGCACATGCTTCTGTTGTGAATCTCCATTTATCTCTCCAATTCCTGACATTAATGTGAATTATTTGCTCCCTGAAGGAAGATGACATGCCTCAAGATATTGTGGTTGGTTGGTTTGGTTTTTATGTAACACCGTGATCAGAAAAAGCACACATCTCTTATTGTTTCACATTGCCTCAATTTAAGGTTCTTGAGGCTGGAAACCCAGAATTGACATAAATACTAGCTCTGACAAGACTAGACCACTGACATAATATTTTCTAATAAGGAACCTCAGTGCTGCTAAAAAATACACTGCAGAACCTTGCAAGGACATGCACAGACCTCAGAGAATTTCATGAAATGTAGTTAAAGTCTCCAAATGGTGCAAAGTAGAAGTGGTTATTTTTTGTTTATATGACTTCATACATGTCTTTTAATCCTGTGTCTTTTTGCTACTCCATCCAGATTTGCTTATTATTTGAGACTCATTCAAATACAGCCCCTTCACTGTGCTTGCTTCTCTTCACAATTGCTCAGATTTAATCTAGGAAAAGCTTAACCACCGTCATGAGATTCAAGCTATTAAACATCAGTGCAGAGACCTTTCCTAGTTCATTAACCATTATTTTTTTTTCCTTAGTTTTATGGAATATGAGAAAGTGTAATCTCTATAAATCTCTCCTTAGATACTACAGAAAATAGATAAACAAAAAATGAAAACATTTAAGTTATTGTAATATGCTTATCATTCCAGGATCTAATTGGTTGAACACCACTAGACCAAAACAGAAAGTGCCAAAACAGACACGTTTGGGGCAGATTATCCGTGACTGAATTCTGGCACAGAAGGAGGGAGGTCTTTTCAAAGAATTATTCCGGAGAAAGGTATATGGAATGAAAGTTAAAATTAAAAAAAAAGAAAAGAGAATGAGAGAGAAGGAAAGAAGGAGAGAAGAAGGAAAGAAGGAAAGAAGGAAAAAGACAAAGCTGATTTTCTTCTTTCCTACTGGCTCCATGACAGACAATGTCTCACAGATTTGGTTGCATGGTGCTGATTATTTTAGTGCCTTGGAAATAATTAAATGAAGAGTTTGATCTTGGTAGCCCTGTAATCCAACACAAGTTTTAGGATCCCTTCTTAGTATCACAGGCTTCTTTCCACGGTGCAAACTGGTACAAATTGGCCTATTTTCTCATCCTTTACAGCAACCTTTCCAAAGGTAGCTGCCACCCCACACTGCAGCCCTCACCACTCAGCAGCAGCAAACCCAGCTGTGTATCAAGCACAGGACTTATATGGCTCAGTACTGAATACAGCTGGAAAAAATGTTTCCTCTGGGGAGAAGAATCAGGAGAGATGCCAGTGTCCATCTATCTGGTCAGATACAGGACAGAGACTGCTTAATCATAGAATCATAGAATTGTCAGGGTTGGAAGGGACTTTAAAGATCATCTAGTTCCACCCCCCCTGCCAATGGCAGGGACATCTCCCACTAGATGAAGTTGCTCAGAGCCCATCCAACCTGGTCTTAAAAACTTCCAAGGATGGGGCTTCCACCACCTCTCTGGGCAACCTGTTCCACCTGTTCTCACCTCCTGTTCTCACCAATGGACTGTTCTGTTGCAATGCAGGACAACCAGCACCTTCATTTCATAGTCAAAGAACTCAAGCTAAAACAAACACAGGATCTCACTAAAGACAGAGTAAGCCATTAACATGGCATGAAAATTTGAACCACAAGAAACCTTACAATACTTGATGAAGAAGTGAGAGATGGACAGGCTGAAGAGAACTTGAGCAGGCAGCTGGAAGGAAGGAAGGAAGGAAGGAAGGAAGGAAGGAAGGAAGGCCCCCTCCCTGCTTGGCTAGTGATGAACCAGAGCTTCAGGAACACCAGGACAGGACAGACACAATGTCCCCCTCACTCAGAACCAGCCCAAGCAATGAGAGTGGATGGATGCAGAAGTAATTGCAGGGAATTATGTTAAATACATACAGGATTATAGTTTGTTTGTTTTGCTTGGAGTTTCTGTTTTCCAATCCCATAAGTAAAGATTGGAAACCAAATCCCATCTTTAATTGGATTGGTCTAAAGGTCAAACCTCAACACACTGCAGAAACTCCAGTCTTGTTTTACTGTTAGTCCTGCCTAGCACTGGTGAGATAAATAAATCCAACAACTTAAGATACTCAATCTTGCCAGGGCCTGAGGGATAACCCCTGCCCAGTTACAAAGGTCTGAGATGGATGAAAGGGCTTGTGCAGATACCTGCTAACTTTTGGGACAATACTGAATACCTAAGCATCGCTGAATACCCTGAATCACTGAATACCTTCCAGCATCAGTTCTTCAAACAAACAAACACCCATGTTTCCTGGCAAAGACATCTTCCCTGTCTTTTACAAAGAAGATGACACTCAGATTCACACTTAACTGTCAGCATAGGCATACCCCACGTTTCTTTAATGATCCCTGTGTCAGTGACTCATACAACATCACGTAGGAAATCAGAGGCAAGAGAGGAACTGGATACAGGCTTCCTGAAGCTGAGGAGAGTTCTCTAATTATGAGGAGCTTTACAGATTAGAGAGCCAGAAGGCAACCTTGTGATTAGCTATTCTCTCTTCCTGCAGAACACAGGCTGTAGACACTGCCTAAATTAATTCCTTTCTGAATTATCAGGACTTGTCATATTTTTCAGTTCACAGACCCCTACAAAATTTAAAAAAATAATTCAGATTGCTGTAAAGTGTGAGCTTCCTGACAAAATGTGTTTTTTATCCCAGTTACCATTTGTTATTGCTGGCAGGTAATCCATTAAAATGGGCTGAAAACTCCTGAACAGAAAGTACAGCTGAACTTGATTTAAGCATTAGGAAACTCACTACAACTTTTGGCAAATGATTTTGACAGCTGATTACCCTCACTTCAATATATATAATAATATATACATACAGAGCCTGATTTTTTTTTTTTAACTGTAATATTCAGCCAAGAAAACTTATGAATTCCATGACTTGTGTCCAAATGGTCGCTATATATGGAACATACCCCAGAGAAACTCAGGTGTAAGAAGAAATAGTGTGATTTTGTATATATTTATGGAGAAATATAAATCACCCTGGTCTCACTGCATATGTGGAAATACAACCACACACTACAGTCTCTTGATAACAAGGAAAGATTCGAAGTATTTCCAAATACAACTTTTTTCTTTTACAATTAAAAAAACTAAATAAAGTATAAACCAAAAAATATTAACAGTCACTGCAGATAATCTCAAACTTGAGCATAATTTCACCAAAAAAATCAAATGCTAATAAAACTTTTTTTAATAACACTGTGAAAACAGCTGGTACCTTACCTTCAGGACTACAGTTTTTGTAGCCTACTCAGGTAAATACATATGCAGAGCCAATACCACATAAGCTGGTTTATAGGGATTTTCTCAGGAATTAGTTGCAGACCCACCATTTAATGTAACAAGTCTAAACAAACACAAAATCATTGCTGAGATGTGCAAGCTGTATTACCTTGTATTACCTTGCACTTTCAGTCCAAGGACATGTAGCCTGGTAAGCATTAGCTGAAAACCATTCACATAGGGCCTAATAGAAAGGGTTATGAAACATCTTCAAACATGCTATGGGAGTAGGAAAGGAAGGACAGGAGAAAGCATGATTTGTGATTTTCAGACGTACAGAGGAGGGAAGTTACCCAGCTGCTGCGGAGAGCAGTGGCTGTGTACTGTTTCACACTGTGAAAGGGACAATGAAAACAGTGGAGAAAAGCCCATTACACCAAAAATGGTCCAATAATGTGAAAATATTCCTTACTTTTCTAGACTACAGGAATTTAATTCGTTTGTTTCAGGGGGAAAAAAAAAAGTTTGAGGTGAATGCAATAAAATATACCCAGGCCACTATCCTATTGATGAAATTCCATAATCCAGTAACTGGAGAAGTGGGGAAAAGCAGTTAATCTCTTTTATGAAACAGCAGGAAAAAAATACAAGCTATACAAACATATGCACCTCTGAGGTTGTTTAGCAGAGCAGCAGGTGTGGGAGAAGCACACAGGGAGTATCACATAAGCTTCAGAGCAAACCACAAGAGTACTTAGGCAACTTTGACTTGGTTTAAATGTGCAATTCTATTTAAATCACTCTACTCAGAGGCTGAGAGTAAAGAAACTTGTTCAATTCTTCCCAGGTTTAGGTATTTGACATTTGATGCTGCTGCACTTATTTTCAAAGAACACACATAAGGAAATATATGGCTCCATTACAACCACTCTTTCCAAAGAAAAGATCATGAAGACTAATAAACTGTAAATGCCTAAGTTAGGAGTATTAGAACCATTAGAAAGACAAAGCACCACTAACAAATATCATTATCCCAGCATGAGAAAGATACAACGAAAATGCTTGGAGTTCAAGCCATACAAATTTAGATTAAAAACCTTCTGGTTGTGCCTTAGAGAGAAAAACTGTGAAAATAATTACCCTTGTGTTGTTAGGTTTTTTCTAGCATGGTCAGATTCACTGTCTCTTGCAAACATCAGCTCAAACATGGATGCTAGTATGGATGCTTTAAGTCAAGCCTAAATCACTGAGCTTAGCATAGGGACACAAGAATTAGATGTTAATCATATGTATAATGCAGAAGGTTCCCTGCATCACAAAATGCTTGTTTATTCTTTAAAATGTTGTAATGAGTGTGTGAAAGCCACCACTTGCATACCTTTCCTTATGCTTTTGAGAGTTACGATAAACACACAAATGAAAGCATGGTCATAGAATCATAGAATCATAGAATAGATTGGGTTGGAAAAGACCTCCAAGATCATCGAGTCCAACCCCTGATCCAACTCCAATTACTATATCATGGCACTAAGGGCCATGTCCAATCTCTTTTTAAAAACCTCCAGGGATGGTGAATCCACCACCTCTCTGGGCAGGCCGTT
>VWZY01009255.1:103603-118645 GCA_013399075.1 Chloroceryle aenea
GCAGAGAGGCTGAGGGAGGAGCAGTGGGGACAAACACAAATCACACTCAGTCAGACTAGGTCTTGGCTGCCTGGCCATATCTGTGCAGGAAAAGGAGAACACTAGGTTCAAGTATTCTCAGTTTTTATTTGTTATTATTAAGGAGATGCTTTATTAACTATTGCCTAATTTTCATATTTAGTTCCAAAGCTTTGTTGTTCTTGGACTGAATTTGTTTACAGAAAAGTGTAGTGACTGGGTATTTTAGAAGAAAAAATGAAAACTTGTTCTCTACCATACATCTAATAAGTGGTTATTCTTTTTTCAGTTCATACAGTGTGTTATGAGCATCTAAATCGAAAGGAAGCACGCTGTGGATGATGACAATTAACATTCCAGTTTGTGTTTTGCTTTGCCAAATCTTACAATGATTGTGTATCTCAATATTGGAAATTGCCTATTTTATGAAGGTATTGCTTTACACACTTCCAGTTTTTTAGTTTTGACAATGGATATAAACTGCTCGTGCAGTGTTGTCTATAACTTCCAACCTGTGACTATTAAAGACGTTTTTATTTTCATAAACTTGCAATTCACTATATATAACTCAAATTATGCAGACAGTAAGTTTTCCTGTAATGTGTTCCCTTTTTTCCTGTGATCTGCTAAAACCAGTTCCTGGAGTGCAAGGTGCCTTTTCCTATCTTAAACGGTATCATCTGTATGTCTTTGACAGCATGTACAGATGGACAAATTGAAAGAGCTTTTGGAATGATCATTGTATGCTGGTCTGTTAGAACATCACTAAGTTTACGCTGCTTGCTTTGACAGCTAGCTGTTTGCAAGATGCAGTCTGTGACACCCTGCACTCAGTGCAAGCTGACTTTTTGGACTTTCTCATAAGCAGGGGTGTGACAGAACACAGTAGAGAAGTCTTCTAGCAATGTGCTCTTGTATAAGGGGCTTTTGTTGCAGCAAGATGCTTTCTCTCTTTTTGTCACTACATAAAACCTACAAAAACGGATACTGTGTCAGTTTTATGCATTAACTTTTCCTTTAACAACTTCTAAGCTGCCAGGCTTCAGTTACAAGTAAAGAAATGTTTCTAGCTCTTCCACTTTGAACACTAACAAGTATTCCTGCCTATATGCCTGGTAACAGACAAGGGCCAAAGCCCACTTGAAAAATTCTTGCCGGTTTACTGTTTCAGATTACAGCAGTAATTACCTATGCTGCAGAATTTATATGAAAAGCAAGACTTTTTTGCCTGAGGTTTTTCAGGTTAAAAAAAAAAAAAAAAAAGAAGGGGTTGTTTTGGTGGGGGTGTTTCATTGATTTCATTTCAAAAAAAAAACCCCCAAAACTGACATTGTTAGGGAATGTGAATGGAGGTAGTCGTTTGGAGCACTTTTTGGGAAGAGCCTTTCAGCTAAGGAATGTAAGCAGAACTGTACATGTGTGCATAGAGAGACACGTATCTGTCACTGGCCAAACAACAGAAAGAAGCCTCAGAGCGGAAATCTTGCTTTAAGATATTTTACAGCCTGGCTCTCTAAGAATACTGTAACATCCAGGGCTCTAGCTTCTGGCCTACAACTTCAAAACTGGCTGGTTAAATTCAGAATCCTTTGGGTATCAGTTCATTTCAGAAGCTAGTTCTCCTCTGTTCTCAAAAATTAAAGCATAGACTTGATTATATGTCCACATTCTAGTAATTGTACATTGTCCTGTAGCACATAATGTTGGGAAACTGATCTGGGATGCTACATTTCCAACAACAACTCTGCTGTGGTTCAGTATTTAGACAGCTGCTGAGGTTAGTAAGAGTATGAAGCAAAGGCTGTTCTTCCTGGAGGGTTTAGATACAATCATTTTCCATAAATACAATGTTTATCCTTAGTGTTATTTTAAAATAAAATCAATGAGCCATCTTTACCAAAAGGCTTATAGACACAACTTTTTCTCTTAAACACTTTTGCTTAATTATGTTTCTGGTCTTGTACTGGGTTGGGATGGAATTATTTTTCTATATAGCAGCCCATAGGCTACCGTGCTTTAGATCTGTGACTAAGCCAGGGTTGTTAAAGGTGTTTCAGCTTTTGCTGAGCAGTAGCTTGCACAGCAGCAGTCATCTCTGTTTCCTGCTCTGTGACCTGAGGGTGGGCAAGATGCTAAGATGCTGGGAGGGAAGGCGGGTGGGGAGAGCTGAACTCAAATGGCCCAAAGGGATATTCCATGCCGTGCAGGGTCAGGCAAGTCTCTAAAGTAGCTGCTGCTTGGAGACTGGTTGGGCATTAGTCTGTTGGTGGGGATGGTAAGTGATTGCTTCCCCCTAAGAGTAGATTCAGTGCATACTTGGACTATGCAAGTTGCCTGTTCCAGAGAAACAGGTTACCTATAACTCCAAATTAAGGTCTTCCCTCTCACACAAGGTATATTGGGAAAGATGCTTAAATGACACTAAGTGGGGTGACTGCTCTTGAACTCTGTCCAAACAATCTGTCATGGTAGGACCATAGGGCAAAAGACTGAGAAGACCACAGGATCATTTTTTACACTGAAATCTGAAAAATAACATCTGTGTTCTATTAGTAACTGTTAGCCTTTTGTCCCACATGTGCACCATCTTTGTTTTGTTTGGTTTTTTGTGTGTGTTTGTTTGTTTGGGGTTTCATGGTGGTGGTGTTTTGGAGACCTATAAAACAGGATCTGCTCAATATCAGGACTGTAAGGACAAAATACACACAAGCCTTTGTCATTGAAAGTCACTTTACTGATGTTACAATGTGTTAGTAACATTGAAAACCACAGGCATTTGTATTAAATACTCTCATAGAAGTGGATACTGTAATGCTGTTATTAAAAGTGAGCAAGAATTTAGAACCCCAAATTGCAATGATTTGATCTTATAAAAAGCAGTGTTTTGCTTAACTACATGAAAGCCAGATTCATTTATTTCAACAGCCCGATGCCTGTAATGTTTATGACAAAGGTATCACACTCAAAGCTAGAAAGTTGTATATCACAATGCTTTGTTTTGGTGTTTGTTAAAATCTTACATTTCTATTACATCAGGTAGGATTTTTAAAAGGATTTTAGCGAAGAAAGACAACAATATGATGTAGATTGGTTGGTTTTGCCAATAGTAGCCTAGTCCCACAATGGTGAAACACAATTCTCCTTGCCTCTCTAAATGTTTTACCAATAAGGGCTACATGAATGGAAAAACAGTTTGTTGTTTGTTTCTTTTTTTTACAGCAATGCCCAAGTTAAACATTAGCATAAAATGAAGCTGGCAGAGCCAATTGATAGATATATCACCCCAAAAGCTTGGCTGAAAGAACTGGTCATACTTTAAATAGTGTTTTCTCCAGCAGATTAAAAATTCTGTAATGCTTTGCTATTCTGAAAAAAATATTTTGCATTTATGCAACAATAAAAATAAGTACTGTATTCTATATAAAACACTACCTATTGTAGTATATCTTTACCCTTAAGAAAAGAAAAGTCAGGTTATATATTCACAGTTTTAATATGATCTGGACTGTATTTCCAAGCATAAAATATGCAGAGTCTCTACACAGGCAGTGAGCAGGCGTCCTTCTACCAATAATCAAAATAAATCAACATTTACTGCTATACAGAGCCTTACAATATTGCATGATTAGCTGCTAGCACCACTATACTTACAAGGTCAGTCAGGCTTATATACAGAATTTCTAACATGGTTGTAAAAATAGACTTTTCATGCTAAAGATAGAATATATAAGGTCTTAAGGCCTCATGTTAAGATACTTTTTACTGAAGCATTAGGTTTTTTATTCAGAGGAACATAGAAACAGAAAAAAAAAAAAAAACTTGTGTGGTCTAATAATTAAAAATAGTGTAAGACCCCTATACTTCTCCCTTAGAGAATATTTCTTTTTACCTTTTCTGCACTTATATTCCCCAATCTTCCTCATCTTATTCTGAATCATTGCAATTACAACCTGTCAACATAGCAGATGTTTTTAACCAGTTTAAAGCTGGCTTAGCTAAAATGATTTTGAAACTGGTGTAGATTGGATTTTAGAGAATTAAAACTGCCAGACTGGGCTAGGTGACCCAATTTTGAAGTCAGGTACAAACTTTCTCCAGTGTGAGCAAACAACATTTCTGTTTTCTGAACTTATATTTACTGCTTGTTTTGGTTAGTTGGCTGAGATAAGCTACTAATGCCGACTGTTGTAGTGTTTCTCTAAATAGCTGCAGAAAAATGTTGTGGAATGACAAAATTCCATGTGCTGGGTGTATGAGCTGCTGTTTCCAATGAAATCAGTTTCAGTGGTTCCCTTTTTCCTCCTCTAGTAAGATGATAGTTACGTTGACAAGCTGTACGTATGTCTGCAGTTTATTCAGGTTTGTCTTCATGAAATCTGACCAAAGTCAAATCCCATATTGCTGGTAGGGTTTGAAGCCATAGCAAACAGTGGGTCATCAGCTCACCAATCTGCTGGGTAATCCATTCTGGGCAAGAAAAACTGATTCAGAGGAGACCTGAATGTTCAAGCTTTTTAAAAGTGAGGTAAATAACCTCACACTGTGGTTGGCTCAAGCTAATGCTACACATAAATAACTCAGAGAAAGAAATGGATGATCAGAGACATGAATGATTTAGAGAAAGAAATGGATGATATTCAGACAGAGCAAGAGGACACAGCATAACTTTCAGGTTCACAGACTTGGTGATGAAAGAGGCTGAGCCTTCAGCAATGCCAAGATCAAACCACCCCAGCAAGAAAGGCACAGGATGACCAAGCCACCCAAGGGTTTTAGCAGTTGCCATGGTTTAGCCCCAGCCAGCAACTAAGCGTCACATAGCCACTTGCTCAATCCCTGCCCCCTGTAGTGGAATGGGAAAGAGAACCGGAAGAGTAAAAGTGAGAACATGGATCAAAATAACTGTTTAATAATTTAAATAAAATGTACTAATAAAAATAATAAATTATAATGAAAAGGAAAATAACAGATAAATAAAGCCCAAGAAAGACAAGTGATGCAAATGTAAACAGTTGCTCACCAACAACTGACCAATGCCCAGCCCCTATGCAGCAGCCCTCTGGGCAACCTTCCCCCTAATTTGTTGCTGAGCATGACATCACGTGGTCTGGAATAGCCCTTTGGTCAGTTGGGGTCAGCTGTCCCAGCTGTATCCCCCCAGCTTATTGAGCATCCCCAGCCCACACGCTGGAGCCTTCACTCTGTGAGCCACTGCTCAGCAACAGCTAAAATGTAGAATCATAGAACGTTTTAGGCTGGAAGGGACCTCTAGAGGTCATCTGGTCCAGCCTCCCTACACAAGTAGGGACGTCTCTACCTAGGGCAGGTCGCTCAGAGCCTCGTCAAGCCCCATCCCTGCGTTATCAACACTGTTTCCAGCACAAATCCAAAACATAACCCCATACTGGCTACTATGGTGAAAATTAACTCTACCCCAGCCAAAACCAGTGCAAATCGTAGGTGACATAAGGCTCCATCACCTATGCTGTAGTAAGAGCAAAATATGTGCTGGCAGCACTGGAAAGACCTTCTCCAGGCCACTGTGTGGAAAGGTGACTAACATAGCAGCTTTCTGGTCTTAGTCAGCTAGTGGATATAATAATCATTCACAGAAATGCTTTTCAGTCGAGTGGAAAGGAGATAGAAGAGAACAGAACAGGAGCTTGCTGAGTTTTAGATCAAGTGTGATAAGTTTGCTTACAGCAGACAGCTATGGGATTCAATGACAGAGCAAATCCTAAGAGCTAACTTCTTATCCCCTAGGCTTAGAGTCTCATCATTCTTTCACGTTGCCTCCTTCCCTACTCACTGATGAATTCCTTAGGAAAATGACTGCACATCTGGTCAGAACTTGTAGTATATGCATGCCTGTAATAGCGTATGTACCTCTTCTTGGTTCTGCTTTTTAAAACAGTTGTCACATTGGTGGTGACAAGACCATTCAGTTCATTTCAAACCAGCTGCAGGGATTCAGGTAGGAGGACTTCAGTACACTAGCTACTGACACAACTTCTTTCTGAAATTCAGGTTATAGCTCAAAGGTCCATTTGTTCACTAGCACACACAAAATTATCTAATGAATATACCAGTTTAGGGGGCTCAGCATCTCATAAATTAGGAAGTATTACATTATTTTTGAAGTAGCTATCTTTAAAGTCAAGTCACACTTCAAATCAGGTAACTGGCAATGGGTGACTTCATTTCACAATTTAAGAAAAGATAATCTGTATAAAATTAACAACCTCCTTAAAACTACTCATTTAAATATAACAGAATTATATGTAAAGTATCAATTGCAACTGGTTTTGATATATTGCCTGAGTATATTCACCAAAAGTCTAAAATGTAGATTACTGAAATTCTTACGTCAACAAACCCGGAATTACCAGGTTAATTTTTACTTGTTAAACAGTGGCATTGTTGTGCAGCATTGTTATTTGGATATTATCTCTATTTTCCAGTCTTCATCAGTTAGTGATATTAATTTTATTTTCAATTTTACATGATTCTTCTCCCATGGTAAAATACATAACACTAACTTAAGTATAGCTCATTTTATGCTCATACAGACAATTACTTCTATTTGTGAAGAACTGTTAATGTCCCCACTTCAACAGGCATCTGCAGCATAGCTGGCAATTACTACTTCATTTATTTAAATAAAAATAAAATAAAAGCATGAGTCTCAATGAGTCAAAATGACTAAGCTATCTTACTGACAATACAAATAGTCTATTTTAACCTGGATGAGGTATTATGCAGCAATTTATATTGCTATTGCCAGTGTAACTATCTACAGTGGATAAAAATATCTGTAATCCTCAAGTTTATTAATCTGTCAGCTTTGCAACACACTACATTTTAGAAGTAGGAACCTACAGAATGTAAGCAATAGCTCTCTTTGACCAGCACTGGCTTTGGAGGCTCACACAGCCCTGCCAGTTCAGGTTTTGTGCAAACTGCCAAAGGTGTCCAAGCTACCAAACTGATGCAAAATTCTCTGCAAAAGAAGAATTTTCCAAAATCCCAAGGCCTGTGATGTTCTCACTCTAGACCATCAAAGTGAAAGTTTATATTTAATTAACTTCAGCTATAACTAGACTTCCAGTCACTACATATCTTCAAATGTGAAAGTGATTTCTAAAGTTACACTACATAACTGTATCATCATACGCTACAAATGAATTGTACGAAAACAAGGGAGAAGCTGAAAGTACATACTATATTGAAAATACAGTCAGGAGAGCCATTTGTTTGCAAAACGAGAAGCTAGGAACATTACACAATGAGCCAGTATGCTATATCCAGTTCTGTCTGACAGATCTTGCTGCTTCTTCAGAAGGCAAAATGGAAAGGAAAGAGTAAACAGTGGTAAACATAAAATATGCACAGAAATCTAACAGGATTATTCAAAATTACATGCCAGCTTGTACTCAGACAAAATACCATAAAAGGCACATGATGAGCAGTACGGTCACTGAAGACAAGATACTAATACACAAGGGAAAAACAGCTTCCAGGTGGCAGAGTAACACAGTGGCTATCGGGTTAGCATAATGTCCTAATGTGGGGGAACTCCTTCAGCCTCCTGCTCATAGCCCAGTGAAATCAAGAAAAGACATAACTGATCTCAAGTGATTATGGCTTAGGCCCTCATTTCACGCGCTACATATTCCCAACGCTCTTTAATCCGGTAACCTACACTCTAAAGTACATCTTTGCAAAAAAATACTCTTCAGTGCTGACAGATATTTACTCTTCATGAAAGTGCAGAATCTTTTCCTAAAGCAATTATAAATGACTGGCTCCTTCCAGATGGTCTGCACCCACTTGTGCTCACTCATGTTTGTCTTTCTCCAAAATACTTACCAGAACCTGCTGACTGTGAAGGAAGATAATTTGAATGCCAAGGCCAGTATTTTGTCATAATCCAACATACAGCCTAATCATAAAATATAGTGCTTCTAAAACTCTTACATACTTTACAGTTGCTGACATTTTAAAACATTTCTTAATTTAATCTTACGTATATTTGACTTTATTCAGAGACTTAAAAAAATATATCAAAGGGCTGCAAGAGTTGGGTTCACTTGTTAAAGGAAATACATGAAAGAGGTAGAAGATTCAGAAACACCACAGATGTTTCCATTACAATATCATCTAATTGATCACACAGCTGTTGGGCAAGGTATTCAACTGCACCTCACAGAATTGGGTGTTTTATTCTGCAATGGCACTACTTGAAGCTAAGAATTAGTCAATTTGGGAAAGCTGGAGAATTATAAACAGATGTGATATGGTCCAGTTTCTTACTGACTGAAAATTCCCAATCAAAAGACATCTGGTTTACAACAATCTCTAGAAGTCTCAGGTGTTAGAAATCTAGCCATCCACTTATACACAAGATTAACTTCTCCATGGTCAAGGGTTTGTTCCCTCCCACCCTGTTTTTCAGGCTAAAGTCAGTTGCACTCAGTTTAATGCCCCAAAATACTGTCAAGGGGGCTTCGGGGGCAGCAAGCACAGCACTCATGTGCATGGTGAAGGCGATTCCCGTAACCAAAATTAAAACACAGCAATGAAACCGGCCACTTGCCCAGCACCGTTATTATCTAGTGCAGTGAAACTGCTATGCTTTTTCACAAGCTATGCCTTGCCATCTAAAACAGTGTCTGATATGCTCTATCACAAATACCCAGCAACTCTCATCAGAAGGACTTCACATCACCACATCCTGAATTGTCTACTTAGAAGTATTCCCAAATGTCCAGTAAATCTGGACTGCAGATTACTTAAAGACTCCTGTTGTCTGCTGAGTAATTCCTGATTGCACCTGTGAGAGGATACACTGGTCATCTCACTGAACAATTGCTTTTGGCTGGTTCCTCTTATGATGACTTAAGACAAAGTGCAGTCTACCATACAATTGAGATTGTCAAGACAGTATCTAAGATACTGATAAGACAGTTTAGATTTTGGTCAAACACCAGTTTCTGAAAGACACAGTTTTACAGTGCTGTACTTTCTGTATTTCCAAAGATGTCTGCTCGTAATATTAGAAAATTTGAAGCATGATGATGTTAGTCAAGACTGTTTCTTTAGGCATTTGGCAAAATACACTTATGTATAACAGCTATTTTTGACATTATCAAATGTTTACATATATACAATCTGTATACTGAGTTTATAAACATGTAAAGTAAAAAGAAAAAAATATCCTTGTTGTTTGACATTTGTGTCAAATAGTTGTCTGTCAAAGCTTTGAAATCCTGTCACAAAAAAATCCTATGTATCTTACTCCTGCATGCTAATTTCTACTACAGTATGTTGTTTATCCCTTACACGTGTAAAGTAAAGAACACAAGGGTCATGCATACAGCGTACAAGTTTACATCGGCTGGGCTCTCCAGGAGGTGCATGCCCAGTTCCACTCTGGTCTGACTGGGGACTGCAGTAAGCCAGAGAAAATTCTCTCTTAACCAGACCTGGCAAATGGACTTCAATTTTGATTCTAGGTAAGTGTATCTGTCATGGTGGGGAACAGCCCTGTCACACCTGGGCTAATTATCCCCTGTTAATTGTTATGATTTCAGTTGTTCATCAACTCCATAAAATATTAGTCAACAAAAAACAGAAAGAAAAAGACTAGGTTTTTTTCCCTTCTAGATAAGAGGAGGGTCTCACTGTGATCACAGGCATCTCTGTTGATCTTCAGAATTTTCTGAAAAGCAGATGAATGTTCAATGACTCAGTGACGCTGAGTTTCTATAAAATTCGCAGTAAACAGTTCTGATGTTACCTCAGGAAATCAGTGCAGCTAAATGGACGTCTCCCATAGCTAGAAAGGGGGAAGGAACACAAAGACACATGGAACATCATGACAGAACAGGCTGTTAGCCAAACAGCGTGAGAAGCTTGTTTGGGGAACTGCATCTACATCACTTGGGTCACCAAGGCTACGCTCTTGGTCTTCTCCCAGCCTCTGGTGTGTCTGTGTTAGATCACAGTCAGCAGACAGACAGTCTTAAGCATTTCAGTGTGACTTGAAGTCAGCATAGTAAATATTCATGGCTGGGAGTCTTAAGCATTTCAGTGTGACTTGAAGTCAGCATAGTAAATATTCATGGCTGGGAGCGCAGACTTTGAAGGAAAAATATCAGTGTAGCATCAAATTTGTCCTAGACAGTTTTTACCTTGCAGTTACACTAACTAGTATTACAGATAATTTCTCACTCTCTTCTGTATAACTCAGCTCAGAGCAGCATTTCTGCTGTGGGTTTGAGCTGGTGCCAAAGCAGCTCCAGGGCTGAGACACATCAGTGCAGCTCTGCCTCCAAGCTGTGCTGGGAGACCCTGTGCTGCATCTCACACAACTTTCTGCCCCAAGCAGGTCAGGGGGGGAGCATCTTGCAGGTTCCCTCAGCAGCACCCATTCCTTTTTTCTTGAGAAGAAAAAGACAGAGAGCAGTAATGGGAATCTTGTCTGCATCAAGAACATGCACTAAAGCTATCACAAGTAAAGCTCCTAAAGTAAATTTCAGGATTTTTTTGCTTATTCAAATATCCGCTGTGTATGAATTGACACAAAGGAAGCAACACCTAGCATTGCCTTTTGGCAGTAGCTGGAAACCTCTCCATATGGAGCACCACCATCCACTGAAAGTCCCAGTGGTTCTTGCTCACCCTGGGGGGCAAGGTGGGCTCAGGTCACATGGAAGCAAAATCCCTCTCAGCCTGCAAGTGCTTGATGCAAGCCCTCCATACCCTCCTTAACTGGAAGCTGGTTATCTTTCCATAAGGAAAGGGTTATGTCCATGCACAGAGAAGAAAGGCACATACCCTGGCACTTTGCCTGTTGGCTTTTTTCTCTTCATCAGGAAGTGGTGGCATCGGATAAGGGTATTTTCTGCTGGAAGCAATAGATCCAGTGGATGAAGATGGAGACTTTGCAGGAGATAGCGTCCTGAGATGTTGAAAAACACAAAATAAATGTGATGTCTTCAGGTCCTAGCACTGCAACAGCAACTGCCATTACTCTGAAGCTTGGTTCAGAACCAAGTATATAGCTTATTAATAGCTCAATACTGGGGGATTAAAATTTTTTGATCAGTAGTCTTAATTATTTCATTATATGAATAAAGGTATTTATGGCTTTCAGGAACACTGGAAGAAAAAATAAGATTTCCTGCTTCTTATTAGAATTGTATTGTATAACAAAACCAATTTCTTAAACCAATTTACATGGTACCGTAATTAATCATCATAAAATAGCAAAACAAATCTGCAGTTGAATAAACACAGAACTAGAAGATCAACAAGGCATTATGAAGCCTAAATAGAAACAGTGATTGTATAAATACAAGCTGAACAATGCCTTCTGCCAGTGACTAAATGGCAATTATCAGTGTCTTTATGCATATCTTACATGTCTCCTCTATTGATACAAACACAGCAAATAAATCTATTATAAATTTTATAACACATTAATTTACACAAATGCATGCACTTAGAGGCGGATCTGTTAGTTGTGAAGTAACAAAGGCATATACAAAGTGCTATTAACAAATTATTAGACATGCAAGCATCATACAGTGCATATTGTTCCAGCCAAAGAAAGAGTCTGATGAGAATATACAAAAATGGACTGATTAGTCAATGGCAATCAGCATTTCTGTACAAGGTGAGTAGAGTAAGCAGGAGCAAGTAAATGTTTGTATCACATGAAAGGCATTCTTTTCATGTCAATAAGGCAGCAGCACATTATTGACTGAAATTTTATACCCAAGAAAAATTCTTACACTTCTGAGATCCTGCACTTTTGCCACTTGAGAGGTTCCTATCAGGCTCTAAATACGGGCAGAATAAAAAGGAAAAAACCCTCCAAGTAGAGAAAATGAGCTACCCTGGCCTTCTAGTTCTGTTTTTCCAGACGGATTTTTCAAAGGAGGCCTCCACTAGTGCAGGCACATCACCCAGACCCTCCCTGAGCAGTACTATCTTCTGAACTTAACGTGCCCCTGAAGATGAAAGGCTTCCCTCAGTTTCAACAGGTCTTCCAAGCCCCTCAAATGCAGCAGGGGGCTGAGTGTTGTGCACCTGTAGATGCCAGTGATGAGCACCATCACTGGTACCAAGGAGCCATAGCAGCCACATAGGAGACAGCCTCACATCCCTGGTTCTGTGATATGCAGGATCATTCCTTTCATTTAGAGAGGATTACAGACAAGACAGGGACTCTTTTCTGTCTGTGGAATTGTTTTGTATCTTTATTACTAAGTGGAATTAATTTATCTTTAAATTATTCTTTTATTTTGGACTAGTATATCATTTTGTTGTGTCTGTAGCTCCCTACAAGAGCACACTCTCCAGTCTCCCATACCAACAATGACTGATGGTAGCCATGAGCAACAAGGCATCAATGGAAATTACACAGTGAGAGCTCTCCAGTCTGCCTCACGATGCTATAATGTCTCCTGTGGTAGCCTCTAAGTTCAACAGCGCTTAAAAGATTTAGGTTGGTACAATTATCCAAACATGGAAGAGTACATCTTCAGCACATGCATTTGATCACCCATTGAGATGAACTGGACATATATGAATATTTTCAAAAAGAAATTTCCAAACAGCTACTGCAGTATAAAACATGGGTTTCATATGCCCAGCATCACAGATCTGGGCACCAAAATCCATGTGGAAGAAAATAGGGTCTTTAAAAAAAAGAAAAAAAAATCCAAGGAAAGATTCTCAGCAGTGCTCTGCTCTTCACTACCTACACAAGGCCCCTCATCTCTGCCCACACTTGGACTCATAAGGAACACTAATGAGCTATTAATGGATCTAGAATGCAAAAAAAAAAAATGAGAAGAGGAAGGAGGAAAGATAAGGAAAGCAGATTTTACATATTATTAGTAATCCAATTATTAAAAAATTTTGTCCCACAGCTGCAGTAGACTTTAAAATCTTCATGTTTAAATTTGTAGCAATGGACCTGGAGATTAGCAGTAAGGAACTGGGCATGTTAGATCTGATTTGGCAAGCCCTATCAGAAAGCTGCTCAGATAGGTGCCACAGCCAGGAGGTATCATGCAGAATGAAGACATCTCACATCCCAGGCACATGGCCTCCTGCACACCACAGGCTCGTTCCATAGGTAATTTTAGGCACCACAAGAGAAGGCCACGGTGAGAGGGAAAGCCATGGCCAATCTACCTGCCCATCAGCTCTAGTAGGTGATCCTGGAAGGACACCTCACAAAGATGGGACACCTTGAACACTTTACCTGCACAGCAAGTCCTCTGACTAGCATCCCTAACCGAGCCTTTAGCAAGGCAGTTTAGCACCACAGATCAAATACAGTACTGCCTTTTTAAAGGATTTTGAAGCCCAGATCTCCAGTGTAGCTGCCCATGTCTCCTTCTCAAACTTGTTTTGTGTTGCAAGCTCAACTATGCCTAACTGATGTGCACGTTGCTGCTCACCTGCATGTGCAAAGCTACAGCCAAATACATCAAGAATGCAGTTGCACACTTACAGAAATGACCCTGCCCTCCCCTCACAGGGCCTTGCCCCTTACTTCTGCTGCACAGTTACATGTTGGGTTTTGTCATCTTTAGTGCCATCTACCGAGAATGTGAAGACATCACTGCTAAGGATATGCTCACAGGTCACATAATGCATCTTGTGTGATAAGACTAATTGTTCAAAGTGGTTTTGATCAGCTTTCTGGTTATGCCCTGCAATTGTGTATGTGCTGTGTATCCCAGATTTACATAGACTTTAAATGAGAAAGAGACAGACGTGACCTTTCTCATTTACAGGATGGAAAAAAGACAGCATTCAGGGACACCTGCAGGTAATGCTGGGGTTTACAGATAGGCAAAACTTTACAGTTTTGGTCAAGGGTGGGATCCATTTAGCTTTCACTGCGTTTTCAGTTCTCCTGCTATCAAATCCATTAGCTTTCGTGCCAAATGTTGCTTCCAGTTGAAATGTATGCAAGAAACGAGGACTGCATTCTGCCCTGCACATGTCACAACAGAGATTCAAAGGTTTTACTGCCAACCCCAAACAAAGCCATGCATCTCAGCTCGCTGCAAGAATTCTACTTTCTGACCAGAAAGCGAGATGTAGTGGCCACTTTACATCCGTCTTTCTGTCCTGGAAGCTGAAACTGAGAGTGTGGGGAGACCTTGATGTGATTCACAACAAAACACTGTGGCAGCAGGAAGACATTATGCTGCACTGTGCTCTCCGGCAGACAGGCGTCTGCCTGCTCTGCCTTCTCATCACCTAAACGGGGAGAGCGTTGTCTCACAAGAGACAGTGTGAAATGTCTAACCTGGTCACACAACTAAATGTCTTGTGACTTCAAGTGTCATTTCAGCTGAACTCAAGGTAGGTGGCTCTGATAGTTCTGAACTGTTTATAAGGTGTGCTTGTTTCTGTTTCACAGACTGAAATAATTTAATGATATTCAATAACTCTTCGACCTGGTGAAAGCATTTCAAGCCTAAAAGTAGGTACTATCAGCATAACCTGACCCTAGCCATGGGTTCAGCTCAGGAAGTTGTGATCCTTTAAAAACACTGATGTGGCTACACATTTTAAATGCAGTTCCCTTTAAAAACCAAAAATGTGCACGCTTCCTCATAAAATGCAGCAGCAGAGGGGAAGCTCAGCTCATGGGGGGCTGCAGAAGAGGTAAAGGCTGGGACTTGAGCCATCCATTTCAGGTATTGCACTGCAATGCCCCAGACACTGACATGGTGTAAGGAACTCTCCTCCCTAACTCTTGAAATGAAACCCTGATCCTACTGACAACAAGAAGCAATTTTTTTTGTTGTCTGACAACAATGCCAATATTTTGCTTTGCTTGTAATGGGCAAAAGTTGTGTTTTTTTCTTTAAGCGTGGTCTTAAGCTGCCTCAGCAACAGCAGGAAGCTAATGGCTGGACACGGCTCTGGCCTCACTTGGATCCTCACAGAGGAAGGCAATAGACCTGTCAGAGCAGCAGTGCCAACTCT
>VWZY01009255.1:118673-139862 GCA_013399075.1 Chloroceryle aenea
GTAATGAGGAGAGTTTAAAAAAAAAAAAAAAAAAACAGAGGAAGAAGACAGCAAAACACCAAAGCGTGTTAAAAATAGGAGGGAAATGATAGCTGCTGTCTCCTGCCTTCCTTGACACTGCCCTTCTGATATGGGATGGCCAGTTTCCTTCTGGGTATGTGTCCTGAGTCTCCAGCTGAAAACCTGTCTTATTTGTAAACTGTTTTTCTATTTAAACAACTCCGTTAGAACCTAAGTTACTGTAAATATTTGCTTTAATTCAAATGTAGGCAGCTCTGTGCTTCAGAAGGTGCCTTCCTATCTTTCTTTTTTTTTTGCTATAATTATCTAAAGAAATGCCACATTTTGGGTTTTGGGATTATGACAGTTTATTATCTGATCCCACCATGGTTCCTAAGTCTTTTAAGAGTCAGTGAGGATTTCAAGTACTCCTTAACCATTCCTGTTTTACAAGGTCAGTCTGTGCAGCAGCCACTGTAACTGGCAGCGATAAAATAAGCAGAGTACAACACTGGTAAAACAGCCCACCTTGCAGCAAAGCTGCCTTTATTGCTGTGACCTGGTACATAAAATTAAACTCTAGCCTATAGTTTGAGCAAGAAAATGAGATTCTTCTTTACAGATATTATTTTCTTACTGAAGGGAATCCCACAGCTGGGAGCTTTCAGGCAGCAGGGACACCAGCTACTATTATTATAATCATTAATAAAAAGTAATTATATAGCACTACCCATTAGACTTGTAGACTAGGAAAAAAAAAAAGCCTGGACACCAGATGACAGAGATAAATTTTGATTTATAGAGATTTTTTTAACCTGATAAAGATTGTGATACACATTTCCGTTTTCTGAAAATTGCATTATTCATAGGAATGGTAGGAAGCATTTTGGGGGTTTTTTTTGTAATTCTACTTCAACTTCACCTGCAACAGCACTGGTCAGCAACACATTATTCCAAAAACTATGGGGAGACCAGTAAAACATCAGTGTTACTTCCAGGCTGTGTTTAAAAGAAAAGACAAATCAAGGATTAGCTACAGAAGTACTACTCGGATAATTATATGGTGTAAATACCTTAGCCTGGACTACGATTCCTAGAATGTATTATCATCTGGACAGGCTGACTTCAGTCTGACTTTCTGGCTTATCAAACAAGATTTGTTTTGTTTTGTTCTGTTCATGAATCACTTCAAGGGCTCAAAAAGCCAGCCGTATGATTTTCAGACGCTCCATTCTCAGGAACAATGTTTTCCTCTCCATGACAGATTAACCAAAATTGCACCCGAGTTTTGGGGAGAAACTGCTCAGTTGAAACTCTCATACAACAGCAACTCACCCTGGGAGAACACATGATCCTTTGCCTTCCATGAGGTGCCTGCAGAATACTTCCCCATGGTTACCTCAATTAATTAGGCCATATAGGTTTCTAAATTTATCCTACTTTCTCATTTCTAAAGCTACTGCTGTGGGCAGTGATTATTAAGCTTCTATAGTGTAAAATTTTTATGTTTCATCTCTGCCGATACACAGCCCTTAAAAATAACTTAATCCTCATCTTCATGCAAAAAAATGCTTGCTTTATCTGAAATACAATTAGGTAGGTGACTTGTTCAGTGCAACACTTGAGAAGTCTTAGGGGCGAGATATGCTCCCATCAATTTAATCTAGTGATATTGAAAGATGAAAGCCACACAAGAATCTGAGCCTGTTTAATTAGCCATTTAAAGTGATGTATTTTAAACTAGTGCTATCTTCCTATTCCACTGATGTCTGTCTTTATTGTGCTCATAGGGCTTCTCACACGAACACTCTGACGACAACTACAGGGGAAGGTTTGATAATAAAAACACCTCATTTCTAGTGTGAGTTTGCCTAATTTCACCTTCCAGTGACTTTTGGTCATTATCAGTCTTGGTCTGCTAGTCTAAAGGTCTTCCTACAAAGATTTTGCTCCATATGCAACTATGTGTACTTTATAATCAGCTAAGCATTTAGTTCCTCCATTAAACAAAACAGCTTGAAGCCCTGCAGTGCCTTCTATGGTTTCTCAGGGTTTAAACCTCCCAGTTCTTGAACACGCTGACCACCAGAACTGGACTCTGTATCCCAGTGCTGAAACCATCAGTAGTAAGACTACTGGACTTGCAATACACCCTGCCTGAATGTCCAAGCACCAACAGAGACCTGGCTGCCATCAGCTGGCAATATCACAACCACCTCCTGTAAACTTTGGATTCTTGTGTCAGGGATTTTTACTCCTTGTTCAGGACTGAGATTAGGACTGGCAGGCTTAAATTTACATCATTTGCCCTGTTTGTTCACTGGAAAGCCTTTCTGCAACTTACTCTGTGATTTAAGAGTTCTTGAAAGCAGTCACAAAGGGTTTTAAAAAGTGACAATTTTATGCTCTTTTAAGATTCCGTGGCATTTTCAATTTTAAAAATGACTAAATTCCCACTTTGCTACTTAGTATCTGCCAGTACTACTCTGGGAAACTCTTCATTAGCATCTTCTGATAGAACTCCATCACATTTTTCTTCCCAAATACACACTGGTTGTATTTCTGGCCTTTTGCACTATTACTAGGTCTCCTAATGCAGCAAAACAATTGTTAAGATTCTATTTACACATTCTTACCATCCTTCAAAGTTTTGGCTAAAGATTTTGCTTTTTATTCTTATTCTTTATCATTCTACAATCCTTGTTTCAGCATCATTTTATAGCTTCATCAATTTCTTTCATGTTTTATATCATTTGTAATCATTTGTCTTCCATTCTCTCGCCTGCTAGCTGACTTTTTCAGCTGATGCAAACTTCTGTCTCAGCTGTGGGATTGTGGCATCCGGGAATCTACTAAAAAGTTCTCAGACTCCTGATTCATGTACAATAGGGAGGCCAGCCTCATGTATGCTGCTTCGCTTTAACTTGGAATATATCAAATAATACATAATTTCCCCTCTCAAAAACAAGTGATATTTTTGGTTGAACCCTACACTCATTTGCAATAGATTCATTAGTGGCTCGATAAATAGAGCACAGAGTATATTCTCAGACATTTAATTTTCCAATTTCGTTATATGGTGAGAGTAAAATACCACTAATTTTTACTATTTTTTCATTTCTATTTTAGTATGCACTATATAAGACAGTGAGTAGAGTTAGAAGTGTTATGAAACCACTTGCTTCAGTAAATTACATTCTATTTAAGATAATACTACTTTATTAGTAATAAATATGTCTCATGCCCATAAAACACTACTTGGCATAAAATGATGAGAAAGCTACTACAAGCTATAGATGATGGTGGGAACGCATGCACTACACACACCCTTCTCAATGGCTTCATTAAAACATTCAGGAAAAGAACTGTAAATTGCACATGAAGCCGAAAACAGACATCAAAATGCAGCAAAAGAAGAGGGGCCCTTTGCACCTACAGTAACTTGTATTGATTTATACAAGGTAGGAGTCCCAAGATATTTGTATATGCTGGAACAGCTCTTAAAAATGATATAGAATTAATTTACAAAATACCTAAAGTATGGTCCTTCAGTGTTTTTATTCACATCTTCTACCCACTTAGCTACATTATATTCTCTTTTGAACCATGGGTTTAAATACCTGCAGAAAGCAATGGAAGGAACAGAGAAAGCAGAAGAACAAGAATAGAAAATCTGAGAACACACAGCACAAGCTTAGCAAGGATGTTTTCATCCCCAAAATGAAAGTGAATATGGCAAATAAATCAGTATGGATGTTGGGTGAGGACTAGGGAACGTGTACAACTGCATGAGAAAATCTGACCTACAGGGTGACTTACATATTTGATTAATCTGGAAACTCTTTGGGATATGTAATTCTTTTAATGTCTTAGGGGCAAAATTCACTCCTATGCAGAGGGCCACCATTAAGCTCACGGCTTGAACTCATCTCATGATATCAGAGTAAGTATGAAGGGGCAGTTTGGCTCCAATCCTGCAGTTTGCTTGTTGAAGACACGTTTGCACCCACGTAGAATAAACTGCAAGATAACAGCTTCAGAAACTTGGGCTTGGCCCTTTCTACAGGAATGAATTTCAGCCTCAGTATGTTAAAAGGCTTGAACTGTTTGCTGCTACAGTGGCAATTTTTACACTTATGTGCAAATAACCCTCTGATTTTTCAATGATCACTTAATTTGGTAGGACCACAAGAAGCTCTAATGGAGGTGAGCTGCAGAGTTATCTTACATTTCACAGAAGCAATCCTGATACCAAAACCACACTTTTTAGGAAAAAACTCTGAGCTGCATACTCAGTTACCTGAAAACTACGAAATAAAAACAGTGTTGAATTATCTGTCAGGGAAGAAGAAAATTCTTCTGTAACTAGGTTCTCTTAGCCCCCAATAACAACATCAGCAAATTTCTCCCCCTGTATCATGTTAAGAAAAAAGGGCAATGCAGAAATGTCTGCATCTCCAATTTAAAGTCTGCTCTTGTTGTATAAAAATGGCAGTAGTTTAACGATTATTTGTCATCAACACCTTTATTTAATAGAGAATAGCACACTTTGAAATAGGAAACAAATTGTAACCAAGGAAAAAGGGAAAGAAAATTCGTCTTCAGGTTATTTTAGAGACTTCTGGGCCAGTTCTTGACACCCTTGTTTATGAGAGTGACTCCAATGACCTCACATGTGGGAAGAGGCCTTGCAAGGGATTGTTCAGATGAGTAAAGGTTAGGCCAGATCATGTCATTCAGTCCCCACTACATCTCAAACCACGTTGACAACAAAAGCAGCAGCACTTTTTTAACTTCCTTTGCTCCTTTTTTGCTCTGGAACTTTTCCCCGCCCCGCACAAGCACAGCCACAGCTCTCAGAAAGTACTCGCCCTCAGCCACAAGTGCTTCTAAGTAGCTTCCTCAGCTTGCTTATTTATCAGGAATCAGGAGTGCTTTATGATTTCCAGCTTGGGCTCTTAGAGAAAGAAAACATCAAAAGTGGTAGCACAGCAACAGATGAACTGCAAGTGAAACAACAAGCTGATGCCAGCATCACCAGAAACTAATCAACATCTGCTTCAGCTTTAATTGTAGGTGCAGCTACAAATTTTCTTGTACTCTCTGCAGTACTTTTGACATGCATTTTTTCATTTGAAATGGTCTTTTGGTAACCATGAAACACTCCCAATCTAGCTTCCTGTATTAGAAAACAAAGTATAAGGTGGTTATTAAAGCATGCAGTTGCTGCACAACCATGTTGCTGGGTCTGGTCATATTGTAGACCGTCGTTCACCACCTCAGTTCATCTGTTACAGAAAGGTTAAACTCTATTACTGCAGACCACTACAGGATAACATCAGAGAGCTCTTAGGCTGATCTTCCTGGCCACATGTTCATTAGCGATGGCCAGAAACTGCGTTTTCTTTGAGTGAGAAATTCTGCTTTAAAACTCAGGTGTCCTTACACATAAGCCTACAGCTAGACCAACAGCTCCATTTGGCTTTTAGCGCAACATGCAACAAGGCAAAAGACCTGGGCTCAACAGTACTCATACTCCTCAGGCTGCTGAGGAGGAAGGCTAGCTAGCACTGCATCAGCAGGAGCACCTCCAAGCAGTCACAGTGTTTTGCCACAGTGAAACTATTGTATACTGAGGGAAGGGACTTTTCATGGGATAAAAGGGCAGCCCAGAATGCAGGGGCAGGTGAGACTGACCTGTGATCCCGGCTCCCTGTTTGGGGGTGGTCAGAACCCCCTGGGCTTATGCCTTGGGCCAGGATTTGGTGGGCGAGAGAAAGCCCAGGCTCAGATGCATGGGTTACCCTGCTGCAAAAACACAATATATAATAGAAAGTCTAAGCCAAATATGTTTGTATCAGTTACAACAACGAGGAAGACAAATGCTTGTAGAAAAGCCGTGCAAATAAACAAAGGTCAGAATCACTATTTGGCAAAACTCATGTTCCCTGGAGCCTGTTTTAACACAAGCTCCCAGTTAAACTGACAGCTTACTCAGAAAACTCTCGTTATCATTCCTGGATAACTCTCATTGATTTTAACAGAAAACTTGCTTTATCAGGCCATTTCATCAACCCTGTTTCTGAAAAAAATGCAGAAGCGTTTGGCCTGTTGGCATTCCTTCTCCATGAACTGAACTATCTGCCTTTTTTTAAAGAACATAGATTTTGTTTTAAAATATCTAGAAAAAATTAAAAGCACCCAAAGGAGCTTTTGCAGTGTCCACAGAGCTATAGCCTTAGCAGAAGCCTTGTACATGTATCTGTTAGGTACAAGGGGGTCATACAAAGGCATAAGCAGTACATTTTTCAGGAGTTGCCCAGTGTGCTTGCAACCCTCCTGTCAGGGCTGCTTGTGAGGGCTCCGCGGATCAAATCTTGCTCTCTGCTTAAGAAATTTTGCTTCAATAATTAATGTCATGAGTCTCTATCTGGTGCTTGGCTTTATACAAAAAAAATCTTGTGCCTACTATATGCAGTTAATGCACTCATGAATGTACCAAATACTTTTGTAGACTACTCTACTAGTGCACATCTGCTTATAAAAAAAAAGTGAATTCTGCACAAGGTATGGCACAAATGAACCCAATTTTCAAGTGGTTAATTACACTGTCTCTACTACAAACAGGAGACCAACAGACCCTTTTCTCCCATCTCAACAAGTATGTTTTGTTGGATCCCAGGGGCCACATCGGTGGACCTTCCAAATGCTGTCCACCACTGCAAAACAGATTTCAATATTCTCTATTTCCAGAGTACCTAAGAAGACAAATTTGCCTGAGAAAAGCCTCCATGTGTTCTGGGCCATCCTCAAAGCACCTGGCATTGCTTTTTGTTTTCCTAAATGAGTAAATGCTGGCCACAGAACATTCTGAGCCTGCTTGCAAAGGAAATTTTCTCTCTAACTGGAGCCACTGTGCACCATTGGCAATTCTCCCTATTTGCCACTGAATTGACATAGCACGTGGATCATTCGACGGCAGCTCTATCTCCAAAGGGTGACAGGCTTGCCAAGGAGGCTCAGACAAACCACACAGTCCCGTGCAGTCCAGGATAGACATCATCAGGAGAATGAGCATTTTCCTGCCTGGCAGTCCTCTCCCAGTAACACACATGTTGTTCTTATCCCTAACAGGATGCTGCACAGCCCTTGGGAAGTACAAGTCTCCTTCCTCCAGCACTAGGGCTGCTGCTGGGTTGAGAGACTGTAGCAAGCAGCAAGAATTAGATGTAAATTCAGGGGTACCTTTAAAAGAAAAAAAAAATTACAGGGAAAATCATTTCAAACTCACACTGTCTCTGTCTACCCACTTATCTAATGCTCCAAAGTTGTTAAGAGTAAATGTATAATATACCAGCTGCGCAGCACAGAGGAACAAAATATATCCATTGGGTTCTTTTGCTTTTACTGGAAAGAATTCCCTTTCCATGCAGTTACGTTCACTCTAGGCTAAAAAGAGCTGCTCTGTTTTCATTCTTTACTGACCAATTCAGCCCCAGTGTACACCTCCACTGAATGCTAGAATAATGGCATTAAACCTTTTTTAAAAAAGCACAAATGTTGTTTAATAAATACAATTAGAAAATGAAGGAAAGCACAGGACGACTCTAAAGAATGTGCAATCTCATTTGTATTCTTGGCAGTCTGGTCAGACTAATTTTGCTTTTATCAAACTGTTTCATGCAAAGAGAAAATAAAACAAGGAAGATAATGTTTCAGTAAGAGTTTATCAGCACAAAGACCAAGAGCACAGAGGCACTTGACAGATAAACTCCTCCAAGGTATCTAGGGCTAAAATTTCTGGTTCCATGTAGCCATTTTGATCATGCAATGTTATAACTGCGATGTGCACCAAACTGTTATTTCTGTAACTTTTAACAGAGGGTCTTCTCTACAAACCTTTCTGAGCCTACTCACCTCAAGACAGTGCACTGCAGGTGGAAGAAAAGTTTCAGAACAAACTCAAAATCCCCAAACTGAAGACAGCAGGGCCCAGAGAGGGGTTAGCATTATTAGTTTCCAGCAGAGTTGGTTTCAAGCCCATTTGCCCGTAGAGGTGCAAAGTTAGTGCTAATGATAGGGGAAAGGGCCCTGTCATTGCCACTGTGGTCAGAGAAGGAGACACTCCCGTGTGGCATTAGTGCTGCAAGAGCAGACCAGTGCTTGACAAATCCAGAGATCATGTTTCCAGCCATTCACCATTCGTTCATGAAAGCAGCCTGAACCAGCAGGCTTAAGTACATAAGAAAGGCTCTTTCCCTATAGGGAGCACTGCACACATAGGCTCTTCAGTAAATGTAACCAATAAATCAGTAAGAAAGCAACCCCATGGGAAAGGTCTGGGGATTTGTCGCTTGGTAAGGACTCTCATACCCATTTATTGCAGGGCTTACTCAAGACTAGCTGTTTCAGACTTAAAATGATAAGCTTCAGCATACTCTCAAAGCAGACAGATATCTCTCTCCTAAAGCCTCCAGGAAGGTATGTAGAGTTAAAAATCCCTAACTCTGCAATGGCCCAACCCAAGGTGAAGACAAGGGTAGGAAACAGGTTATCAGAAATTCAGTATTGAACCAGGATACACTCAGCAATGGCAGTTTACTGTAGACAAAAGCCTGCAGTGATGGTGCAGGCTGCCACCATCATTGGGAATTGCTATGGGAATGACTGAGAGGTAGCCTACATAAAAAAGAAAATTGATAGTTAATTTTTAAAGAATACATAAGAGGTTGAAATACATTAGCCAACCCAGTTACCAGATTATCAATCAGCAATCAAAATGGGCCACAGAGCAAAAATGCAGCTGTCTACTTTTCAGTACTCTTAATCTCCATCTACAAAACACAAATATGAAAACTGTACTTTTTGGCTTTGCTTTTTTAAGTTCAGACTTACTCAGTTGAATTAGACCGTGGCCTAAATCTTTTGCCTCTGACTTTCTTTCTATTTCCTCCTATATTACCTGAAAGAAAGCAAAGGATAAAGACAGACGATAAAAGATAAAACAATTTTAAACTCACCTGCATCCCATGCCAAACTATATTCTTATTGTATCCCCAGTAAAAGAGTTGTTACCTCATTAGCTTTAACCATTTAAAAATCACAGGTCAGTTCCTATTGATTTACCTCAGACCAGCTAAACCTGACACTTAAGTGATCTTTCTCTATTTTATGCTACAATCGTGCAGAGCAAAGAAATCCTTATTTTCAGCTTTCATTTAAGAAAAATCAGTATACTTCAAGAAAAACAGTGGAGACTGACTGATAAAATCACAGAGGCTGTCAAGAGTGAATAGACTTATTCCTCTTTTTCATGTTAGCTCACACTGAAGGAATGGGAGAAATTAAATGACATTTCTGTGACAAAACACTATGCAAAAAAGGTACTTGTATAGGGTGCTGCTAAATCCCAATTTCTGGTTAATAACAATGAGCACAATTCTAAGGAGTCGTGCTGCTGTTCTAAGATTAGCTAAACTTTAAGCAGAGCAGCAATGGCCCAGAGGTGGGTCTCCACTGTGGCTAGCACAGAGGTTCACACTTACCTTGCCAAGAATTACTTCTAGGCCTCCCATTTTCACAAATGTCTGAAATATGTTTTGTCTCTGGGATCCTTTCACTCCAGGAATGAGATAATCCATTTGACCTGGAATAGGAGGGCTCAGATGTGGTTATTGTTAAGGGTATTGCCTCACATCAATGGTAACTCAGCAGTTCAAAGTCACATTCCCGAGGCTGGTGACATAACACAGCTTAAGGTCTGTCTGCACTAGCAGAGCATCCAGGATTTTCTGGTTAAATCATTCAGTGTGCCCACATGCAAGAGCCAGGCTTCTGACACTGCTTTCTCACATCTGCTGTGGAAAGCACAAACACCAGTGCACACCAGATTTCCTGTGGATTTGCAGCTCTGCCCCAGTTCTTAGGTAGAAGATGCTCTTCCAGCTGTGCTCATCTCAAGGTTTTTTTATCACACAGTCAAGGACATCCCATCTGCAGGCTGACCACTCCCTCCTCATGCTGCTGCAGGAAAGCCTGGATTTCTTCCCTCACCTCACTGCTACCAGTCTCAGGAGCCCAGAAGACATCCTCCTGGGATTACTCAGCCTCATTTTGCTAATTTCAAAATTTTATTACACTTTGTGAGCCAGTCACTACAGTATATACTTCTAATGCTAAACTCAAAGCGAAAAACGGTCTTTATATCTAGATGCATGGGGCAAAATGAAGTTTTTGTTCCCTCTTGCATTCTCTGTAAGAGCCAGAGATGTGTGTGGCAATGTCCAACACATGGTGTTTTGCAACAGGCTCCCTCCTGTTGAACCGGAGCTGCTGCTCAGCTGTTTGCCATGAGATCTACATTATTTCCAAAAGAAATGAAAACGAGATGGTTTTATTTATTACAAAGAAGTTTTGCTTAAAGGAACTATTTCTGCCCTTTCTAGGACTGGATACTCTTGCATCTTTTAGTCTCTGCTTGCCTTGGATGGTAGGCATCTGAGAGCTATTCTTCAGTTTCCAGAAGATCAGGCTAATCACAGCCACACTGAAATAAGCCCAGGGTTTCATTAATTCAAACTTGAATATAGCATGAAAGGCCTGAAAACCAACAGATCCAGTGACAGATTTATTTTTTTTTTATCATTTTCTTCTCCTAAAGGTCTATTTTCACCTTTAGGCATGTCTTCTATATATTTGTTTTGGTGTTTGCTATTTCGTAACAGCAAGGGATATTATAAAATCATGTCTTAATCCTTGAACATCCTCTGAATACCAACTAACACTTCATATTGCTTCCCAACACAGAGAAGCCCAGGCAGCTAATGGCCCAACTACTCTAACATCTCCCAAGAGATTCTATTCATATCTGCATACAAAGCAAAATAAAACCAGCTTGGAAGGTAGGAAATAGCACTCTGGGTATTCAAATGGAGGGACTATGTCAGCTTCACTACAACGTCAATGAAGTATTTTTCAGACTTACTTTTCCAGACTTGACAGTGGCACAACAAACCTGAACTGGTGGTGGGGAACAACAAAACTCTCTAGTACAGACAGACCTTAGAAACCATTAGCTTTTTGGAACAAAAAATAAACAGAGACACGTGAAAGAAATGAACTATGAAAAGAAACACAGATACTGTATGAAAGAAGCACATTAAATAACATTCATTTAAAGAAACTTTTTTTCTTAACTGGTATTTGAACCTGCTTACACAAAGCTATGAGTACTTGCTTTCCCAAGACTTTTTTTCAAAATTTTATCCAAATGAGAAAAGATGCTCCAACACAAACAATGCATCATTCAAGATTAATGCTTGCTCCCTGAAAAAAAATAATTTATCCACTCACACATCTAAAAAGCTGAATTTTAAAATTAGAAAACATTACTTAATCAGTACTATGTTTTTTCTAATAACATTCTCAGTAGAACAAACTGAATGAAATTGCATATAGGATCGGGCTGCTATACCCAAACAGCAAGTGTCACTGCAAACATATCCTTTCCATAAATTTCTCTCTACTTTTCTTTCAATAACAACAAAGAAATGGCTTCATCAACTGCACAGTTACAGACTGCTCATCAAGAACAAGAGTTGAGAACTGCAGTTTTCTTATGAAGCAGTTCAGTATTGTCTATCCCTCTTAGAACATAGTGCACCTCGTCAATTGCTTTAAGATGCTAGCTGGCGTTTCTCATAATTAAAGGCTCTCCAACTGGAAAGGGATGGTGAGCATCATGACCTAATGACCTTTAGCAATTACAAATGACACTCAACGCTTTTCATGAATTCTCCCTTTTAAATGTTTTTTTGGTTTGGGTTTTTAGTTTTTTTTTTAACAACCGGAACAATAACAGCATTAGTGAGATCTGACCATGGGCAAAATCTAATGCCCTCCTTGGTTAATCAGCATAGCAAGCACAAAACTGCAGGAAGTATTCTAAGAGAACACTTGGTGACAATTTAGTATATTAGTCTAGTAAGTGAAATAAAATGTAAGCCCCATCATCTTTAATGTGAAACAGCAAGAATATTATTCAGAAGTCTAGGTCAATTCAGTGAATTAATGACACTGACAAATGAAGATATAAAAATAACATTTATACTGAACAGTTTATAACTGTTATTGAAGCAAGACAATGCTCCTTTTCTTTGATTACATGACCATGATTAAAAAAGAAATGTGGGGTTTTTATTCAATTAATTTTGAGCCAGCAATTATTATTAGCCTACTTGAAAACAATTCTCAAGCAGGGAGATGATGAAAATTTGATTAACTAAAGACAAGTTTACAACAGAAAATGTGTTTATGCTGGCCTATTGGTAATAATTAGTAGCTCAGGGCATGGGAGAAAAATCAGTAATCAAAGCGCAAAGGATGCTATTTCAAACATTCCACAAAGAAAGAAGAAAGAAGGAATCAAACCTGCTGCAAAACAATGAAATGTTCTGACTAATGGAATAATGGGTGATGGAACAGGTAGAAATCTGAAAATGCGACAGAAAAGCAGACCTCTTCTTAGAACTAGACGCAGAGTTTGTGCTGACTCCAGGAGGCATGTCGCTATAAAAAGAGTCGGCCTCTCCAGGCTTTTTTACATAATCTCCCTGGGGTATTTGTCTAAAGTATAATAAACATTGTAGTGTCAGAAAACACAACAGGCACCAGCACGCACACAAACATGCACAAATATTAGTTTACATGAAATAGAGGCAAGGCTAGCAGTCCTTGAGGAAACTGTTAACCACATACAATAAACCTATTAAGAACTAATTCAACCATCTGAGAGAAAACTCCTGCATACTCCTGATATGTCCAGAAGAGTAAATTATGTGGTTTTGGTAGGGGAAGACAAGGAACATTTCACTGATAAACTCTGATCATAGATTTCAAAGTTAATGGTTTGTCGTTCTTGACACTAGATAACCAAGTTCAGACATTTCAAATGGCTCATTGATCTGGTTACGGAAAAGCATCCCCAGGTGCAGTACAAATACCATACCCTGAGCTGAATGGATCCCTGAATCAAAAAGTTCAGGAAAGTGAATGCTTTTTTTATTCCCTTCTGAGATAGACGCTTTCCATGTAATTTTTGTGATCATTTCTGAATTCAAGAATATCAACCTCCTGAGCTGTTTAAACCTCAGGAGGAGAATCCTACAGTTTATTAACTGTTCTCTTGTGCAGACGGCCCAACCCAAGTGTCAGAGGTTCTCAGTTACTTCTGATTACAATAGACTCAATCTACCAAGAGATATAAAAATAATGCCGTACACATCTGACCACAGTTCACCCTTTTCCAGTAGCAGCAGCTTGGTTTTGGTGCACAAAACTATCTGGGTATTAGAAAGTCCTAATCAAGTTATTCAACTTTTTTTTACAGATGGTGAATTCATTGCCAGCAGAAATACTGCCATGCAAATATTCCACCAACTGAAAAATCCTCCCTAGTACGATTACCTATTTTGAAACTTGGCTATATCATAATACCAGCAGCTTTGTTATCCATTCAGCCTTGCACTTTGAAAGGCCTTTTTTTCTTCAGTCTGTCCCTATTAAAATGCACACTTACCAGAAGGTTGATTCACATTCAAACTGTGTCCAACTACAGACCTGATCTGGGCTCTCTGACTTCCATATCTGTATTTCTAATGAAGTATTTAAAATATAAAATTATATGGCACAAAAATTAGTGTAATGCAGTACTTCCATGCTCTTTCTTCCAATATCTCTTGAGTCTCAGTTCTTAACCCATTCCTCAGCTGTGTGTTCAGAGTTGACTTAGAATGGTCAGCTCTGCTCCGCTCAGCTCCTTCAGCAACCTGTACTCTCACTAACTTGTCAGAAATTACTTCTCCCACATAGCCGTGCCCTTTAAGCCACACTATCCCAGCTGGAAGAATCCTTGCTGGTTTGGTTTTTATTAGTTGACTCATTTCAGTTGCCTAGTACTACCACATATAATTCCTTATGTAATATTCAAAAATACCTCATTGGCTTCTTTTAATCTTTACTTAAGGACTAATTGTAAACAACCAGGGGGAAAAAAAAAGCCACTCTGGATGGACACTCTGGTGGAGGTCTGTTGTTTCTATAATATCTCCATTATTTTCAAAAGCATCAGCTTACGCTGGTTTCCACTCTGTCCACCACAGACACAGCTGCAGACTGAGTGCATATGCAACTAGCTCTCTGTTAATGCACTAATTCCTGGAGATGAAGGAACTGAAGAAGTTAGATTTGTTAATACTCCAACATGAACATGTACGGGGTGGTCTCTTTCTGCATTCTGAGGTTTTGGCTGCTCTGTCCTCAGCCAACACTGAAAAATCCAGAGTAGAATGACTTGATGGCTATGTTAGCCTGTGCTCATAGATACATCACGTGCCACCAAGCAGCACCAAATCCTGAAATTCTGTCTTTCTTGTGCCAGGTGAAATTACTACCCACCAACCTCTCTATAAGCCTGATTTGAATAGGTTTGCCTTTTTCCTGATACCACCTAACTGAACTCGTAGTACACAACCAGCACTTGGTAGAGCTATCCTTCTCTTTGCAAGTATTTTGAGCCTGGCTGAGAAAGCACTACACAGGCAGGGGAAATGGAGAGCAAGTGAAACACGCAGCAGCAACAAACAAAGTAGCAGCTTGGACCAAGAGGTGGTGATACAGGCAGAAAACAGGAGAATTTCAGAAACCCTGTTATATGTGGAGGACTAGGCAAAGAAGGAGACAATTCTTTCCAGAAGAGCAGTCTCCAGGCAGATGGCTGATGAACAGGAGCTGGTCTTTCAGGAGCCAGTCCTGAGTCAGAAGGAACTTTTGGGGTTTTGACCACAAGTCTGAAAGGGTGAACACTCAAGTCCTGTGCTGAAGACGATACTGTGCTTTAGCTGGAAATCATTTGGGCAGGGCAGTGGCAAGGAACGGGCTCTTAATTCGCACAGCAATTTAAATGCATTGTATTTTTAACTGCTAACATGCCCCAGGAATGCATTTGTCTCAAAAGATCCCCGAATATCGTGTCAATATTAATTATTCAACACTCAGCCTCTCAAGAACACTTTCATCTCTAATAGCAGATTTTCAGTCTCTCTTATTGGAAATATTCTCCTGTTTTCCTAAATAAAATAATCTCAGAAGTAACATAATGTTTCCTAGTTAGACCAGTGAAATCAGGATTTCAATCAATGCCTTTGTAGAACAAATTCCAATTTCATAAAATCAAGTAATACTCTTTAAAATATAATTTATCTAAGGAAAAATATAACTGTATTTTCTTTACAGCATGTAAATAAGCAAGAGAGAAAAAAGATATTTTCAGGATTTCTCATATACATTCTATTACTTTTATCACATACCTCTGTCTTCTGTAGTTTCTTTCCACACAAAGAAAAGAGAAAGAAAGAAGAATGAATTATCAGTAAGCAGGTATACATGCTCAGTAAGAGACAAAAATGTATGCAGAATGAAATTTTTGCTCACAATATTTCTACAGAAAACACTTCTGAAATGAACATAAATTACAAACACACTGAATCAGAATAAATAAGGAAAATACTTTTATGTTGATGGCAAAAGCCAGTGCTGAGTCGGAGGTGCAGTTCATGATGAGTTTAATCTCTGTGAAGGTGTTTGTGGAAGGTGCACTTTTGTGCCCTTCACCTCCAGAAACTAATCCCTAATCCCACTGGCTAGATGTGATCTCAAAATGAGCTCTGAGCATATGGAGCTGTAGTCAAAATAAAAGTCCAGATTTTCAGATACTTCCGGAACCTAAAGGTGATATACCAAGATAGCGCAACCTACCTTTTACTATCCTAATCGTCATGCTTTTTTCCAAGAGCTTCCTTCCTTACATATTTTTGAGCTGCCCTCAGTCTACCTCATCCTAACAAACCAGTGGAGGATGTGCCAGTTTGTTACACCAACCTGCTGGGGCTGTGTCCCAGCTACAGCATTGCCCTCAGCTGAACCTGACCTGCCCTCCAAGCATGCCAAGGACCTGGGGAGGAAGGACTTCAAGAGCCAGTCTCACCCAAACACAGGTGACAAAGTGTGTACCTTGAATATACTTTTAATACATGCAAACCCCCCAGTCCTTTCTGTTTATAGAAGAAATTCACAAAAGGAGAAAAACTAAAAAAGATCAGTCAGGCTAAAATAATCTATTTTGCCTCTCAGTGAGTGGAACACTGACAGCTCTACACCAAGACAGAACCTGCATTTTATTTGCAAATTACAGATCTCTCTCTCTCTTATTGAAAAACATGCCTGAATTAATTTCAGGTTAAGCTGACTGAATGTAAGTATCTGTTTAAGGAAGCCATGGGTAAATGCTTTACTGACTCTCTGAAGGTTAATCTTGATAAATTTATTTTATCATCAGGAGAGATTTATAATTGAATCAGACTGTATTCTTGTATTTCCTTTGGCAGATACAGTAAAATCATAATCTGATCGTCTACAAAAAAAAAAGAAACAACAAATAAGAAATTAAATTCAAACCTGGATCCAGATCTCCAAAACCACATACACATGTAAGAACTGCTAGAAAAATACTAATACTATAAAAATGTCACTGTAATAAATATAATCCAATTGGATATTTTAGGTTATGCTTGTTTTTTTTCTTTTCATAATACATTCAGCTATCAAATTAAATAAATGTATTTTTAACTGTATTAAGAAGAACACAATTTACTTACTTGTAACCCCAACCAGTTATTCCTAAAACGAGAGCCAACACTAAAATGGTGCCAGCAATAGCCCCTATTATTATATTTGTGCTAACAACACCTGGAAACACAAGAAAGGGAGAAAAATATACAAAACCAGTAAATGCACTGTCTTTCAAAAACCTGATTGGCCAGCTTGTACTAGGCTGATTAACTGAAACCAGTGATACAATCTTGAAGCACAGCATGGACATAAAAAGTTCATTTGCAAATCAATGTCTCTGTGTCCTGTTTTCCTTAACTGAACACTTGCTACATGGGAGCAAGGTATGACAATATAATGTTATCAGTATGAAGCTGCTGTAGCTTACACCCTTAGGACCTGCCTAACAAATACATGCTTACACTGGAATAAAAGTGACTTGTTTTGGTTTGCTTTTCTCAAATTCCTTCCCCAGTTGAATAAACTAACCAAAAGAAACATTCTGGAAGATACTAAATATGTCACCCCACAAGGATTTGTAATGAAAAACATTTACACCCTCATTTTTCCCACAATATATCTTTTTCTTGTATGCAAGACTAAAGATGACTATAAACCTTCACTCAAAAAAAATGTAAAGGCCTATATAACCTGTGTGTAAACATTCTGCATACCATCCATGTAATAGAAAATTAACTCTACAAATAAAAATCAGTCCTGTAAGTAGCACTAGCTTTCCATCTAGATATGAAAAGTACTGGTAAATTTTTGCTCGTCCTGATCTATCAAAATACTTTATAAGCCCACTCAGATGGTTGGGACAAGCAAGGTACAACCAGACACACTGGTACCAGTCCTGAGAGGTGTACTAAACCCCAGGTCTGTGAGCTCTTTCACAGATACCAACTGCTTCTGCTGTGGGAGAAAGGGAACAGAATGAGGTTCCTAATGCTGTACGCTAACTGCAAGCATAAGAGATCTAATTTTGCTTAATGCACCTTCCTAAAATCCAAGCTTTTCCAATTATTGGTAAAAATTATAACAACGTACCTTTATTGATGGCATCTTTATCAAAAAATAGATCATCTTTTATCCGAGAACTGCAGTCATCTCCTCCCCAGAATCGGTCGCACACACACTTTATTTCATTGCTACAAACCTGCAGCCAAATGTTTAGCTCAGAATAAAATCCCAGTATTAATCTATTACCATAATTAAAACCTACAGGTTTTAATAGGTATAGTCATCCAGCACTGATTTTGACTGCCTGCAAAATTTTGCAAAACATTTTTAATATATAGCAATTTTTGATGTATGTATTGGATATAAATGTATATATACTTCCTTTTAAAATATATGTTCCATATTAAGTACATTAATATATTTTTATATTTTTAATGTAATATATATTCAGTAGAAACATTTATAATTGCTTTGGGAGATTCCAAGGCTCAATTAGTTTATTTTTTTGAAATCTTATGAAGTTGTTAATGTCAGATAAAAAAAGGGAGTTTTAATGCACTGTAAAAGACAAAAGACACTATGAGAGAACAACTCCTTTGATATCTGCTCAGCCACAGGGATGTGGACACTGTTTCAAACTGTGTGAGTAGCAAAGGGACTTGCCCGGGTCACAAAAAAGCCATAGGCCGTGCATCAAGCAGAGAAGCTCCCACTAGAGGCAAGAGCCAACTCACTCTCTTCTCTAGAGCAAAGTAACTCTCAGCCAACAAAATCCAACAACTTTCTGAACCTTATCAGCTGTTGACACAGCACAGAGGAAATTAAAAAGAACATCTGTAAGAACAGAAACCCAAGTTTCTCAGTTCTTAAGACGTTTATATTCTCCAGTACATTGCCTAAGGAAATATCAGTCAAGTTATCAGAAGTGTTAACAAAAGAATGGATTGATAAAATTTTTGCAAAACTAATACATACCGACTGTGACTCATTGTCTAAGAAACCTCAGCTGACTGGTATCCATGATGTTTATTTATGTGCCTCCTCCCCCTTTCCTTTTTAAGAGCTTCTCCAGTATAAATACTTCTAGAGTCACATTTCTGGCTTCCTGAAAGTTCTATCTAGTACACTACACGGTACCAGATACTCAGCAAAAACATACAAAAGGATTAAAGAGTGCAAGAACATACACCGTGTCCTGAACAAATCTGGCTGTCTGTTGTGCCTGGGCAGGTACTGAAGTTGAAGGCCTCGGTGGGGAGGCAGCGATGATCAAGGCACACCATGTTCGCCCCGCACGGTGTCCCATTCTCCACATAGCCCAGGTCTGTCTCCTCATCTAGCTTCACATGGCCTCCACTGCAAGACAATCAAGAGTACTCCAGAAACTTGTGCTGTGATTAGACAGGACTGCTTAAGAAACTGGGCATGTGTCTAAGTATTTTGAGTACATTAAGTACTCACAAACATTCAATAATGTAAAACCAAGAGGCCAGGGAAGAGTATAATGTCTCTACAGGCAAAATTAACTACTACACAGAGGGGATGGAAAAACAGCTGCTCAAAGCACATGCAGTCAAGTTTCTGAATCTTAACCAGTATTCTAGCTCAATTTTTTTTATGAGTTAGTAAGAAAAACATAATTGTAATGACAACAATTCTTCTCCACTTAGGAATGAGAAAGCTTCTATTCCATGCAATATCCATGGATATTGATTGTCTCTGGTTTGTTTTCAGGATTTCAATTTACCTGCAATTGTAGACTTTTCCAAAATGCAAGATTGATGAAGTGATTTCACCATCGAGTTCTCCAAGTCTAGGCACACTGGATATATTGGAACACAGAAGGTATCCACAAAGCACATCCCTGCATTGAGAAAATAAACAGATACTCATTGAAAAGAAAATTCAGTGAAAATGGATGATCGAAAACAACATGTTTTTCTTTACTTCCTTTGTAACATGGCTGTTATTTCTTGCTTTTCTCCCACTGATGGTAACATTAAAAATAAATAATGTCTTGCTTCCCAAGAAAACTATTCTCCTTGGAGCTTAGACTGGGAAGAGTCTTTTTTAAGACATATTATCAAAAATGCTCTGAGTAAGAGCAACTAGGGAACTGTCAAGAATAAACTACATCAAACTGATTCAATGTCCTATTAAGACAACATAACTGGCCCACAGAGAAGAAGCAGTAGGTACCAGCTTTAAACAAACTCTCACATGACACCTGTAAGGGAACTAGAGACACTAAATTTAATTCAACTGTTGAAGGGACTTCACAATTTGTGTGTAGAGATGTGCACTTTCTGGCCTCTCCCATATTACTGAATATTTTTTATTCATGAATTTGTACTGGAACAAAAGTGAAGTTGTGAAACCTGCACTGAAAGGTGTTAAAATACATTAGTTAACCTATAGGCAAGACTAAAATTCAAATGGCATTGACAGAATGGAGAACTTATCTGAAAAACCAGAGTGTACTTTGATAAGGACTGGTGAAAAGTTCAGAAATAGGCAAATGAATACTGAACGTGACTTAGCAATGCAATGGCACAGCATAAAAGGTGAACACCGTACTGAGACATGAAACCACAGGCTGCTCTCTGTATTGCTAAACCTCACCAAGACTACTAGGACCACTTTTGGTCAAAGTGCTCCCAAATCATAGGCTCTGACAAGAGGGTACCAACTATCTCCTCCTCTCAACGCTTTTCGCCTCCCAGAATTTCCTGCACTACAGTCTGCAGAAGAAGGCAAGGAGAAGTCTTTTCTGTACAGAGGGTTTTTGATCCTCTTCTTTCCAGCTAAAGATCAAGGATAAAAATCTCATTCCAGTTATTTTCTAAATGTATCAACTTACTGTTTATTGCACTGTATCCAAGAGTCCTTGTCTCTTCCACAGTTTCCTTTCTCAGTCCCTTCAATATTCAGCTTCTCATAGCAGTACCTGTCAGCTGCTGTCACTTCTAAAACCAGAAACAAATCTCTTCTAAGATGATGAAGACTTCAAAAATCTAGGTCCTCAGAAATGGCAATCTAACAATCAAACCAAATAGAGCTTCCCAATCTGTAAACTGCAGTACCAATGGTCTGCAGCCGGTCCGTGAAATTCTGCAGTGTTCTCAAATAAAAGTTTTATATTGTCACCACAGGACTGTTTTAAGATTTTGTTCAGATTGACCAGGGTTCATTGGTCCAAAATGTCCACAAGTCATGGAAATCAATTAATCAATCAATCGGAGTATAGGATCCCTAGGTGGTTATTAATAAGAAGTTAAACCTCAGACTTCAGAATATTCACCAGTAAGTTAACCAAACTAAAGAAAGAGAAGGAAAAGAGGATGTCAGTGCTACTAGGTTGGGGAAGAAAGGCTGGAAAGTAAAGGACCTAGGGGTGCTGGTGGACAGCCAGCTGAACGTGAGCCAGCAGTGTGCCCAGGTGGCAAAGAAAGCCAACAGCATCCTGGCCTGTATCAGAAAAAGCGCATCCAGCAGGACTACAGAAGTGATTGTGCCCCTGCACTTGTCGCTGGTGAGGCCACAGCTTGAGTACTGTGTTCA
>VWZY01009255.1:149845-238913 GCA_013399075.1 Chloroceryle aenea
GGTGACAGACACTGGAACAGGGTGCCCAGGAAGGGTGTGGAGTCTCCTTCTCTGGAGACATTCAAAACCCACCTGGACACGTTCCCGTGTGACCTAATCTAGGTGATCCTGCTCTGGCAGGGGAGTTGGAATTGATGATCTTTCAAGGTGCCTTCCAACCACAAACATTCTGTGGTTCTGTGAAGTATCTTATCTCCATATGTTGTACAGCTAGTACCTTACTTTCTGAAAAATGATTCACAGAAAGTACTCTGATGAACCACAAAAGGCAGATGTTCTCACACCTCTATTTTATGCCACTGTATGAAGGACATGACTTTCCTCTAGTAAAATGCCTTACCCTGTGTCTCCCATTATGCATCCAGACCACGTGTCCTCACATTTACACTCACCTGACAATAAAAAAAATAAGTTAATTACAACTTGAGTCTTTTTAGTCCAAAATAATACATTTTTATCACACAAACCACACTGTAGTCAATTCCATTTCATATTTAAATATGAGTTGAAAATAATAATTTACTGGTTTATTGCACACTTTAGTTTAAGTGTATCAGTACACACCATCAAACTTTCTTTCAAAAACTCTATGTGATTCTGAGAAATCCTGAGCTTTGAAAAAATGTCTTGTTTTTCTTTCCTTCTCTTAAGTTGAAGTTAGGGGGAAACAGCAGTGTCAGCCTCCAGCACTTGCAAATCATGAGTCAGCTCTCCTGACTTCTCCTGAGTCATAAAAAGAATCATTTTAACTCTTCTTCTGTGTTTTTGGGTGGGTTTTTTTTGTTTGTTTTGCCTTTTTTTTTTTTTTTAGTTCTCTTCAACTATGCTAATGTGTGTGACTGGGAAAATCTTTGCCTGAAAAAATAAATAAAAAACAACAAACAATAATGCACATAAAAATGCATTAAATGTAAATTAAATTAAATCAGTAAACACAAGCCAGGTCAGCACGATCTAGCAGCTTCTTCCTCCACTCTCCCTCCCTACCCTGCCTGCCTCCCTGCCCCATGCAACTCCCCAGCAGGAAGACGTCAGACCTGCCAGGCTGCCTGGGACTGCAGGTCTTAGCCCTCTGATATCAAAACTGTGTCCTGTGTCTATTTCTATACATATGCTTTGCACATATACAATCTGCCTTACTGTAATATGTGAACGTAGGTTTATTGCTTCCATTTCAAAGGTACAATTAAAAAGGAAAGGAGAGTCTGTCCAACAGGTGCATTCTCCTACCTCCCCACCAAAACAAGTGTCCTGCCTCTCTGGTTGGCCATAAGAAAGGGAATCACCACTGTTTTAAGTTTCATTTTTACCCTGCTCCTCTATCAACTTAATAATATGCAGATGAGAAATTAACACTGAACATGTTAGTAGCACAGAGCATCCGTCTTACATTTCTGAATATTTTTCAAAATAAAATTACATAAACTGCAAAAAACTTTACATGCAGATTTATCTCTACCTTACATACTCCCTTTACAACGCCTGAAAACAAAACCCACCTAGGCAGAGTTCTATTACTCAATATAGTTTGTGGTTTTTTAATGTAAGCCACAAAATTATGCATGACCCAATAGTTAAGCACTCCATCATCTAAACAGTTTCAAAAATGTATTTTTATTTAATCATATCAACCTAGGACTTCATACAACATGGAAGCATGGAAAGTGAGGTGCTTGTTGGCCACGTGTGGAGAGGCATGGAGATCTGAGTTAAAGTACTGAAGGTAAATACAGGCTACTAAAAAGTTGAATATGAAGATGAATAAAGTGGAATAAAGTTGAGATTACAGCAGAGAAATGGTATCAGCAGAGTGGCAAATACAGGAGATTTGGATAATCTACAAGAGGAATTTAATCAATGCAGACAAGGAAAAAAATGTGTTGTCAAAAACATCCTGCACAACAGGATTGAGGAGGCTCCTCATCATCCCCAAGTCTAATAATGTATATTTCTATCTTTGTGCCATAAAATGGCAGCCATTCAGTCTGTGGGTGTGACACCAATTTCCCTGAAGTGGAAGTGGCAGACACCTTTATGATCCATTTTAATGAAATGATGACGCCGGGGGTGCCAGCAATTATGGGCAGCAGGATATCACGGCATTTAAATAGAGGAAAAGCAATGAGATGTCAGTCCTGCCTCATGATACTATAAGAAAAATAAAAATGGCCCAACATTCTGAGAAACAGGGGAAATACTTATCAGAGACACTGGTAGGATCCCTCACCTTTTAAATTTTCTTCTCTTAAGTCAGGTTGAAAAAACAAAGAACCTTACCACTTAAAAGTTTTCTTCTGTCTGAGAAAATGCCAATGTTTTGGGCCAAGGTCTGTGCCAGGGTAACTGCCATTAAGTCTGGCTTTCCAAACTGAAAGAAACAAGCAAGGCAGGAAGAGTAATCAGTTTATGTAGAGGTATGACAGATATAAGTTTTTCTCATTTTAAGGCAATAAAAGGCAAAATCAGATGAACAAAGCATCTATATAATGGACAAGTGAGAAAAACTAAACACTTGCTTATGGATAAATTAAGTAAGGGAAAGTCTGTTTCTCTTTTGCCATCGTGGCTGTAAGTATGAATGACAGGATATTGCAGACTCTGTTGAGACATCTATTTGAGTCCATATCTGACCTTATTCACTCATCACTCTTCATTGATACATCCCTTCTACAGAGCTGCACTAAAACTCTGCAGCAGCAAAGAAGCAGCAAGATATTTTGAAGAACATGTCTGTGCTGATAAGTTTTGAGCAGATAAATTTCCACCGCTTTTTGCACTTCCAAGTATCTCCACCTACCTCATTCACACCACCGCCTTTAAGCAAGGAGCAGATTCCACCAGTGTGGGCTACACCACTTCGACTGCTCTGAAATCGACTCCCCCTTTGAAAAAAAGGAAAATAAAAGAAAGTTTGCCCTGTTCAGTCCAGGAATTTTGCACTTATCCACCCCAGTATTTACCGTTCCGATTTCCAAATAAGGAACTGGCATTTGCAAATGCTAGTTGTCACCACTACACTGCAAACTATAGAAAAACAAAATGAGAAAACCAGATAATCACTCACAAACCTCACATGACAAATTATCTCCAGAAAAAGTACGTCACCTTCCCTCCTCCTTCTCAGACTACCTAATATAAGAAAGCATAAGAAGAAGAGGACCATTTTGCCAAAGCACCTGAATGCCACCAGCCTTTTGTTCATTAGAATGCTACTGCAGCAAGTGACTTCTGCTGGCATGTGCCTTAGAGAGAGCACAGGAGAGGCTGCCACGCTACCAACACATGGGAGACTAGTAAAAAGACGCGTCTAATTGGGCGATGTCAGTGTGATAAAACTCAAGGGGAGATGCATTAGTGGCTCCCTGATGCAGAGGGTGAAAACTCCCTGGAACTGCAGCCAACTGCATCCAAGGGACAGATGCACTCCGAGCCTAAATCTAATCTCTTTGATGGTGAGCCCATCGACATGAATGACTGCCAGTTACTGGAGACTATAAATACTCTGCTCCACTTTGGAGTACTGATCCAGCTGAGCTGCAGTAAAATAGTGGGTTTTTTTAAAAGAAAAACAGAAAAACATCAAGAAACACTACAGCGAGCTAACTGTGATGAAGGTGGAAGTTCATTTGTAACCATTGTACTATTGCTCCAGACAACCTCACCTCCCACCTTAGCTGTGTCCTCTCATAGATATTTGTAAACAATCTATGGATGCAATACCTCAAACACCGGTGGTGATGGTGCTACAGACAGCACTGGAATTAGCATTACAGTGGTACCCAGAGTTATACCCATAAGGAAAATATAGCCCTCTTTGTTCCAACCAATTTACCAAACTTTCACAGAACAAGACTTCCCCCAAAGACCTTACAATATCACCAGAGAAGATACATGAAGGATGTGAGAAAACTAGATTCCCATTTTACAGCTACTGAAACACAGAGAAACCAGAATCTGCAAGCACCACTTGCAAATCTTATCAGTTCTCTTCATGAGAGAAGTCAACAACAGTAACTAAGCAGATGCAAAAATTCTGAGAGGGTGGATACTGGGGTTGGGTATTCTGGCACCCTACCAGCATCATGTGAAGGTAAGGTGTTTAGGCTAAGTTTATTCATATAGGCTCCTACAACAGACAGCAAGGGGGAGATAAGGACTCCCACGGAGGATTTCATCTGGCCCATCTCATGTGAATCAAAAATCTCAGCCATAACCCTCTCTTTCCTCATTTTTTGCAGATATATTTTATTATATCAGCTTTTTTTCCAAAACAATTAAAACATTTAGAGAATATAACATTTCTCCTAGCTTACTCTTCTTACAGCACATGTCTCTCTGGAAAACAAACTGTTGCAAGGATCTGAAACACTTCAGGAACCCTGCAGCATGCAGGTCACTCAACAAAGTAAAGCAGCCATAGTGCTTTTTAAGCAGGAAACTTGACTGGTTCTGCATTTAAATAATACAGCAGCGCTGTCCCTGCTCTATCGCCAAAGCAGTCAACCTCCGAGGTGAAACCATGCATCACCTTCCAGGTAACTGCGACTGGAGAGTAGGGAACTGCACAGAGTAATGAAGGGCTACAACACATGCAGCTGGGATTAGTAAATTAAAACTAAAATGAGAGTCAAACCTCTAGTTGCAACGGCAGGCTGTTTGTACATTTACTTTTTCCCACCTCCCCATCAGAAACGTTATTTTCTAAATTACTGTGCATTACACACACAACAGAAAGGAGATGCATCAGCCACTTGAGGTAAGCAACCCCCCAGGAAAGAAAAAACCCAGTAATAAAAACATCACATGAGGTTACGTACGAAAAAAGGTGAACTGCGTCACTTTTCTCTCTGATAAAATCCCTCCTATATTTCATAAACTCACGTAGGGTCACCAAGGGGTTTTCAGATATGGTGAACTTGTTATCAGTAGCCCAGGTTTCCATGGCAACCAATACTATCCTGGTGTTAAGTTGTTCTTTATATATCTAGCACATTAACAGAATGAACAAATAAATTATGTCAAATAGAATAAAGGCAAGGTTTACCCCTTTTTGTAATAGCTTGCATTTTTACTTAAGTAAATATTTAGTTTGTTCTAGCACACTTTTGGTTCTCCCAGGTGATCTTATCTCCCTGAAAATCAACAAAAAAAGACATGAAAAGAAAGTAAAATCTAAATTTTAGGCCAAATTCTCCAATCGGCTCTCTCAGTCTGCAAAAAGATCCCTTGTAGGTCCTACACAGGCAGAGATGCAGAGAAGGGAGATGAGATTTTTGAAAAATTACTACAGAACCATTCCACATAGTTAAAAGATTTGGAATTAGTGGGTCTTTTATAACATCCAGGCAGTGACACACAAGGGCCCTCTTATACCAAACAGTGTTCTATAAAACAACAGTTGTCACTGTTACATACTTCTACAGGAGTATTTAACTTCATACTGGCTGAATCATGAGAAAAGGGTCATCCTTTCAATGCTGGAGTTAATACACACCAAATACTCTCAAGAGTGGGAACTGCTTTTTTGTTTTTCTAGTAATACATCTCTGGGGTGAGGTGCAAGAGCCAGCAGCTCATCCAATTTAGCATCACAAATATAAGCCACATAATCCATCTGTATGTCCCTATTTTATCTCATTTACTCAAATGCACTTTTTCTGGAGAAATTTTAGTGCATTCACATTTCAGACTGTCTTTCGGGTTTCAGGTCTTCAACACAGGGATCCTGTGTTAAAAATTGTCATATCTAAGGTGCTCTTTAAAACTCATAAACTCAAGTGATTGATCCAGCTTTAATGTCTGAATACTTTAATGTCTGAAGGCACAAAAAAATCTCTAATTCTTTATGTTAGACAAAGGCTTATAGGTGGTTGACTGTGGTTCTAGATGAAAATTTGTGATCTTCACATATGTTATTATTAGGTATACCATAAACTGACAACTCCTGCATTTATTGGTAGAAGAATTACATACTCATACATAAAAGAACATTTAGTGGGGTGATACTTACTAAATCTGCCATGTTCACGACCGATTTGGCATAGCTGTTGGTATGGCCGACTGACAAGCGGTGCTTTTTACACTGTGTAACAAATAAAGACAAGTTACATATATAGACTTCAGAAAAACAAACCATTTCCAAAAAAGCACAAAGTAAAAAGCAACTACTTAATCAGTAAAACCCCTGTGCAAGGTTTAGTTTCCCATACTGAATGTTATGTTAATAAGCAATAGTAGAAAACCACTCAGAAATGCACATTACTTATATACTTTACAGCAGCTGTTGGGAGGATCTATTAATTCCTCTTTGGACAGACCTCTAATTTCTTTACTGAAAAATGCTACAGGAACGGGATAATATTGTTATTCTCTTCATTATCTTTACTATTGGAAATTCTAAAGTTAATGCCAAATGCCAATGTGGAAATTAGCAACACAACTTCCACGGTTGAAGCTCCTTCAGAGGTTTCATTCCAAAAGTGTCTTCATCCGTGTTTTAATCTATCCGACTTACTATTTTGTTTTCAGTTCTCTCTCTTAAGCCGTCTTCTGGATTTCTTCATTTACAGTTTCACACTCCCATAATGGCTCAGTAACTGGTTCAAATCACTTTAACAATCAGACTGCAATGACACCTTCACTGAAATGTGTAATGCAGTGCTATAAAATGACCCTGAAGACAGATGTCTAGGTACTCCTATATGCAGACGAAAACCACTTGTAAATGAGCATGGATATGAGAGTCATGGGTATATGAGAGTAATTTAGGACAAAAGGGCCGAGATCTTCAGAAATGTTTAACCGTCTTGTGCCGCATGGTGCTTGATTTTGGACTGGAACTTGTCCATATTTTCTGGAAGTTAGGAACTTTTAGTGGGAAAGAAGCACCCAGCAACTAGGAGACAGGAAAGGAATGCTTTCAAACAGAAGGGGTGGAGGCAGAAAAAATTGGGAAGTTACACTTAGTGAAAAAACAGGACAGCACTGTGAAGCTAAAAATGGCAGAAAAAAAGTGAAATTAAAAAGCTAGGAAATAAATGAAAAATGAAGCACAGCAATAAAATGAAGTACACTATTCATGTCTGCATTTACAACGAAACCTCAAAATTTAGGTTGCTAAGAGACACTGAAGGCCTGTGGAAATGTTTTCAGTATGCTAATTTATAAGCTCATTTCACTGTTTGGGTTTTAGAAGCTTTATTTCCCAATGGAAGCCATGGTTGGCCAAGCAGCTGAAAGAGCAGACAGACAGGAGGGCACTGCATCCCTCACAGTGGGACTGGTGGGACACAGCCAGATCCTTGGGCGAAAGGAAGAAGCACAAGGTTCACTGCTCCCTCTGGGAGCACCTGGGGACATGAAAGGTGAAAACATCTCCAACTCTGCAGGGTGTCAGCTCCATGCTGAGTGCACCTGGAGTGCCACATCCACTGCACACACAGAGAGTAATCCAAACAGACGTGCATGCACTAGCCCAGGCCACAGCAAAAGGAAGGAGCCCAGAGTATGCTATACTTCATTCTCCCAGAAGGAAATCATCTGTATCCTTCAACCACTGATGTTCACTAAGTGGACCGAGTCCCACAGTAGCTATAATTAACCAAAATTAAGAAACATTGTCCTTGGGGGTAAATCAGCTCAGACAAATAAGGTCCCAAAGGGAAAGTTGTGGCTTCAGGTCTTCAGGATGACATTCAATGACACCAATTTAGGGAATTCTGCATCAAGTATTGTCCATTTTAATTCAAGAATTTATTGCTATGCTCACAAAACTAAGCTGATGGAGCACACTGTCCAAGCATGGCAGCACAATCCTTCTACGCTCTGATGTCTCTCTTTGGAAGTTTGGGTACTGCTTAAGAGAAGCTGCACATTACAGAAAAGGTAGCTAAAATTTTTAAATATATTTTGATTTTTAAAGCCATAAAGGACCTTAAAATCAACTCACGGCACCAGTCAGAAGGGCACCACCATCTTTGAACTTTACCCAGTTACTTCAAGATCAAATCCTACCGTCTGTGTTTTGACAGCAACACATCTTCCAGAAACACAATATGGATTTGAAGACTGCAAGTGACAGAGGACTCACAATTTCCTTTAATATTCCTTTCATTAATTATTAATCATATTCACCTACATAACTCCATGCCCTTTCCCACTTGAATAAGCCCAGGTTTTCTTCAATACACCAATTTTTACTATGTCTCTTTCCACTACATTGAAGAGCCTATTTATGTTGTCCCAGTGAAAGAAGCTTAACAAATAATTTTCACTTGGACATATCCAAAAAATTCTAGTCACTATTATTCTCCTCATTGTCAACAGCTGCTGGACAACTGCAGTAACTGCATTATTCATTGCTGAGAGGCAATAACTAAGAGAAGTACTCAAGAAAGCCAGAAGGAAAATCATCACCTTAAGTCACACTGGCATTAGTCACTTTATGACAGAAAGATTTCATCTGTGACCTTTTCTTCTGATATTCTGGACTGGTTGCATTCTTGGTGAAAGTACCTTGCCAAAATTCAGAAGCAACTTCATCAATATCTAACGAGACTGCAATCTCTTCCCTTAAGGGCATACTGAATTTATTCTAGCCATATACTGTTCTTTATTGTTTTCCTTTATGGACCAGATAAAACATTAATAATTGTAAGATGATGAAGAGCGTCACTCTTACCATTAAATGATCATTTACAATCATTAACTCAATGTATTTTGTTTCCTCTTCAATTTTACGTGGTATCTGACGAACCTACAGAGAGAGTACAAATGTAAGAGTTGAACAGTACAGGGACAGTGTAACTGGAAACTATAAATGGCTTCAGAAATCAAACTTCTCATGCATATAATTTTTCTATTGTCTTAATTCTGGTCTCAGGTATTTATGAAACTTCTGGTGCTTAGTTGCATCATTTTCAAAAATTCTTTCACCTCTACCAGAACATCTATATGACCTTAAACAACGAAATCAAGTATTTCAACCCACTGACTCCCAAGCTTATATTTTTTTAAAGAAAGAGAATCCTCTGTGGGGCCTGTGTCTGTAAAATGTCTTGTGCCACCTAAAAACTTTTTTTTTTTTTCCACAAAGGGATTTTTCCCGCATTCTTTAAGAAAAATCTCTGTAACAATTCTATTATTTCTTTGCACACTGCTCGATTCACACAGTGAACACAGTACTCACCTCTGTGTTATGCTTATTTTGCATGCAGAAGCATTTATGACTATTATTCTTCACGGAGCCCTTGTTTTCCTGGGTTTTCCAGGAAAGTTATTACATTGTTATGATTTCAAAATGCAGAAAAATGTCTAGTTTATAGAAAAGTAGCAAATCACCCGATAAAAAGTTGAGACCCTCAAGAATGAGTTCTGGAATTTCTCCAATGTCTATCTCACTTTTATTTTGCCTCTGAGAGACTTGCAGTAGTTAAAGATGTTAAAGGTTCTTCTCCTACTACTCTCAGCATTTCATTTTTCCCTGCACTGTTCCGACCCCCTGCACCTGCTCTGGTTTCGACCTGTACCATCATTTGAGCTCCAATCCTAAACTGAAAAGAATTGCTGCTATCTTTCCAGGTTACAGACAAACATTTGCACTTAGTTGCTCCCCAACAGCGAATGAACTCTCAGTTTAGAATATTTATTTTAAATTAAAGTCAAGTGAGATAAAGTAACTAATTGTCACCACTGCAACATAAAAAAAAAAATATTTTGTAAATGTTTCATTAATTGGGAGCTTCTGATAAAACTCTTTACTCAAAATGGTAAAATAAAAAATTAGCTATTTTTTCATTTGCCATTTAGAAGTGTTTTAACAATTTTATGAGTCTTTGGGTAGGCCATGTTCAAGAGAACCGAACAATGTTTTCTCAACACCAGATACCTCTGTTTGTAATAGCTGTTTTGATACAGAGATCTCATGCCAAACCAGCAGCAACAGCTGGTCTCCATCTCAACAAATTAATTTGGCAGACACAAAACAAACTTGATGGCACATTACTTAAAAACAAGAGTATTGGCACATACCTGTCTTTTGCTTCTTTTGTGTCTTGGCTTTACAACAAACTTCTGCGATGTAGTGTTCATTTGCCAGAACTCTAAGCAGAAAACACAGGCAAATACATAGAATTTACAAGAATACAGCCCAACAATTAGTGACCATGATGCTACATGACAGATGCTACATGACATGACTGCACATCAGGTGCAGTAACAACTCAGTTTTTCAAGTTTCCAGATAGAAAGGAGGCAATGTTACAGACACTTCTTAGTAACTGAGTTCTTATTAAAATCCCTACTAGTGATAATCTGGGTCTGCTGAAACAGATGATCTGTGGGTGTTGTGCTTCAGAAAGCACAGCAGATGTTCTATGCCAAAACTTCACCGACACTGGCCATGTAATATTATTAGCACAGTGCTTCCATGGAGTGAATCACATTTTGAAGAATTCAGCAGATATTCACAGAGCAATAGCTACCTAAATTAATAAGAAGAGCATAGAAGGCAGAATTAATGCTTTAAGACGATTACATTCACAAAGTATGTTATAGTTGGGAGAAACCCTATGAGATTTCGGCAATGCTCACTATCAATACAATATCCCTCCCTGCTAATCCCACTGTGTCTTTAATTTCTTAAACATCTAATCATAAGCACCAAGTACTTTATTCTTTTGCCAAAGCCCTTTCACCAAATCTATTATTAGCTGCTCATGGAAAGGAACACATTATAAGCTATGCAGGAGACAATACCTGCTCTCACCCTTTTAAATGTCCAAGTAGTATTTTTCCACCTTTAATTTTAGATTCATAGTCCCTGCCTCACATTTCCCTGTGCAACAGAAATCTAATTCCTTATGCTGTATAAACATGTTTAATATTCACATTATCCCAAGAAGGTATTTTTTTGACTCACACAAATTAAATGTTTGCATTTGTTTATTTTGTAATATGTGTTTTGCCCAAGACTACTTTCCCTCCTTTGTGCTTTCTACACCTTTGGACATCCTTTCAGAATCCAGGGGATTGAAAACCACTTTCAGTATTCCAGCAGGATTTTACCAGTCCTGCAGAGAAACAGACAGTACTATAGGAGCTGTGTAAATTAAGGGACTTCCAGCTCACACACCTTTGTACACAGCTTTTGGTTGTGTTACAAAATCCAAACAGTTCAGTATCACTAGTGAGAGAGGAAAGTTTCTCACAGCTCCACCTCCCACCTGCTGCATACTAACTGTGCAATTCCAGTGTGAGGTTCAAACAGGACTAAAAACAATGCTGATAGGAATTTGACAGGGCTGTCATATCAGCAAAACCTTAAAACACAAAGCTGAACTGCCCACCTGACAAATTATCAGGCATAAGTACTAATCTTAACCAAAAGTGGCTGGTTACTGATAAGACAAACCAGGAAAGCAATGCATGACTAACTGGTATGGTCCTGGCTAAACCTTGGGGATTAATCTGTCATTTTTTCTCTGTGAAGTTTACAGATACCATTTTGTGGAGGGGCCTGGACAATCAGAGATTCTTTGCTTAAAAATATTTTTGTGATTTACATCAGTTCACTTGAGGATTTTCTTCACAAAAAGGACCTACAATAAATTAAATTGCATCCAAGGCTCCCTATTTATTGCTTTAAGACTAGCAGTCTCTAGAGCTCACAATGAAGAGGAACTAAATCTTGACAATTTTTTTACAAATTTGTTTTGGATTATGCTTTACATGTGTTGGTTAATTTAGTCTGTTATAGTGCCACACAACCAGTTCTCAATCTGTCATTTTAGGTTTTAGATCAAGTTAATGAAAGTGCTAAAAATACAGATTTTCGATCAATAAAATAAAAACTTACAATATCTACATAGGCTCTCAGATAACTTTACCAGCCAATGTGATTGGTTTACCCACCGTTGGAAGTCAGTCAGTTCTGGAGGGGAATGACGCAACCATTAACATTAACACACATTAACACTGTGCTATAAATCACAAGCTGGAAGAATTCACACAGGGTGCATTTCCAGCCAGGGACCCTCAGGCAAAACAGCATGACCAGCAAAATCACAGGAAATGCAGTCGAGGAAGCCTAGTGGAAATTTTAATGGGAAATTACTATATATTACTTTGAAAAAGTGTAATGATCCATGCAATCATTTAGGTTGGGAAAAAATCTTTTAAGACCAAGTCCAACCATAAGCCTAACAGTGTCACATCCCACTAAACCACGTCCCTAAGTGCTAAATCCACACATCTTTCAAGTGACCTCAAAAGAAAAGGACATCTGTTAGGCTTTATTTGAAAAACAATACCTTCAATAACATAGTGTCATCTAAGACCATGTCAGGGCACTGTATGTCTCAATACAGACTGTGAGAAAAAATATAGTCTACTAAATTATGAAGTCAAATTCTCTAAGCATGCCAAGTCATCCATCCATGCTTTCGTTATTTAAAGTTCTCATTACCTCCTCAGACCATTGCAAAGTACAGTACAATCAATTTTTTTCTGCAATTTCCTTTTTTTTTTTAATACTTAAGAAGCAGAATATAAAAAGTACATTTCCTTTGAACTGTGGCATAATAGTATGAGCTTTTACTATCACTGATATTGAGTAATGCACACTACTTGATTTTTTTTTTTTTCTAACATCAATATCAAAGTTTATGATACAGCCAGTCCATTCCTAATGCATTGTTGAGTGGAGATCTTAGCTCACACACAGACTCTTTTGCAGATAAGAAGAAAATCTTGACATCAGGGAAGGTATCCTTAGGCTGGGGAAATCAATATTGAACTTTGAGAGCATAGGGAATATAAGAAATACTGATAACATAATCTAGCACAGTTTTTCCTCCTAATAACAATTATTCTGCTGTAGCACTCAATAAAAAAATCAATCATAACAATACTATTACCAATTAATTGCAAATATTGTTCAAAGAAATTAAAAAGTCAAGACAACCGTCAGCACTCTCCGGACTGGGAGGAAAGAGGCAGCGTGAAGCAGAGACAGTGGTGGGGCAGCATATGGAAGAAGCAAGGGAGAAGTTGGGGCAAGCTGTGCAGCAGGTTGGAGGATGAAGGATAGAGATCCTGTAGGCACAGGGAGAAGGGGGGCAGCAGAAGGTGGTGAAGACTGCTCTCATCCTCTGGAGCTGTGGCTATGCATGGAAGATGACTTAGAGATATGTAAGTAATCACAGACAAAATAAAATGGTTGAATTCCTCACAAGGATATAATCTGTTGCATCTACCTATCTTTCACTACAAACCTCAGAAACACCTTTCCAAACGGTTTTACAAAAGCAAGAATAGTCATGTGGGAGAGGAGACTGGGAGTTAAAAATTTCTTTCTCCATACCTGGGATCCTAAACATAAAGTGACAGAATATTAGTACCTTACAACTGTTATCCACATTACAAATATTTGTATAATTAAGACCACTAGCAGTCCATAATTACATCTTCTTTTCAACCTTTTCTACAGTCTTGTGATTCTAATTCAATCTAATGGCAACACCTTCAATTATGTCATCCGCTGATCAAAACTGTACAAGCAAATCTGGATTTTTGTGAAAAACCCCTTCACAGGTTTTTTTGAAAATCAATAAGCTTTGGTGGAGGTGAAACTGGTGGATTATACTTGCAATTAATTCCATTTCATAATTTTAAAAGCAGAAAATAATTTTATTCCAAAATCTTGGAAGCATAAAAGTTCACCATTAGGAAATCTTGTAAGACAGCTGATAGGTACCTACTAAATACCAGCTCTAGCAGTCTCCTACTTTAACAACCTGAGACAGGAGATCTATTTCAAACTCAGCAGCTGTTCCATTATTTCCAAATTTTCAAATGGCATATCTAGAAAGTGTGAGAAAAGATACACTTTATTATCTGTTCTTAGGTTCAATAAATTGTTCTCATTGCACTCCCATCTCCACAAGTACAGGGAATAACCATGGTACCTGTCTAAGGTGCACATACATAGGAAGCTTCATGATACAGATGTTGACATCTTGCTCTGTGTGAGCCTTTTGTGCTACCATGAGGACATGAGGCACCAAGCTGGGATACTATTTTGTTTAGACTTCGAAAGATTCCTTCTTCAGAACTGAATTCAAGGGGGCCCAACTGTATCGGTTTCCCTTGGGTTTTTTTCGCATTAGCTCTCTAAATGATTCTGCTTAACAACTAACAAAGCTGCACATGCTGTGCTCCAGGGAAGGATCCATCTTTGTGCAGTACCCAGCACCATAAGATCCCAGATCCAGTTGTTACCACAGGACAAATAGTTTGGATCAAGACGACCGGACATCTGCAGTTCTCCTGAAGAACTTAGTCTACAGGTGGTTCTACAAAATGAGTGTCTATAAAGAACAGTTTCATTTATCTAGGATATATTTTGTAAAGGAGCAAAATGCACCTGTGAAACTGGCAAGTCCTTGACAGAATGGGGCTATGCCATAAACACTGCAATTTCAGCTTCAATTAACAAGCCAGCCTCTCAGATGAAAACTCATTTTTAAAACAAAAGAACTCTTGTGTCCCCACACACAATATAAACTGTTTGTGGGGATTCATCACTACTAGCACTTGAAACCACTTCTGTCTCCACATTCACCAGCACTGAAATGCGTGACTCACACTACAGGTAGTACTGTGAAAGATGCTGAACCAACTGGAGATGAGAAAGCCCCTCAATAGCAACAATATTTGGCAAGTTCTTGTCTCCCAGGCTTATGCTCACATCATGGCATTCACACATCTCAGTACAGCATAAACCCATGAAGGGTTATCAACCACTGACAATGTGGGGTTTACTTCCATTATCTTAGGCTACCTCAGTGCTTAGCATATAATGTAGTCCATTGACCACAGGAATTATTAAAGGAAAATAAACAACACAACATGAAGGTGTAGGAGAGGTCTGATTCATTGGGTTCAGAACTTCAGGTTATTTTCCAGTGCTTTCAGATCCTTTTGTTTCAGTGTTTTTTTATTTAATTGGGAAAAATATGAGATATACAAATAGAAAATACACTATCAGTATATTATATATAGAATATGAGTCACAAATTTGGCTTTATACTAAAACAAGTCAGTAAGTCATGAACATTAAAAAAATCATACCAGATGGCGAGTCATCCAAAGGAAACTCAAACAACTTGGATTTGTAAACAGAGTGGAAATGGAGGTCATCCTGAAATAGTAAATAATTGCATGTATTAAACCTGGATAAACCAATCCATCTCATGAGCATTAAACAGACATTTCCAAGGGTCCTTGTTATCCAACACCCACATTAGGGAACATGCAAGTTGCAAGGCACCATTACTCTACACCCTTCTCCTTTTCCCAACTGTGATGTGATCACTAACACTAAAGCTAATGAACTTTTATTTGAAATATCAGAGTACATCAAATAGAGTGGCTGAGCACACAGAGCTAGGCTTAAGAGAGCTGCCCAGGGAACATCAAGGAGAGTCACAAGAGCTGCTGGAGTTGAGGCTGAACCAGGAGGAGTGAGATGTAACAAATCTAGAGCAGGAAGCACCAGGGAAGGGAACAGGGCACTCACAGGCTTCTCCTGCTGGCTCCGAAGGACCCTCACCACCCACATGGCTGCACTGCTCTACATCTGAGTATGACAGAGTGCACCATACATATACCACTGTCTAATTTTTGAAGGTCTACTTTTGTCTGTGATGGTGGGGACTCACATATGAGGTATATGAGTTGGGAATGAGGGTATGACCCTTTCATCCTGGAGCCTTACATCTACCCAGTACCCATGAATGTCTGTATTCAACAAACACCACAGTAGTACCACTATTAAGTTTTACTTACATCTGAAGAGTAGTTTTCATCTGGCTCAATAAGGTAAGTATGATTTCCATCATAGAACATGCCACTGTCAAGAGCAGGAAATGTAAATACTGATTTAATAAACAAATACTAGAGCAACACAGAAGTTTAAGAAGTTCTTATGTTTTTAAATAGTTAAATATTTAACAAAGGAAGTAGTTAAAAATGGTTTAAGGAACTGAAGGTAATTCTGAGTCAATCTTTTCTTTATTCAATTCAGAAATGAAGAAATTCTCTCCCATGGTGATATAGACTCTTCTTTATTATCCAAAGCTTCTCTACAACACAAAAACACCACAAAAATTGGCTAATATAGCCAACTGAAAATCCAGTTCAGAGCCTCCACTCCCATGCAAGACAGATCTCCCTGCAACAGCTAAATGAAGGACATCTTTAGGAACATGTATATTTGAAATATGCACACAGCTTTCCCCTAAATGAAAATATTACTGAATTGAACTGATCCTTAGGTTTTAACGGTTTTGATTAACTCTCTCCTCAGTAATTTCATATAGTACCAAGTGCAAAGGGCAAAAAGGTTCTTTTGGGCAGAGGGTTATTTTGGACATTTTAGTAATAATGTTAGGTAGTCTTTTTCAATTGAGTTAGCTAAGTTTGCGTTTCTAAGAATCATCAATAGCTATATACATTATCATATCAATAGGGACATTATATGATGTTCATGATAAGATATAAAAAACCCCAAAAGACAAACTTCCAATGGGTTGTGGTGAAAAGAGATACAGAAGTGCAAGCCTTCTGCCATACCCATGGTTCTAGCAAAGTATTCAAGGTCTCTTTCTTAAGGGCATAAAAGCTTCTCAGTCACAGAAATTTGAAGGTCACTCATGATAAGCACACGGCTGTGTATCTCAGAAAAATCTGTCACTTAACTTGCCCACACACACTCACAAATTTTCCACATTAAATTCCAACATACAGTTCAAGTCTAAATGAAGAACAAACAGAACTGTTAAAACTCTTTAATGGATGAAGGTATTGTGTGACAGTAACACCAGATGCCTTTGCATAACCACTTGAATGTACAGCAAAAGGTGAGGTCTACTCCAGCAAGGATGTTTTCTCTTCAGAGTTACCTTAAGTTTACTTAGCTAAGTAGTGTACTGAGGTGTAGTCTTCAACATAATGCAGAATGCACAAGTGTGGTTGAATTGCACCGTAGAACAAAGTGTTGATACAGACATTACTCTAAGAGTATAAAACCAAAAGGCTTTTCTTCTATCACTACCATTCTGATAAACAAGTCAGCATTTTTTTTTTTTAAGCAATTTTGCCTTTGTGGCACACATGCATGGCTGGGATTGGGCTGTATCAGCATATCCCTTTTAAAGTGCCACTACAGAGGGCTTTCTCCTTGGCCATAAATGAGCTGTAAGTTCAAACTTGGCACACAACAGCAGCATGAAAGCAAGATTATTTATTTATTTAGATTACTCTTTATTGACTTTTTAGGCACCAAAAATAAAAAACAAAAAACAAACAAACAAACAGCAGAATTATAAACAACAAAACCAGGTGCTTTTTTCTACATGGTTTCCTTTTTTTAATCAGAAAAACTGATTTTGGTTCTGCACAGGACCAGAGGTAGTCGTCAAAATACTGACATTCTTTTCCTGGCTATTAAGAAATATAAGGATATATTACGCTTGTAAACTATTATGGCTATTTATGAGGATACTTCTCAATATCATTCTCTTACAGGGTTAACAATGTAGCATTCATTGTAGTAGCTCGGGTTACTGTCTGTGTAAGATACATCAAGTGTGACCATGAGTATATCTACAATTTAAAGCTGTTTCACTTTTTCAAATTACCCGTGCCTAACCTTTAGAAAAAAAATACTGTCTAAATAGCTTAAGATAAATATTCTAGCACCTGCTGAAGCTTCTTTTCCTGGTAATAACATGAGATTTGGGAACATCCTGCACCTCTTACTCAGGCAAAATATCCTTCCCTCTACTTGCAATTTTGCTTAAGCACAGTTTACAAAACAAAGTGCTACAAGTAAACAGCTTCTCATGCAGCTGTTGTGCCCACCAGCACTGAACTATGACCAAGTCATTCACCAGTGACAAGAGTAATATTCATAGCTGACCCTCAGCTCTGACTTGCCCACTCAAAGCATTCATGGCCTTTTTCCAATAGACTTCAACATCCAGTGCTCTGTGAACAAATCACATGCTCATGGATGTGTTAGAAAGGAAGGAATAGCAAAACACGGGCCACTTCAAAATCTAGATTTTGATTATGTACATTCTTCAAACAAATTTGTAGTCATGAATCTAATTTACAGTAGTAACAGCAGTTTTTATCTTCACCACCAGTGGGCAGCAAAATCATAGACCAAACTGATGTCTGCAGCTCGCCCTGAAACACAGGACAGCAGGTCGTGCCTGACTATAGCTTATGTATATCCCAGCAACCAGTGTATTTTGCATCTGAAGTTTTTTGTGTTAACTCATAGGAACTGTGGTTACTGCACACTCCACAGAAAACAAGGAAACAAAAAAAAAAAAATCCAAACAAAATAGCTTTCTCAGAATTAAGGTTGCAGAAACACATTTATCATTAGCAAAGCCATGAAATAATCAATTTATTCTCTTCTCCAAGTATTCTGTCAGCCAGTCATCCAATTAATTTAACTAATAAAAGGAAGACCACAACACAGACTACCAACAGATAAAACTCATAATTTATGATTAAAAAACCACATCGTTTTCTCAGGTATATGAAAGGTTCTGCTGTTACTGGCCAAAATGTAGGGGTATTCAGTAAGAGAGGAGGTTAGCATGAACTTTGGGATTATGAAGCTTGTTATTCAGGTAAAGGCATCTGTTTTTGTCTTATGCACTTCCTAAAATTCATGAAAGCAAAGCTCCTGCCCTGCACACCTTACTAAAGGTAACTATCCACAGCTTCCCTTATTCTACTAAGATGCTCCAAACTGTGGTCAAAGCTAAGGAGCCCTGATTGTCTGTATGAGTTTCTAGTAATCACTTAGGATTCAAAATTGACTGTGGAGGAGCTAATTGTAATGATGGAAATGCAGTGTCAGAGAATGTGAGTTTAAGACAGATCAGGAAAGCATTACTTTGTCACACTGGAATTAACAGCCTGCCATAGTAAGCTTCACATTGCATCTTGTGAGAAGGATAACTCTGCTGAAACTTCACCGTATCAGAAAATGGAAAGATACCTCTTAAGGGAGAGCTGAATTACACAGGGAAAAAAAAATGCATCTTTCATCACACAACTGTGTTAGAAGGGACCAATTTGTGTATCAGGCAGTTTAAGAATACAGAGCACCAGGAGGGTCATTCTTAAGAACAAACTCTCAAAAAGAGGGCCAGAAAGGACATTTGCAGGCTCTCCTTCCTTTCTGCTTTTTCTCCTAGGAGTTACCAAGGGCCAAGACCTAATGGATCCCTGCTAACGGAAGCCCTGCAGTGGCTCAGGATGCATTAGGATGCTACTATTTTTAGGCTCACTATCCATTCGGAAACTGGTCTCCGGTTTCTTGAGATAATCAATCTTGGTCATAAAAGAGATGAACACAGCTGTAAATCAAGTGCAAGGATGACAAGACTTCTGCATGCATTCCCCCTCTTCCTAACAAAGAATGTGCAAATATAAAAGAAAGACACTACTTAAATACGTGTACTGACATGGCTGATATAAAAACTACAGAATAGTTGGAGAAGGCCAATACACTAAAGAAGACTTTCATCAGCTAAGCCCTGCTTCCTCAGAAAAAGGCAAAGGTCAGGTAATCTCCACACAGGCTACTTGCTGCCGTGACTTTTCGAGCTGATCTCAGCATCAAAAGCGCTGACATGCCATAATTCCCAGAGTCAACAGATAGTGAATTTACTTGGTTGCTCTGAAAACCTGACTAATACTTTTCAATAGTGCCAAAAGTAAACAGGTCCAAAAGCTGTACAATCAACACACAGCTGCATGTAACCTTCAGATGACAGATGCTTTAATTATGTTACTACTAAAATGATGTACTTTAAAAAAATATTATTGCACAATTTTATATCCTTCAAGATTTTACTGTATTATCCCATGCACACAGCTTAAGGCCAGGGATTCTGTGAAGAAAACGGATAGGACAAGAGAAAAAACTGACACTTTCCTTTGTAAAGAGTAAAAAAGAAAGATAAATTGTATTATTGTAGCAATAAGAACACAATTTCCAATGGTTCCTGTCAATACCAGCAGCCTTTTTCAGTCTTGTAGAATACAATGTTTTCAGCTACCATTACTCTTCTATCTCTATAATAAATTATTTTAAAACAATACACTGATATATATCCTCAAAAAAAAAAAATAAAAAAAAATTGTGTACTTTGTCAGTGAATTCTGAAAACAAAAAAGGCTTTTTGCAAGGTTCAAATTAAACCCATTATTTCCAGAGATTGTCGAGTACTTACTATTGGTGACAAACTAGTAGGAAAATAATTAGCACTTATTTTACTATAAACAGCTTTATTTTCCTTAAAAACTAATAAGCAAAGGCCAGTAAAAACAAAACAGCAGACTTACTGTAATCCATGGCATGTTGACAAGGCAACAAATGATACAGGATTTCCTCGAATTTCTCCCTGATAATAACAATGTTCTCCTCCCTGAAATTGGAAATTGAGACTGAAAATCCACAGGACATCTCACTGTATCACACTCCATCCTGTCAAACACTTCTTTTTCGGCCAATCCACAGACATGGCACCAAGAACTGTGTTCATCCCATCTGCTTTTACCCATGGTTTGGTACCTAGATTAACATCATCATTTTGACTCTCTGCACCAAATGAAGATATTTTCTGGCATTCTGAAACAGATTTCAGAGACAAATGACTCCAGAGGTGATCATCTTTCTTCACTGACTAGGAAAAGAGTTGGAAACAAGGGGCTTGGACTCAACACTTGGTCTGCACATGGCTACAACAGATGAGATGAACTCTGCTCTGAAGGTAAAGCAATTTCCTCCTTCTGAGGAGAAAGGTATGATTACAAAATAATAATAATTATTATTAAAGAGAATAAATCAGAAGTGCTCACTAGTGCCATGAAACTAATGGAAACTTTAAGTATAACCAAGGAGAAAAGGAAACAATGAAAATTAATATTTGCCTCTGACCTTCTGCTAATAAAATACACACTTTTCAAATGAAATCCAGCACTTTGCTGAAAAAAATCTTCCCCTTAGTTTCACAGAACCCCCACCAACAATGAAGTAAGCCCTACTGCACATGCACTGAATGTATTCAGTATGGCACAATGTCAATGTTTGTGCGCAAAATTAGAAAAATTCAAACATCCCCTAAATTCTCACTGCCACTCTACCCTGCAGAGGAACTTATCTGTTAGTGCCTTGACAAAAGCAGCTATGTCATATTACTGTTCTACTGTTGGTTAAAGGACTCTGAGGAAGAGTTTCAGCACCTTGGGTTGGGTCAGGTTTTTTGAGTAGCAACACTTTTACTATTTTTCTCTATTTCTATTCCTTACCAGCAAATACATGAATAATCTATCTAGCCTAATATACCCAGCCATGTGAATATTTATGTCCATTTACTGCACAAGGAGGAGAAGGCATTAAGTTACTACTTTTTCAGAAGCTAGCAGTCACTTGCATGCTGTATTGCACAGTCATTTGAGACATCTGACATTAAATGCTCTTGAATTTCATTTTTCAATTATAAAAAAGAAAATGAATCCAGATACAACACCTGGCAAGAAAATACACGCTGTTCGTTTTGTGTTTTGGTCAGGAAATCCTGCTGTTTTCTACAAGGCACACAATGTATTTTTGAAAGCAACTTCAAAGTATGGGTGCTTCTCTTGAGGAGGTGCTCTCCTTAAGAGAGTACAGGAGTCTGTTTGCCAGAGAGCAGCTGCTCTCGAGGAAAGAGGCCTGTTCTCAACCTAGTCTCTGCAAATCATTAGTTCCTCCTCAAGATCTTCTCTGGACATTCATGAACGACGTGCTGCTGTTAGACCCCAAAGCACACAGTACAGTGCACCTGGGGGCAGCTTGCAGCTGCCGTGACCAGCAACCGCAGCACTGCAGGGAAATGCAGACCTGATCTGACAGACCACGAGGCAGTCTCCTTGCTTTACTCTGTGTGGAGAATCCCCATGGCAGATCTTCCATTAAAACCGTTACACTTCTGGGTATTCCCCCCAATTTCTTTCAATTTCATATTTCCTCTCTTCTACATATCACTACTACTGTCTGCTTGCTGCAGTGCCAGCAGCCACCTCCACTGCATATCCACCCCAGTCAGTACCTTTTTCTCTGTGTATCTGGTATGGATGAAGAACACCATCAAACTGACCTGCAGAGTGACTATCATGATACCCATCATGGGCACCTCTCTCCTAAGATGCCTGCAGGAAAACACTACTGGTGCCATGCAGGTAAAGTCTGACAGGCTGTGCTGCTGTTTATGTGCCTCATGCCTGTGAGAATCTCTGGGGCTGACCCTCCACACCAGGCTACAGCAGGGTCTATAGGAGGAGACATATGACCCATTACCCTTGGACCAGTATTTCTTGGGACCATCAAGCATTTGGCCCTTGGAATACAAGGGAAAAGGAGATGACTTGAGTTTCTGGTTTGCATTTGTGTATTTTAGCCACCAGCATCCCAAGTTATGTGAAATTTTAGACAGACTACAATTTCCTTTGCTTTTTTTCTAAAACTGGTTCATTTTCCCTATTTTATTCTCCTTTTTTAAAACCTACCTACTTCTGGTATTTTAGTCACTTTACACTCCCTTCATCTGAGGTTTCTTTCTTTCAGCCTGTAGCAAACAAACAAAAAAAAAATCATCGTACTGCTGAAGGCTTTCAGACTCATTTCTGAAATATATGAATAAAAAGTAAACAAAGAGATGCTCCAGTAACTAAACTAACAATCAAACTATAGGGAAGAGCTACAGTTTCTTGAGTATTAAAAAGCTCTCTAAACAGAACTCTTGCAGTAGTATTCCTGTAAAAGATGTAACTGCAGTAAGGACATTAATATGGCAATAATATTGAATATCAGCAGGGAGTTGTACAGAGTTCTAGCTGTGAAAGGAACTTGGAGTAAGTAGTTTGTTCTCAGAAAATATACTTAATATGTACCAGAAGTAGAATCTCAGGCTTCCTAACTTTACAAAACCATGTCTTTTTAACCAAGAGGAACATTTTTTCATATTAAGAATCTGAGTCTATGGCTCAAGAGCGTGTTTTGATCTTCTATATGAGAACCAAATAAATCCCCCATGATAGCACCTCCAAAGTAATTTATTCCATAATTAATACATGAACAAATTTTTATGCATACCGATCTGGAAAAGGCAAACATAAGAAAAACAGTACTAAATTCTTGATGAGAGAAAACAAACAAACAAAAAAAACTTCTTGGTTTTTTTTTTCTTTTCCCCCACAAATTCTATTCTATTTAATCAAATCAACTCATCTGCTGAAGTTCACAGTAACACTGGTAGAGACAGAAATAGAAGTCTCAGTCTCAGGGACTTATTCTTACCACTAAAAACCATTTTTTTTTTTCTATGTGCTCATATCTGGGGGATATTCTTTACAAATATTCATTTACATTATGTCCCTCTCAACGCAATGTAACCTCACACGGGTTAGCAAAATGTAAGGGGTTTAAATGAAAACACCTTTTTTCACGTACTTGATGTACCAGTGGTGTGTTGGGTGTTTTTGGAAGTAAACTCTTCAGTGTAAGAAATCCACTGTCAGGATACTCTTAAATGAAGTTCTGAGGATTGTTATCATCTCAGGAAGGAAATAAGAGGTGATGCAGCGAAACCAGATGGTACTAGCACTGGATGGCTCTGGGAAGAGTGATTGCTTACCACTCCCTACAGTGTCTCAGGCAGATAAAACATGCCAGTAACATGTGGCACATGGTGTGGAGGGTGCAAACTGTTTACTGTACTTTTGAGAGACTCATTTTCAACAGTTCACAAAACCTTTGGAGAAAGAAGCACTTAAAGCTACACAGGCTGGGACTGGTTCTGTACTGCAAGTCAGGAAAACTGAAGGGACTCTGCAGGGCAATTTTTTCTTTAGAGCACATGTAATTTTGGACAAGAAATTTACTCTTATTGCCTCGCAGTAGTGCTGAAGATGGAATCCTCTTGGTTTTGGCACATATTAAAGCTCCTTTATAGCAGGTGTTGTAATAAAATACACTGTACTACAGGAAGAATTACAGTATACGGGAGATCTAAGATCACCGAATCTAAACATAATCATCACAGATATCTTTTTTTACTCTCTTCTTGGAAATACTCACTGAAGGACTGGTGTTGTCCCTCTTTTCTCTTGGTCCCATAAGAAGACTGCCTCCAAGAGCCAAAATTAACACCATAAGCAAGAACAGTTCAGTCCAGAGCATCAAGGGTGTTCTGTGAGGAGATATTGACTTCCTGTAGCTATTAGAGCCACTCTCTGCTTTCTCTAAAGCAGGCAGTAAGTGCCCATCTCAGCAAATCAAACCTTCACACTGCCCTTTGTCAGCTCCTGGGCAATGGTATAGTGTTAAGATGAAGAGGAAATAAGACTCCTCTTCTAACCTATGCCAGCCATCAGCATAAGCAGCACATTTCCCTCTTTCTGCTCTAAAACTGAACCTGCCCAGCAGTCTGGGAGAAAAATAGTTTAAATATCTTCTCCTATGTGACAAGGTCAGCCCAGTGACAATGGCCGTGACACAGGCCGCAACACACAGGCGCACACACTCAAGCCATACCCAAAGGCAGTGTAATGCTAGAGCAGAGATAAATGCAACATTTTGGCTGCCACAAGGCCCACTGTTCACACTGTGGTTAGCATGACACAAGGCAAATTTTCTGCCAATGCCCATGGCATGAAGTTTTACGTTTCCTTGGTTCAGTAAGTTCTCCTTGCTTCACAATACCTCTCACCCTTACTGCTGATATCCAAAAGCAATACAGGACATACGGATGTTTCATAAGAAGTTGATCTGGGGAGCTAAAAATGTAATAACATCCTAACAAACAAACAAAACCAACCAAACAAACAAAAAAAACCCCACATAAAATCAGAATGACCCCAGGGTCAATTAAAACAAATGAATCATGATGATACTGCTCAGTTTATAACTTAATCTTCATTTGATGCAGAATCCTGAATGAGGGGTATCTTGCCCTGTGAACTGCTACAGCTCCTCCATAACCAGCATGCAACCCTTTTTGCCCATGTCAATTTGAATTTCCCTGCAGCCTATCTGGGTAGGTAGTGTGGGAAAGATATTAAAAGATGAGAAGGCAGACATATTACAGCAATGCAAGTAAAATCTGTCCTCGTTTCTATTCTTTAAGACAGTTTGTCTCCCTCCTAAGAGGTACCAGCTATTAAATAAAAACAAAAGAGATGAAAAACACATTAACTTACATTCAGAACAAAGGGGGGGGAAATAAATAAAGCAAAAGAACAGCCATAAGAGCCACTGACAGCCAGTGACAGCAGCAGTTCACTCTTCTCTGCTGTTTCAGTGAAGCGGGCATCTGCTCTGCTGACCATACACTGACAGTGTTTTGTTATTCACCTCAGAAACATTATCATCTTCCCAGGGGAGGAAAATTAAGGATGCACATTTGTCCGCTTTCATATAACACCCGACAGCAGATCTTCGAGTAAGCAATTTTCTGCTATTAGGAGAGGTGCTGGCCATTAAAACTCAGGCTACACTCAGGCGCTGAGCCTAAAATTAAAAATGTCCTTTTTCCAGCAGCTTCATATTCCTCTTTTAACACTCATTAATCCAAAGGAAAAGAGATTGCTGGTCTAGTTCAGATCCTAGTCACACAGCTTGCTCTTTCCTTGCAGCAGAAAGCTCCCAAAAGACCTCCTCACTCCCACACCACCATTCTGTGAAGTGCCATGGTTAGCTTCTTGAAGAGTTACCCATTGTGAGGGCACTAGTATTAAAACTGCTTTCTTAGTAATCACTTAGATCTGGTTACAAATTGATGATGCTTGCACAAGTTTTGACTCATTGATAACTAAGAATGAATAAGAAAGAGAAACAGAGGAGAATGCACACCCTCTCACTGACTTCTACAGCAAAAATATCACTTGTTATGGACGGGTTTCTATTTGTAAACAAAGAAGTCAAAATGGCACTTTGACCTGTGTAACTGCATTGAGAGAAAACATCCTTTAATAGACATGCTTCAGCAAAGGTGGGGGGGGTGTCTGGCTGGCAGGGCTGTGCTGTGCTGTCCTGCAGCAGAGCCATGCTTCAGCAAAGGTGGGGGGGGTGTCTGGCTGGCAGGGCTGTGCTGTGCTGTCCTGCAGCAGAGCCATGGCCTCGGCACTTACACAGCTCAGTAACAACTCCAGGGACCCTGCATCACCTCTTTGAAGAGTAGGTCTTTGGAGTTAAGCTATGATGCACTGTAAACTCCTGAAAGCCAACTGTTCTGAAAATGTGAACGGCACCCTCCCTTTTTAGGGGGGCAGCTATCACAGGTACTCGTACAAGTCAGAGCCAACACACTGTAGTGACATCAGGTTACAACACTTTTTCAGATTCTGAAATCAGAAATATGGACTCCAAAATTAGGATAAAGCATCACTGCTTCTAAGGCTTTTCCAAAGAATGCACACGTTTAAAGCCTGTTGGCAGTACTCTTAAAAAGCATAGACATATACATATGTGACAGGATCCTGCACACAGATGACTCGCTCCAAGTGCCATTGGTGACTCATGGTAGGCACTTTCAGCAGATGGTGTGTGCAAGAAGCCCAGCTTCCTGGTTCAGAGGCCAAATGAGGCTTGTGTTTACTGCCCAGTAGCTACAAGAGAAGATGCTCCATAAATGTAGCTGCAGCGTGTGGACATGCCAGTGCAACACCATCTGGTCTGGAAGCTGCCTTGATAGCTGCTTGGGAAACAGTCTCTTGCCTTGCCTTACCTAGGTATTACAGAAATATATTTTAATTATCAGCTGCCAGATAAAGATAAGGCAAGAAGAAGGTTAGTTACCTCCTCCTGCCCACTAAGTCAGCTCTTATAGCAGTGCCTAGCGTCTCTGAGTTGTGGCATACAAGTCATTTTAAGGACAGACATTTTGCCCCATTCCTGCATGCCTGTTCATAGGGTAAAGGTAGCAAACATTTTAAAGGGTCTATATGAAAATTCTTTATAATCTACCCATACCAACCTGTCACATCAGTTCATCAGCCTACTCCAAATGTGAAGTCAAGTTATAAGCAAACGATGTACAAGTTTACTAAGACCACCACACAGAACATAAGATACTGGCATGAACCTACATGGATATTAGTCAGAAGATGATAAAAGTTCTGAGAAAAATGGAGAAAAACATAAATTAGATTTTTTTATTGGCTCATTCTTTCTGAATGACGGAAAATTCTCAAAGCGAGTATTCGCAGAGTTTAAGACTGTGTCTAGAAGCACTAACCTAGCGTATAGATTAGAGTGCTAGTATGGGATTAACAGGGAACAACAGATGTAGCTAGGCAAAGCTATTTACAGAAGTCAAGATCAAGTAAGTAAAGATGTCAAGCACACTAAGTCTTGCACGGAAGTGATCTTTGGAAGTACAGCAGCTTCAGTTTGCTTAGCGTAATTCCCTCTCAAAGGGATTAAGTTAAACCCAAGAAGATACTTCTGGGTTTTTTTAATAAGAGCATCTACAAAGAGATTTAATATTTTTTAATGTTACAGAAGCAGATGATTTCTCTTAGCTCTACTGAGTCCTTTCACAGCCTGAATTTACAGCACCCTTGGTTGATGCCACTCTCTGCCTACGTATGCTGCATGTTGTAACTAACAGAAAATAATTCAAGGTACACAAAGCTTGGCTGGACTTTTCCGCAAATTCAAGCACTGAACTGTTGCTTTCCTTCTGGGGCACGTGAAAATCACACTGGAGAGTACCCAAGAGGTGGTTCCTGACAATCACAAAGTCACTCAACTTCTCACTTCAGCAGAACCAGGACTTCACCACTGGGGCCCACATCCACAGTGGGATGTACGTTTTAAGCGTTTTAAGCTCCTGATGTCTTCTACTTTCTAAGAATTTTTTCCCCCTTCAGGACTACCTAAAAACAATGATTTATTTTTTTTTTAAATGTCACAAAGGAAGACAAGAAAATTAAACTTGTAAGATCCTACATGAGTAGTATCATGAGTGTAGTATTCATGAGTGTAGTATACTCAGAAACATGTCCTGAGAAGGACTCCTAATACTGGAAGCTGCCACTTTTAATTTCCTCCTTTTCAGTAGCAGAATGTTTGTAGAAAGTAAGATAATAAGTAGCTGGGAGATAAATAGATATAATAAAATTGTAAATGTAAGTGTACATTAAAAGTACCAGCCTGCAGGATCATTAGGTCAGGCAAACACATTATAAAGGATGGCTGACTATCTTGACATGGTACCTCACAGAGGATACTACTGTGTTTTACTAGAGCCCACAGGGATTGCCTTCAGAATTTGAGAATTCAAATAGAGAAGTGAGATTAAAAGGGCTTAAAAAAAAAAAAAAAAAGGGATGAAACTGAAAAAACACAGAAATTAAAAACTTTTGTCAACTCTTCATCAGGGCACATCCAGTAATATTAATTAGTGCCAAACCTATGGGAAGTAATTTGATCAGTATACTCTGGGACCACAGTTCCCTTTGCAATAGCAGCACCCTGTAAGCTATGAACCACACAGTCATTCCCTGTCCCACTAATACATTCTGATCTTCTCTTTCTTGTGGAACTTTCAATTTATGAACTCCTATCACACAGCAAAAATGCCTATAATTCATCCTTCATTGAAAGAAGTTGCCAACTTTTCTATCCGATTTCATCCCACATTTATTTACTCAGTTCAGTTCTCCATCTGATTCTCCTGTACACTGCAACATTTCCCAGTTTTCTATTGCTAGCAAATTTCATTAATATACACATAGCTTTTTTTTTTTTTTTAACCTAAGTCATTAATGAAAATATTTGTTAAGAGCAGTCTGAAGATCAACCTTGCAGGAATCCCTTGCTAAACTGTCTCAGCCTCACAGACTCCTTGGCAGTTCTTCTTCAGCTAGTTTATTGCTATCACTAAAAAGTAGATGTCCTAGATTTATTAATAATTTGCCATGAGGCAAGCAAAGCACTGTTGAGTGAGTAGAGGAGAGGAGCTGTGACGACATTATGGGAACCCTTATTCAAAATCTTCTGATAATTAAACATGAGCATAATTTTTTCTGGTACTAGCAGCATCTATAATCTCAGGCCACAGCTGAAAAAGCCCTACCAGAAAAGGGGTTATACAATTCCTGCATTATTTATGGTTTGTTCCTTTTCAAGTATCTTTTCTCCCCCTGGAGCTCATCAGCAGGTTGTGCAAGTGTCCAGTATGGGTACACACAGCTTCTCAACAGTCCCAGGCTTCAGCCTCCAGGGCGCAACCTCCCTGCACTTCCATCCGATGGCTTAGCACAGCTTAGGACACAAAGCCACAGAGCAATCTTCAGCCACAAGGCCAGTTTAGCCAAAGCTTCTCCATCAGCACTACAGAGGAGGAAAACAGTACCTGTCATTTCATATTACTCCATTTACGTTGTTTGACACTATCATGACCAAGTTGTGAAGTAGAAGCAAAGAGCAATTTTATTCCATGCTGTAAGCAACCCTGCTGTAATTTTGTGCCCATAATACATACACTGTGTTTACAGAACCACACTTAAGAAATTTAGGCTTGCCTATGAAGATTCTTTCCTTCTAGTTATATTGAAACATGCCATCAAAAATTCATGGCATTTATCTACCACAACTCCACCTGTGCAAGTTCTCTGACTGGGATCTGAAATATTTTCATTGCTTAATTTTTTTCAGAAAGAAATTTTAAAGAACCTAGAGAACTGTACAATATTTTGAGGGGAATAGAGGCAGAAACATTTATTTTTACAATCTCCAAAGAGGAAAACTGAAACATTTTATATGTTAAAATGCCACTGAATAGGTATCAGTTGTTGAGGGAGCAAAATCCAGCAATGTGAATTGCTCACCAATATAGCTTTTTGTGCCTTTCATCTCACTGACAGCATCAGTGATAGAATGATAACCCAAAAAAGGGGAAGAGGGAGAGATATAAAAGGACACAGACATGTACTGCAGTAACATTAAGTATACACAGGTTGAGTATTTATGTGCTGAGCATAGGACAATCTGCACTGACACAATCAGGAAAAGGCAATGAATGCATGAAGGGTTTTTCTCCTTCTTACTAATTGATTATTCTCTTTGCTACCAGAGGGAATTTAGGCCTGCTGCTTTCTTAGCAGTTAGTGATGTGTTCTAAAGGAAAGGAGGGAGCGAACACTGAAATAATTCAAAGATCATCCCCCCCCCCTTTTTTTTTTTTTAAGCACTGCACATTGCTGCTTGTTTAGTAAGAATAACGTAGGTGATGTCTGACTGTGCCAAATCAACAAGGACACAGCACAGCGAAGCCTCTCTTCCACAGCTGTTAAATGCTGGCACCCTGCAAAAACACGTGTAACACGTTCCACAATAATCCAATGCATTTATGAATTATGCAGCAATCAAATGAATTCAACTTTCTCTTATAATAAAAGGTGTGCTAAACTGAGGACTCTCCTTCCTATAAAATCCCCTTGCTCCTTTAGAGTGGCATTTTCAGTGATCTGCATGTTTCTCCCTTTCCCTGCCCCCCTCTCCTCTCTGAAGCACCCTAAGTAATTGTAGAAGATCTGTATGTATTTCACAGCACAGAAGTTTCACTATGGGGGATGGAGAGGTGGAGGAGTGGTAAAAGTAGTTATCAAATCCACAATGTATATAAGCCAGGGCAGGCATCTGCTTCCTGGACACATTCATGCCTGCAACATTCCCAAACTGCTGAATGTACATACAGCTGCCTTCCCACAGGGACTCAAAGCTCCCATCTTCCCCCATCTTGCTGATGGCACAACAGCCGCATTGACTGTGTGTGTGTTTGTGCAGTATTCCTGCACTGGGAAACACAAGGGGGAAATACAGATGTATTTTAAAATATACCTCTCCTCACATCACAAAGAAAATGACCAGAGAAGGCCCTTAGTTGTACAAACAGGCTTGCTCAAAGCCTGCAGCTGGCTGTGGATGGCAGACAAACTTTTTCTTTCTGTCACCATTTCTCCACCAAAGCAGCAAGACAGATGTTGCCAGGGCACTTCTGTTTCTCCCTAAAGCCAAAGACAAATTGCAGAGATGAGTAAAGAGCAGCTTGTCAAAGCAACTGATAGAAACCTGGCTTTGAAATGCCTCTTCTCCTGCTTAAGAATATACTGCATAGCAAAGTGCATATTTTGTGATTTATTCATGTTGCACCCTTTTGCTAGCTATTTTTAAATAAGTATCTAAGCAATCTGCACAGTCTCTAAAATCTACTATAATAGTTATGTTTTTCCTGGTGTATAAGTACCAATTTAAAGGTGGTTCTACCAGTTACAGTAAAGAGTTTCCTCAGAAATCAAAACCACCATCATGAAAAATCCTTCTATTTGCAGTAAGATTTTCAAAACATTTGATGTAAAACCAGACTTCAGTATCTCAAATGCAAAGCAGATATTGCTGGCTTCTCAGAAATTGATGGATGACCAGGGCTCTCCAGAGCACTTACTGATGCTGTGAAAAATACTGGCTAGTCAGAGGGAGTCATGTTTATTTTTGAACAGCTACTAGGTGCTGAAATCAGCCTCACTCAGAGTCTGGCATCGAAATGTACTCAGCAGCCTGTACGCTTCCAAAAATCTTTTGATATTGGAACTTTTCTGAAAATGTGCCCATGTCTGTGGCCAACAGGCTCTTACAACGAACTTTTTGTCACAGCAGCTGCTTCCTTCTCCTCTGATCCTAAATTCTCAGCTGCAACAAAACAAGGAAAAAATATATGTCCCCCTTCCTGGCACGCTTCCATAGGAACTGCTGTCTGCTGAACAACTGGAGCAGTGAGTGAGGAGGAGGCAGAGGAATCTCCCTGCAGCCCCAGCCACCCTTGCAAGGTACAATGAAGTGCAGAAAGGGAAACATGCCACCTGGGCAGCAAGGCCCCTCCTTTGCACAGCAAGGTGCAACTCAGCAACCCTTTCACTCCCACTTCAGTCTATCTTCATCATCAAGGTTAATGCAACAATGACAGTTCTCTACTTAAGACAGATTTTAAGGTACAAAGTGAGGCAGTGACAGCCATCCTTGAAGGTATGCCAAGACCCTTCACCATGGCTAGCCGAAGGGGAAAATCTCTGGTACCTTGGAGATCTTTCGCCCAGAAAATAGTTTACGACCCTTCCTCTGAAAGGCCCAATCCTCTTGTATCTTCCCATGCAATTTATCAGTATTTACTCAAGAAAAGACATTGATTGCAAGCATTTCCTTGCTTGCTTAAGGCTTACTCATCAGAAACAGATTTGTTCCAATTCAGTGATGGGACTTGGATAGATTAACTTACTTAAATTGCATATATACTTTGACACAGACAAATGGATTGTTTTGTTCTTATTAATATCAGCTATTATCTTTATTTCTGCTTTGACTCATATTCTGAATCTCAGTCAAGACTTCTTGAATGCAGAACACTGAGAAATTAGTCTTTACAATTTAATGGAGCATGTATGTGTCTGCCTCAATCTCATAAGGTATGCAGACAATTAACAGAGTAAAAAGAAAGCAGACTACAAGTTTGCAAATGCTAGAAAGTAGTAAACCAAAGGAAACACATATGTGCAGCTGCTAGGTGGCTAAAGGATTGTTTTGTCCATTTTCACTTCCACTTCCACATTGCAGAGGCTAAGACATTTGAGTTTGGGTGTTTAGGTGATCTCAGATCTAGTAAAAGACCTTTGTAGGTTTTTTTTAATAAAATGTAAACTTGGAACAAAATTTGACCTGGTAGAAAAAAAAATAAAGTTTCCATTATGCACAGCATATATTGCATTCATGCACATTTTTGTGTTATCTACAGCAATTCTGTATCTGGCATCTACAAAATATTGACCAAACAAACAAAAAAGTCCTCAAGAAAATTCTCCCATGTTGCATGCAAATAAGCAAACACTCCTGCAGAGGCAGTGGGACATTTCACAGAAGAAAAATGCAACAAACATTGTGGCCATCATGTCAACAAACATCTAGTGAAAGAAACCCACAATTTGAGACAGTGACTAGATATTTAGAAATATTATACAATAAATTTTGCTATCCTCAAACCTACAAAGAAGCTCATTAAAACCAACACAAAGTTAGGTACAATGAGAAAACACTAGCTACCAAACCAGAAAGATTTCCTTCAACAGGCATCCAAAGTAAATTATATTAATAAGAAGAACTACCATATATAAATTTTTCATGGATACCATTTTGATATCAATATTAATGTACAAAAATTGCCAATAAAGTTTGTCTTATTTAAAAAGCTGAAAAGTTAGAAGACATGAAACATGCTTGCCTCGGAAGAGTAAAACATATCACTTGAAAAATAAGATATCTCTCCTTCAAAGAAAATGTGAGTTTGCATTAACATCAAAAGCAAAGCAAATTTTAAAAAGTAAAGCATAAAAAGAAAATTCTTACTTTAACTTCCACTGTCTTCCCACCTTGCTCGATATGCCTCTCAAGATATTCGGAAGACAGCAGGTCACTGCAAGAAGAAGAATAAAAGAATGATAAAGCCTCACTCATGTGTTCCTGCACTCCCTCTCAGCAAGCACTGATTAAACATTTACATTTGAAAAGGGCAAAACCTGCGGGGTATTTTTCTTAAAATGTTCATAAAAATCATTGGAACAACCACCTCCAACGGAGTTACACAGTGCACGGGATACATCGATTTTTAACAGCAGAAGGTGGGACAAAGAAAACTGAAGGGGAGGTTCTGCATAGAAGGTTCAAAGCCAGTCACTGATAATGATTTTAATTCAAAAGACTTTTCTATTTGCTGCTAAAAGCAAACAGTAAGGAAGTTAGGTCAACTTCAAAAAAAAGCAGAAGGATGATAAACCAGTTGGAATGACTCCTGGGCAGGCTGTGTCTGAGAGAAAATGGCAGCTGCCTCCAGCAGACTCTTATGGAAACAATGGTACAACAACAAAATGACCTTTAAGTATCAATACGGTGAACTCAGGATGAGGCTACATGGGTAGGCAAAGCCAGCAGCCACAGAAGCTGCCCCACACCGTAGGCTGCCAGCCGGCTCTGCCCGGTGCAGGTGCTAAGGCAGGCGGCGAGGGTCACGCTGGCCCTGGGACTCAGGGCAGGCCTCTCTCACACCCCATCCCTCACACTCACTCTCCCTGGGAGCCTGCTGGCTTCAGCAACGTCAGAGGAAAATGCCCCAGGCAACAGCCTCAAAAGTACACAAGGCTTGGGAATAAACACTTGAAGAGAAAAAGTTGATCTGAGGCAAATATATGTTAAATGCACACTGTATTTACTAAAGGCACTTCAACATTTCACCAGTCAAATTCTCTGCCTTCTAAGTTCTTTTCTAGGCAATCAAATCATCTGCATCAAAAAATTCATTAAACATCTTCAAAGACTGAAAAATTTTACTGAGATTAAATCTGTATAAATATTTTATCTTGTCCTACCTAAAAGGAACTGGAAAAGATGAAGAATTGGTAAAAAAAAAAAAAAAAAAAACCACACAACCAACATGACAACAGGAACGTTGATGGATGGGACAGGAGGCAAGGAGCACAGACCTTCTAGGCAGAAGAGGCAAACCTGAATGATTTGCCTTCAAACAGTAGAACACCCAGGCTAGAGGTGGAACAGACCTGCTGTGGGAAGGCAAGGGCACCGGACCAGCACCCAGGGCAGCAGCTGATCAGCTTTCCAGAACAGACAGGAGATCCATGGATTTTTTTTCTCACACAGGCATTGGTGACCACCCAGAGCGAGCCCCACACAGGACACGTTTGATAGTATCAGTCCTCCCATATCAGCCCTATAAACTGCCAGCCTGGTATTCACATTAATAACCCAGGCACAAAAAACAGGAGCACTCTAATGAAATATGCTGATAACACTAAGTTGGAAAGCATGGGGAATAATGAATAAAACTTTAAACTCCCATAGGAAAGAGCTGGATGATCTTCAGGATTGAATATGAGAAATACGATCAAATTCAATCATACAAACAGAAAATTCATGCACTTAAGGGCTGGAGGGAATTTCTATTACATTGTTTTGGAGGGCATGGTTTATAAGGGAGAGAGACATGACTGCACTTTGTTTCTGGCAAAAAGATTTGCCAGATCAATAGAGTGTCTTCCTGAAAAACACAACTGTCATCCCAGAATACATCAAAGAAGATGTATTTCCAGTCAAATGGAGGTAAGATTAATACCACTGTCCAAAGGAGACCTCTTTTCAAATACTTCAGACAGGTACTGGACAAGTTTGCTTGGAAAATTCAATTACCTGGAATCACAGAGAGGTTCCCAAGATAATGAGGGAAAGGAAAGCTCCTGAAATCTAGCAAAAAACGGATTGTGAAGGGATCGTAATGCACCAGAGTTTACACACCAAAATGTAAAGGTAGCTATTTAGACTATAGAAGATGCTGACATCAAACTTATGCAGACTGCCAATGACTCAATAGAAACTGGAAGTTTAAAAAAAGACTTTGTATCTAAGTGCAAGTGACAGAGGCAAGAAAAAGAAGGATATTCTGAATTGGAGCATGCACATGACAGCTGTCCTTGGGGGTGGGTTCATCTCAGTGACAGTGAGTTCACAGCTCCTTGCTGCCAAAAGCAGAAGGTCTCAGTGTCCCCTCAGCAGCAAGTGTTGAACCTGCCTTGTGACAGCATGAGTATTCATCAAAATACACTTGGTGTCACTACTGGCACCTGTCAGAGTACACTTGGGAAGGTTCATCAAACCCCCATTTTTGCTGCATTAAGTAATTCAAGTCCCTTGTGAAGAGGTATGATAAGCCCCAGAGCTGATGCAAGGGAAGGAAGATACCTAAATAGTTGTAAATAGCAGAGGAAGAAAGGGCAAGCAACTCCTTCAGCCACTGCAGAACTGGCATGACCAGCTGCCCCTTGATTCACCCTTTAGGACCCCCCCTTAATTCTGTTCAGGTCCATATGCTTACATTGGTGCTTTGCACAGCAGCCTGCGAGTGACCCATCATCGAGGAGCACCTCAAAGGGACATTGTTATTTGAGCTCCTGATTACAATCATATAATTCCTCCTCAAAGTGAATACTAAATATGTAAAATACTTATCCACCTGGGGAAAGCTCTAAGACTTCTATAAGGTCTTTGTGCCTTTTCCAGATTCAGAAATTTAGACAGATGCTCTCTTAAAATGAATTTAGTTTAGCTTGCTGAAGTTAGACATACAGTTCCTCAGCATTCACTGCACTTTCCAGAAACAGTTTACACTTCCACAGGTTTACTAAAGCCACCTCTATAGTTTCAAGCTCTACTTTTACTCTCAGTTATTTCAGGGTGCATCAGTTAAACTTTGGGTCATCCTCCTAATCTGATGGCCACAAAGGAGTTTGTGCAAAGGAAGATGCAAGAGATTATAAGATGTAAAATATTATAGCAAGTATACAGCACAAAAGACAGATGAAACAGAATGACTTAACTCCAAGAGAGTTTACAGCTGTATTTGGATGGATGACAAGGAGAAGTACAGGGTCTTACATGGGTCTGACAAAATTACTGCTTTTTAAAAGACACTGCTATTAACATTTTTATGTTATGGAAGATTGTATGTTCTGTTCTTAGAGATATGGAAATTGTGCCTGGTGTGAGAAGACAAAGAAATCAATCATTCCCTGTGCTGTACAATGCAAAAACTAGGAAGTAACAGAAGAAGCCAGTAAACTCAAAGCTGATACAAGACCTGACCTATTCTGGCACAGACCCTTCTTGCCACAGAAAAGCATGGATGCTGGAGGTCCTTACTGATACAGCCAGGGAATGTATAAATTAGTGGACATAACTGAGTGCTGCCAAGCACACATAAATTGTACCTGACTCAGAAAGTCTTGGGAGTCCTGGAAAAGGAAGCTTCATACACACTTATTCTGTTCTTCTGCTTCTCCTTCAGCATCTGCCTTGGGCCACTGGGACAGGACAGCTGACAAAGCATCCCCCTGACCTGACCTGGGCTGCTCTGACTGCACTCTGGTACGGTCTTGTTTCTCCTGGGGGTTATGTAGGTCCCCTGGCATCCAGCTCCAGGGTTGCCAGCGGTCAGTCTGCTTCTCTTCTCCTACCTACCGCCCTTTTGATGGATATACCCAGGTTTTTCAAGTCATGTACTTTCAAAGTAGGCCAAGAGGGTGATTCCTAAACAGATCCATCCATTTCATCTTCCTGCTTGGTCCCTACTTGCAGGACAAAAGGCCTGGAAAATGCTGGGGAGCTGCTGGCATTCCCCCACCTCTCAAGGCCTGTTGCAGTTGTCTCAGTTCCCAAAACAAGCCCGCCTGGCAGGGGAATATCATGGGTTCACCATGCTGCCAGGTGCAGGTCAGCCTGTCCAGCTACTGGGGACCAGAGCCCTGAGCTTACGAACGGAAGAGAAAGCTGAAATTTAAAGGTATTTTTAAAGCTTATCCCAAGTAACATGTCCAGCAGGGATATGTCAAGGAATATTACATCAACAGAAAAATCCACGAATGATGACATGTTATCCTTCATTATAACTGTCATGACACACTGCACAGAAAATATCATAAAAACCATAACCCTCTTGCAGATCCAGTAATGCAATCAATATTATTACAAACTAAGCTGCCAACCTAACAGTTATACAGTCTTAGAAACTTATGCCAAAAGATATGCTTCTCTCATAAAATCACTTCATAGGTAGTTTAAGGTTTTTCTTCAGTAAGTGAGGCACATAACTGCATGATTTTAATAAAAGACATTACTTTAAAGGAAGCAAAAAGCCTGCCAATCTACACTGAAAGCCATCTTTCTCAGTTTAAGTAATAGTTTTGTTATTAGTTATAAAGAAAATCTGCATGTTAAAAAAAATAAAAATCTGTGGAAAAAAACCTTAGAAATACAAGGGATGTAGAAAATTACAGTAAAAAAAACCATCTACACTATAGAAAACAATACTGTGGAATGAGATTTTCAGAAACATTTGTTGAGGTATGATACAAATTCTTTGAAAAGGCATGACAAAAAGCTACATATGCTAAGACCTAAAAATAAAACATTTCACAGGAAAGCAGCACATGTGATCTGTGGCTTTTATAAGGAAAAATTTTCAATAATAATAATAGCAATTGTATTTTCAGAGGTCTGATCTTTTAAAAAATGTACACAGATCACAGAATCACAGAATATTCATGGTTGGAAAGAACCTCCTAGATCACTAAGTCCAACCATACCCATAACAAAAAAAAAAACACCTAAAAAAACCCCAAATAACTAAATCAGGTAGCATAGTTTTGTTTACAGCAGCATTATTTTCTGAAGCATTATCTTAAGTCACAACTGGATGAGTTCATCCCATACAGACCCAACAGCATAAGGTCCAGAAGAAAAAATTGACCTAGCTCCTCTCTGCTCTTCCAACTCTCCCAACCAGTCGCAACAATAGTGCACTGGAGGAGGCCCCTGGAGGAATCTTCTTACAGAAGAGCAACTAAGGAAATTACCCTTATTGAAGATCATGCAACTATGTGCATTTAAATTCCACCTTGAATTAACTATAGCATTTGCATATAAGATTTACCAAACTGAGCTGGGATTGGGAACCCTGGAAAACAGATGAACTTTGGAAAGAGATGGGTTCCCCAGCAGAAAGAGGCTGCTCCAAGAAGCAAAAAGCAGGAAAAAAAAAGGTGGCAAGAGAAGGCAGGACAGAACAGACCAAGTGTTCAAAGACACAGAGAAAGAAAACAGAAGATTGTAACATACTTCAACTTGAACAAAGAAAAATGAGGCCATCAAAGAGTTCTGAAAAGGAAACAATTTTGCATTTTAATATGAAATTGCTAGCATACTGGGAATTATCCCTGGAAATGAAATACAAACTTCCATTTTCAACTAGAGATAGAAAATGCCCATCACCATCTTCTGAACAAAAATTAACTGTCCAGATTTCAGAAAACATAAAGTTGGAATGTCTAAAAGTCAAGGAAGAAGAAAAGCAGAAACATTGGGGACCTCATTAGAGGCCATAGGAAGAATCATAAAATTAAGAAATAAAGGGAGTTCATAATCATAGTACTACAATGCATCTTTGTTGGCATAGCAGTGTTATAAATGAGAGAAATTACTAGCTTTGTGATATCCAATATCATTGTTGTGTCTACTTGGACATGGTGAGAATTCCTTATCATTGCTTCTGTCTGTTACCCAGATTTCTGTCTCCACAAGTCTCCACTGCGTACACCTGAGATTTCAGAGTAAATATGGTGCCAGACAAGGACATCAAATGAGAGATCTGAGCTGAGATGCAGGACTAAAAAAGTTTTAGCTGAAATCAGCAGAAAGGCCTGGATGGGTCAAATACCTGGATGACTCAAATGCCAGCAGGAAATTGTCAACAGACATAGGGAGACATTCAAGAGCAAATGACAGATTCATAGAAATGATGGAGACACTGATAAGAGAAAGCTGTTATATCAACTGCACAATTAATGCTAACCCATGTTGCAGGAGCAAGCTGTGAGAAGGGAGCCTCTCATGCAACATCACCCTTGAGAGGGCTATGGTAAAAGGAATGGGCACTGCTTGAGTACCAAGCACATGAGGATGAGGAAACTTCCCATTAAGTCAAAGATTTCCCCCCAGTGGTGCACATCATCTACCAAGTATCGTTGAAAGATCTGAGGAGGAAGTTAACCCCCTCAAAAGAAGGGAAAAGGGAGGGCATTAAATTCACGTAGGAAATTATTGTAGAGGCTGGGAAACTACCAGCATGTTACTTTGAGAAAAGTCCTGAAAGACTTCTTTTATGGATAGGACTAACAGATATGGAAGAAGTGACATGAGGAAGTTTTGGTTTTTTTAGACTAGCCCATCTTGTAGACCAGAGAAGAGAAGGAAAGTTTATGATCATAATGAAACAAGAACGAAGAAAGTGGAAAATAAGGAGAGGGAACCAAAGGGATGTTTCAATTTGCCCACCAGTAAGAGTACAAGGGACAATTAGCATTACCTTGCATTACGCCACAGTCACAAAACATTTTCAGTATCAGCCATGAGCTAACTGAAAAGTACAGCACAATAAACTCAAAAAAGCCACTTAGCTGGCAGATTTCTGTATCTGACTAGCTAGGACATTTTAATTCTCCTTTATCCTTATGCTTACTGAATCAACTTCCCTCTGCTCATACATGATCCTTCCTTACACTTCGTTCGGGGGGGATTAGCTATCTCCATACTCCATGGAACTTTTTTAATAGTCACAGCTCTCAAACTTTCATCCTTCCTTCCCCTCAAAAGACCTGGTGAATTTCTGTTTATGTGGCCAGTGAATGACTGTACCTGTTAAGTTAGCCACATGGACTAGCCAATCACAATTAAGTCGTTTCTCTTCGATATGGCAGCAGTTGTCACAGTGCCTACTTAGAAGAAGAAAAAAAAAACCAACCAAGAAAAACAGAGCCGGTTCTTGTCTGCACAAACTGAAGCTTCTGCCTATTTTTAAATATTCTTACTGTGCTTTTCTGTTCTTGTGGCTGCTAATAGGAAGGGGCAAAAGGAGAAAGTTCTTTCTTAATGTTTCTACTCCCACTGACTATTTTAAGACTTTCTCCAGAAAGAAATTAAGGACTTATGAATGGGATGAGTCCTCAAGGGATTATGTACAAACGTTGAGTGGTACCCAATCTCGGTCCTTCCCTGGAGCTTAATTTTTCAGTAACAGCCAATGACAGACAACTTGAATCTCTGATCAAGTTTCTTCCAAATACTAACTTTCTCAATTTTTTTCTCCAGGACTTCCCTCTTACATCTGTAATGCCATCTGACTTGAAAATGCACTCAGTCCCTTTCTATAAGCCAATTAGCCTGTGGGACACAGTAGTAACTGCCCTGCACTCTACTGCAGACACCAAACTGCAGCGCAACCCTGAAGCCCAGTGCAGGGCCTCCATCTCTAGCATCAGAGATGAAGTTTTACAGCTCTGGCTTACAAACAGCATGTGCTTGATTTACTGGATTGGCTTCATTTCTTGATGGGAAAAGGTTTAAGCAGGTTGAAGACATTCTTGCTTAGTTTCACTAAGTTTCTATTAAACACACAGTTCCTATTACTAGCATTAAAAAAAGGAGAGAGGACACAATAAAAGCTGAAAGGAAAACCTGTACAGCAGCAGTGGTAATTTCAACATCTCCTGATGCTGGACACACCTTGTGCATGTGAACTGTACCTGAAGAGCGTTCAGCTCTTACCACCAGCAGGCACCTGGTGCTGCCACTGTCCATCTACAGTTACTGCACCATGGACTTTTTGACCCATCCTTTTCACCCTTTGCAATTCTGTCTGACCTCCTCTATCTCAATGGCTATATGAGCTTTTTTATGAGAAACTGAATGTGACACATAATGATAAACAGATACTGCTTGTATCTCCCAGACAAAAAAAACCTAACATTTTATATTTAAGTTCTGCAGCTGTGAAAAAAGGCTCTTAAAAACTAATAATTTACTGACTTAGATCAACACACATTTCACTATCTTTCAATGCAATCTCCCTACCCCAACAAAGTAAGCATAAGACAAACCTAAAGCAGCTCTGAAATCACAATTTCAGATGCTATTTTTTATTGCAACGTACATATAATTAAATTACTGGTAATATTTCTTGCATCAACATTACCATTTATTAATACAAATATTCAAATTGGTAAACAACGTCTGACATGATATTAAAGTAATTATTTTTTTAAAAAATAACATCTTTTTAAACTTTTTGTGGCACAAGCGCTGAAAAGGGCACAAATTCAATACATCAGTTAATTTATCCTGTTGGTAATGGAAGGAAGGTGATTACAGTCTTCTCTCTTTTCAGACAACAGGGAGTTTTAATCTACTGCCCCAGCAAGGAAGCTGCACCCACACACACACGCAGACTTTACCCGGTATCCAAGGGGAGCCATAGCTACTCAAGATGCCATCATGATAAACTAGACACTCTCTAAAGAGTAGACAGCAGGTGTTGAACAGACTCTTCTCTGGCAGAAAGATGGAATAGGAGTTTTCTAGCTCTAAACCTCTGTTTTCACAGCCAGAGTTGAGTGTGGTCTGGGCAAGTTTCACTGACAGTGCTCCTCACCTAGTTTTTCCTTACAGTACTGACTGCAATGCAGGTGTCAATAAAACCTCACTCTGCTGATGAATATTTGCCGGCCAACATGAACCAGCAGTGCGCCCAAATAACAGCACAAGAGGAAATGGCCTCAAGTTGTGCCAGGGGAGGTTTAGGTTGGACCTTAGGAAAAATTTCTTCACAGAAAAGATTGCCCAGGGAAGTGGGCAATACCCTAGAGGTATTTAAAATAAATATAGAAGGGTTCTTAGGGAAATGGTTCTTAGTGGTGGCCTGGCAGTGCTGGGTCAATGGCTGGACTTGATGATCTTTTAAGTCTCTTCCAACCTGAATGATACTATGATTCTTCCAAACAGTGTGCATTTTTGTATCATTAAAAACTATTAGCATGTATGGATTGAAAAATTATGAAGAAGTTTGTTTTGATGGTTATTTTAATGTTATCTATTGTTCTACCTGAAATGTCTCAGAAATTAGATCAGAAAAGATATCTACCACTATTTTTTTTTTCTCACAATGTGAACTTTAAAAAAGGGTATACCTGAAAATAGCTTTAATTCAAAAGACAGAAAACCTTTAATCTAGAAACTAATTTGTGTCTAGAAACTATTCTGAAGGAGACAATCTGCCAGAATTTCAAAAAGATATAAATGGGCTTGAAACTACAAAGACATTGAAAAATGACCATTATTGGCAGAGGGGATAAGGAAAAATGAGACATGATGTGAGAAATATCTACAATGGCACACAAATTAAAGAGCAAGAAACTGACATTACAGGTACCTGCAGTAGCACTATAATCTCTTTCTTTTGGTAAAGGTCCATTTTAATAGCAGAGAACATTGTGTGGATTGGCAGTCAAAGATCTCACACTGCATCTGTGGATGGGCCAAGGCTTTAGCCTGAAACTGTGCGACCGAATCCAAATACACAGTTAATGCAGAAAAGGAAAGGATATCTTGAAGAAGCAGTCTGCACTACCAGGAAAATATCCAAACATGACACAAAGCTTTGTAAAATAAAATTCATGGCTCATCTTAAAAATGAATGAAGAATGGCAAGACAAGAATCCCTTAACCACCAAATCCCCAGAAGCCAGATTCCGAGACAACATTAATCAATTAGCCATCGTCCAAGGAATTACCACAGCTCCCCAAACTTACAATCATCAATCTTCATTTAGCCTATACAATTTAACGAGAACAGCTAGCTTTAGAAAGACAGAAAAATCTATTTCCTAATGCTGTTCCAAGTCAGATTTGTCTGGCTTGCCAGACAGCTTTGGTGCTGATGATGACCCAGCAGGTTATTTCACCTCCCTGTTTGTTTCCTAACAGTAAATCATCCTCTTCTAAACTCAAAAGGCTCTCCAATTTGGAGAAGTGTGGATGAGGGAATATGATAAGAGGTTTACAATATCATGTGGACCATAGACAGAACTAATGCAAAGCTGTTCACCTAATTCCACATTAGTAAAATAAGGAAGTACTCGAAGAAATTAGAAGACCAATTTATACCAGATCAAAGATGCACTGTGACACACAGCACGTTATCAATCTCTGCAACATGTTGTCATGGTAGGCTGTACAGGCAGACAGTACCAGAAGGTATCCCAGAAAGGGACTGAAGATATGGACAAGAGGTTTATAACAGATACTAAAAGGCATGCACAGGGATGTGCCTTCTGGCACCTTTAATCAAACAGCCATGGATGGGGGGTGGGGAGGGGAAGGCGTAAGTGCAATGGACCCTGAAAGTGGCCCAGCCCATGTGCTCTTTCACAGCACTTCCCACTCCCGATGCCAAGACCGACCGACCGACCATTGGTATGATGCAGTTTCATTTCTTTTGTATTTAAATCACTATCACTGCTCCTCAGGGGAAAACAAATAAATTAATTTTACATTTTAAAATCACCTTTCTATTCAAAGTAATTTCTTGAAACACTGAGAGAAAATATATTTGTAGTTGTAGGATGCAAGTTATTTCCCATATATCAGCACAGGATTGCTTTTAAATACACAGTTCATACCCATGTCATGTAACCTACAATAGCTGTACAGAGCAGCAGCAGGCAGCAGCATCCTGCTAACTGCATCCATTGCAGAAGCTGCACCACATCTGTAACTGGAGATCATTTTCTGAAAATGCAGCTTTGACAGTTTGCTGTCTGCTGCTGCATGGATAAGGCTATGATGCAACTTATACTGACAATCCTACTGCAAAACACTTGCAGGTTCAAGGATCTCCCCTTTTGTTAGTATAGGTATTGCATCTCTCCTACTCTAACACTAGCTTCGTTCCTCTATACACAAAACTCCCCATCTTCACACTCCTCAAACACAGCCAAACTGTATTAAGGCCAGTTACACTGGTAGATGACATAACTATGGCTGGTTTTAAAGCAGTAAAAAAAAGGAAAAAGATGAAATCCCTCGCATTACTAACAGCATTCATATATCCACCCAACTGGTGCACTGATTCATAAAAAAAAAAAAAAGTTATAAACAAAATCCTGAGCTCTGTAGCTGGTTCACTGTTACAGCATTGGTAAAAGTTTCTCATTTGACAGATGTTCTGCCGCTACTGTCCATTTCTTTTATATATTTGTATTCCTATTTCTCTTATATATACAGAGAAAGAAATATTCTCTATATGCTGTATCTCCATATAAATTTATAAAGGATATATTCCACATCCCTGGGAGGTACCTGTCAGCAATACACTATGCTTTATACATCAAATTTGCATAATTCTCTTCTCTTGCTCTTTCACCATACCTTTTTCTATCCCTTTAGTCTCATCTTTCATGTCTACCCTCTTTTAAATCAGGGCCAATCCACTGCCTCATTTGCAGAATTGTCCGTTTAGAGAACTGTAGCTCAAAATTCTTATGATTGGAAAATAGCAGACTACAGTGCCCTCTCTCAGCTCAAAAGACACACTAAATTGCTTTATCCTGCATGCCTACTAATGTGTCTAATGTGCTAACAGACATTTTCAGAATCAGATTTTTTATTCAGCCATGCTAAAAAACAAACCACCTGTAAGTTCTCCTGCTTCTATCTAAGCAACAGTTTATATTTCAGAAGATATGTATCCCATGATGGAAACTGGCAGGGTCAAAGGAGACCCAAGTATATTGCATTCTTCCCATAGGGCCTTAAATCTGAATCATCCTTCCCTTACATCTCCAGAACACTTGCCATGATGATTTCTCTGAAGTGGGCTTATGGTACCAACAAAGACTCACAATATACTTTTTGTCATCATGCAAATCCTTATGACTGTTTTGTCCTTTCCTGCAGCCTCTCATCTCTCAGCCATTATGTGCCTATAGACAGAAAGATTATAAACCCACTTATAAAATGAGACTAGATTTCTAAAAAGTATCTTATTTATTATTATCTATTAATCTTATCTATTTTTATCCTGAAGTATTCTCTTCAGGATAAAAAGGGATCCTTGTACTTGTGCATGTCATCTTCAGTTACCATTTTCAAAGGACTAACCTCTTCAGGCAGAGATTACTTACATGTTCCAGGTTTCTTTCCCAAGATTGGCACATTTCCTGTAGGTCAAGCTGAGCACCTGCCATCTCAGATCTATAGGGCTCAAAGAAAGGCATTCTTTGCAATTTGGCAGCTATCTGACATCGAACTGTTACAATTTGAATGTGGGGCAGCAAAGCACTGCAGTGACAGTGCAAAGGACACCTTACAGGAGGAGTTAAAGGATGCAAGTATTAAAGCAACTCCAGCAGATGCAAAGCAAGCAGGAACATATTCTGCTGTTATGGTATACGCCTTATGTTCCTCCAAAGGGCTCCAAATCAATGTCTCCCCAAACAGCTGAATATAACTGAGATGAAAAGGTGAGTCTGTTTAGAGTTCATTTTCACAAAACAACTGCAGAGCCAGATGCTTGTTCATAAAAACAAAATAGTCTAAATGTGCAGAACAGCTGCAGACCCTTATAAATGCTATATAGCAATGTAATAAAAAGCCCTAAAAGAACAGAAGAACTGCCCTAAAGAGCACAAAATATATTATATTTCCCCTCGGAGCCTTTGACTCAGTTACCCCGGATGGCTCCTTCTGCACTGCACTTCAGCAGAAGGCTTCTGACAGCCAGCAGTGCCACTGTTGCTAGGCAAAGGGACTAGGGAGCTCAGCATCCCTTCTTAGGTCCACTGTCCCTTTTTCACTCCTGTCCCTTTGCCTCCCAATGGTCCACTCACGCATCCAGAACTGAGATGCAAGATTGCTGACAGAGGGGGTCTGTGGCTGGGAGCACACAAAAGCCCTTCCCTCATCCAGGGCCACAGTCACACACAGATGGCTCTAGCTATGATGTGCATCTGAGTATGGAGCTGCCTCTAATTAAAATTTTTGTTCAGTGAGTAGTAAGTTTGAATTTGACCAAGCATTTCTACAAGAAATCTACTTTCAAGTCTCCTGTCATCTTTGCTTGGAATCTTAGTGATGTGGTGACACTGTTTTAGCAAGAGAACTGCTCCACCTCCTCACTTGTCCTGATCCTGAGCTAACCTGTTGTCCTAGAGGAATCTCTGCAGCTAAGCAAAGATACATAAGGACATTTTATAGAGACAAGAAAATCATCCGTTCCCTTCTTCACTCTGCTGAGCTCCAGGGAAATGGTACACCCAACTGGGAGGCTGGTCCATAATGGTTCCCCCTCTGCAAAACTGACAGAGACAGTGAGCAGCTGCTCCCAAAGGCAAGACATCACTCCCCCCGCCAGTCTCCTGCCCTGACCACTCACTGCAGGAGCCCACGCTCTCCCTGCTGGCTACAGACAACCTGGGAGATCAGCCTCCTAATTTAGGTGCCTTGGTTCATCCTGCCTGAAAACCAGGTGGGGAACACCTCCAGAAATACAAACCAGTGCCCCAGTGGAGGGTTCAAGAGCCTCTCACAACACTGCTCACCAGTTTTTAAAGTAACATCATGAATGTTTTGCAAACATGAATTTAGTTAAATGGCATCACTGTTACATCTACAGCTCACACTGACAAGCACACATTCAATACAGAATTCTCCTCTTTAGCACAAAAATGTATGAGGCTATACTTATTACCCTCCTTACTACATATTTCTAGAATCGTGCTCAATAAATAATTTATGTTTCTAAAAATAATCCTTCTAACATGGCATGTGTTGCTTATAATAAAAACTGGATTTAAGACTCCAGTTCTACAGCGTAATGCATTTGACAAGCAGTCATCAGGGACACTAAGGTAGCTTGCAGAACAAGAAAAAGCCCTCTAAAAGCTCCACACAACATCACAGAATTTAATGCTGAGCTAAACTATAAATTAAAGCTAACCAACCTCCAAGGATGCTAATGGGGTTTGTTAGAAGTTTTACGGGGTTGTATATATACATATAAACACACCTCTCTAACCCAGACTTTTTTCCCCCACTCACAAAAACAGAAAGATAGACATATTTATAATGATACTACCAATTAATCAATCCTATAATGTGGGTTTTTTCACAGTAGTCTCAGTACATCTGCTAAACTCTGCTGGTATGACTGAAACCTGCAGCACTCTATCTTAGGATGAGTATTAATTTGAAAGTTAGAAAAATAAATATAGCTGTTTCTTGAATCACAAAGACAGATACATTGATACATATTTCTTTACAAGCTAATTGATTTTGTATATAGCTATCAGTGTTTGGGGAGAGGTGATATGATCTCAAACACTCACTGCCATCATCAGAAATACAGATAACCTTACAGAAAAGATAATTCATAAGTAAAGTGCCCAAGTTTAAGGAACACCTGAACATGCATTTTTCATTTACATTTGTTTTGCTGACAGACCAGTATTGTGTGAAGGTGCAAACAACTATAGTCCATAGCAGTCTGAGAATTAGAGCGTAAGAACAGAGCAAGATTTCTGAGACACCCTAATTAGTGCTTGTCAGGAACAGTTTAACCGAAATTTTTTTTTTCCAAACACATCTCCCTATAGCCAAAGACCTGAACAATCCTCATTTGCTTGATTCAGATCTAGGAGTATAACTGGAATATCTATAGTAAGATGTATACTCTAATCAGTGCTCTTCAGACCATTCCTAGGTTAGCATCAATTCCATCATTTCCGCTCTGTGCCACACAAGGGACCAAAGGAAGCAAAGATAAGACTATCAAAAAGAATTCAGCCTGAGATGTAAAAGGCTTTGCTTAAAGTCTGCTGGATCTACCATCAGTTCTCTTCCCAATTTGTTGCCAAATCAACATTTTCTGTCAAGAACTTACACGAGGTATTGTGAGCTGCCGAGCATTCATTGTATCCATTAACATAGCAGAGGGTATTCATGTGCCACACTTGGGAAAATCGGTGCATTTCTACTTAAACAACAGGCTATGGAATGAGCATTTGAGATGGATATTTCTGGCCAAAAATATGTCAGCGTTAAAACATTGAAAAGAGAGTATAAAAATGTGGAAGGGAACTCCAGAGATACACCCAAGTTTCACAAAAACTTCAGTTTGTGGGAAAACATGGTTAAACCCAATACTAGATGAGACACCTTAGACAGAGTTCACACTTTGCAGAACAGGTTAGTATTCTGGGTTACGAAAGCACAGCAAAGACCTGATACCACTTCTGCTTTACAAGAAGTGCCTGTCATCATTAAAAATCTACTGACCTTACATTTTCTTACGAAATATTTTAAAGGGAAAAAACTTAACAGAGTAGAAGCCTTTTCTACGTACATCTGGCTTTCTCTTCATTGAGGTGCACCATGTCCATGCTACAGACAAATTACCCATGGAGAATTGCAGCATTTGCAAAGTTCATTTTGTTTCGGTACAAACATCCTGCAGCTTCTCATTGGGGAAGGCATGAAAAATAACACAGTAACTATCCAAACATATATGGGTTTGCACTGTGTATTAAAATATTTGAGCTGAAAATCTCCTCAAACAGAAGTCAATTTAACATCAGAAACACCAGCAAACTCCTGAAATGCAACAATACGTTCTCTATGAAGTCTCAATCCATATATACAAATAGTATAAAATTAATATTTATTAAAAGAAATTAAAAATAGAGTAGATGCGTTCTCCCTTATCTCAAACATTCTTTCATATGCTATTTCACTTTTTAACAGCTTGCAGCCTAAAATGAACTTTAGAGTTAAATAATGCATCTGCAGAATTAATGCACAATATCATCAGGAAGCACATTTTAAGGACAAGGTGAAGAGAGGAAAAGTTCTCAATGTAGAATGAGGTAACCAAAAAGCAAAAGCTGAATAAGTGCTATTCCAGGTACTGCAAGTTGCCAAAGAAATGTTCTTTACACATGGGATGATGATATTATTCTAAGACAAAGTTCATACTTCAGTCCTCACAGTCTGGGCATGTACAAAGTAAATGTGTCCAATTCTCACTGAAATGAGTGGGAGTCAAGGACACTTAGCCCTTGAAAGAACTAAGAGATAAGATACCACTCATGCCACCTTAGTTTTAGATTACAAGAATGGGTCTATAAGCATAGATGAGTATGCACACCTGAATCCATGTTATGTGCTTTAGCTTCATTCACAGGGAATGAAATAGAAGGTGACACTTACTCAGAAAATGTAGGCTTAGATTTGCTCCTCGAACACACTGGTGTGCATTGGGAATTGCTCCTTCAGCTGCAAGTCAGAACTCCAGCCTCACGTTTAACAGGTATTAAAGAACCAAGTAGTATTTATTATATTGCACCATCACCTCAGAAAGGTGACAAGAGCTGTAGAATCACAAATAGACTAAACCTGCAAAATACAGGAGCAGAGGGCAAGACTGTTCATTGTCCCTGAGATCACCCTATTCCCAGCTCCTCCCACTGTCACCCTGACCCAGGTACAGCCTGAAGCTGAAGGAAGCCTCCCAGGTTATCTAAACACAGTCCAAATAGTTAAAGGCTTTTGGCCAAAGTATGTCGATATAGTTCTGTCTAGGCTGTATTTCTAAGTATCATAATTTTGTACCCCTGAAATCCTTCCATTTCATTTCTCAGTGCATTTTAAAACATGGGAAGGACCATATAGTTAAAGCTCAGAAAGTTCTACTTTGTTACCATCTTTGTTGTGTCATTATTAGACCATAAATAGCACACATGCTTTACATTTTTGTCAGGACAGTTTCCACGCACTAGTGGTAATTCAACACACAAATACCAGACCCCTTAGTCTAACAAAAAAGAGTTTAACACTTTTTTCCAAATGGGTTTCCTCCCCCAAGCAACTCCTTTTTTAATCTTCAAAGATACTTAAATAAGAGAAACATATTAAAATAGAATTTATTCATCTTTCCTGAATAAGCAATTACTTGTGAAGCACCGGAAAACAATTCAAAATAACCAATTATTCTTTGCTACTTTGCCACTTGAGCCCCAGCAATTTACTCAAGATACAAATACATATTCTAGCAGTACTATTGATATGGGTTTATAAAAGAACATGGAAAAAATCATGAGTTACTATCCCAGACTTGCAAAATATCATTTCCAAAAGCTCAGTAACACTCGTCTCATATTCCAAGTTTTTCAGAGCTCTGCAGCAAAGAATCCTATACTATGACTCAAGAAAAGTCAGTGACCAGATAACGAATGAGACACTGAATGCAGTATTTCATCTAAGGAGAAAAAAAAAAAGCTCAGAGAAAAAGAATATAACCAAAAGATTAAGAAGCACAAATGTACACCTGTTTGTTAAATCAGAATTTGAGAAAATCCTTAAAATGTTCTAAATTATATTGTTTTACTTTAAGCCAAGACTTCAAAAGCTTTTGTAATATTTTTAAAGAATGGTTTTGTTTTCCTTTCCTCCTGCTGTTACTGTTTCTCATCCATCAGGAAAAAATGAGAAACTATTGCCAAAAAAAACCCAAACCACAACCCAACCGCACAACTTTTTGTTGTTGTTGTTGTCAGTTTTGTAAGAAAAGCTGATAAATTAAGTAATATTCTGGCAAATATACACATTCTTTTTCTAATAGAAAACCATCTTATCATTACAGCAATTATTTATTTTAGTTCTGATGAGAGCACAGGTTATCACTGGCAAGACTACTCTAGAAGTTTACACCACGGTTCACACAACTCCAAAAAACAACTAGATAGAATTTAAACAGAAATTACTGAGACTTTTAAACATTTGTCTTACAGATGGAAGAAGATTTCTATCGTGACATGACCAGACCTGGTCAGGACTCTGAGACCTGCAGCTCTGAGACCTTGAATATCCAGGAAGTTTCCAATTAAAATAAATAAATAAATGATTCAGCGGTAGGTTTCAGTTTAGCGTAAATTGCAATAATTGCCTTTCTTTAACCAAAAAGAATGGCTATGCAAGACAGTCTATGTATATAAGGGAAAGAAGAGATTCTGGGAACAGCTGCAGACCATATGGGCATCCTAAAAGATGGTCCTTTGCCAAAGCTGGATGAGAGGCACAGCAGGGAGCATGCACCACCTTTTATGTCCCCAGGCCCTGCAACATAAGGAAAGGCAAGGCACATGTGCACCCTGTGAGACTGTAAAAGGCAAAACCCAACTACATGGACTGTTTGGAGTGCCCATGCACACAGAGTAGCATATACAGGTAAAGAGTCAAAGGAGATGCAGACACACAATACTGCAACAGTTCCAAGTACTATAAATTTTCCTGGATCCCTTCTTCACAATCTCTGTGAAGTGCACTGTAACGGACACCCCATTTTTTAACTAAAACCCTTATTCCCATTGTTAATATGTAAACTAAAGAATATATTCTCCAGCTCTCCACCCAGATTCATCCTTAAGCTCTTACAGTTCTATTCCTGACACTAAGCCACCAGCAATAATCCTAAAAAAACTACATGTATTACACACACCACTTAAATTTTTGAAGATGTTACAAATTTTTACTACTTTCAATCAATAGCTCCAAAACTCTGTCAAAATCCAATGCAGTGACACAAAAAGGTATTACAAATACAACTCATAAAAGCATTTCCTGTGTTGGAATCAGGCCGATTACTTTTATCTCTTGCACCAGTTACTGAACTGTAGCTAACACTGCAGTAGACCTTTCATTTCTTTAAATCCTGTAACATATTAACATCTTAATAACAGACATTCATTAGTAACTTTTCTCATGTGAAGACAATCAATAGTAACCATCTTGTATATATGGAATATATACAGATATTTGGAAATTTTAAAAAAGCAAGAAAAAAGAATTCCTACAGTGAAACAGATCCAGTCAGCTAACCATATCACCCAAAATATCTCACAAAGTATTAAAATAATGCGTCTGAAAACTAGCACAGAACCGTAATTTTTCAGACAGAGAGAAAATTATTTCCAAATGTACTTAGGGAAAAAAAAGTTCTATCTTTCCACCCACATGAATATTTATTACTCTCTACATGATGATATAAAATTTGACATGAGTGAAAAGCAATAAGTTATTTGATTGATGCTGGATCTCCAAATACTTTGCTTCTCCCACTTTTTGCCTTTAGATCATTAGAGTTCACTTTTTAGGAAATAAAGACAAACAGAGATTACTGAAAACAAACGTTCTCCCTTTCCTTCAGTTAGAGGTCTCATTAGCAAAACTAGATCTAGGCGACATAAAAAATGCAGCAGACCCAAATCCCCTAGTACATCCTTAATTTCACAGTCCTGCTCCATCTCTAAATTCGCTGCTTGTGTCACTGCTGCGCGGAGCAGAGCGGAACAGAGCAGCTGCAGTCCTCCAGCTCAGGCCCGGCAACACTTTGAAGATAACACCTAAGAAGAATCAAAATCAGTTCTGCAGAACTGCTGGCACGTTCACACGCAGGCGCAGGTTTCTGTGGCTTACACTGTCCTCGCGACCACAGAGGTTACAAATCTGCAAGCTGCCAGAATAATTAATCTGCCCAGTAGCATAGTCCCTGAAACCTCTTTTTTCTCAGAGCAATTGGGTCCAGATAAATTGGCCTGGCAGTAACAACATTCTCAGCTGCCACTCTCCCTTGATCCTTCTCATGGATGCGTGCCAGCTACAGAGACAAAGCGTGGCCAGTGGAAACGGGCTGCAAAAGCTATTTGGACGTAACCTCCCTGCTAAGCATCTTTCCTGGGGCAGTTATGTAGTGCTTAAGGTCTTACATGTTCACAGACATACATGAGATGTGGTGGCCTGGCCGCCCGTGAGTGGGATAGCCATGAAGCACACGGACCATAGACCTGGCATTGCTTGGAAAAACAAGATTAGCTGCAGTTGCACAGTTCAGCTGAACGATTCATGCACGCTGTTCCCAGAGAAGAAAGGTTTTCCTGATGCTCCCCTTCTGCTGACATGCAAAGGTGCTAAGCCACTGGCACAGTCAAAACACACAGCCTGCAGTGATGTACCTCTCTCACCACAGTGTTTATTCAGTTGTTTTGACTGGGCAGGCACTTTGTAAATGAAAAATTTCTCAGTTCAAAGACAGGAGATGTGCACTAAAAAATGAATTTCACAAAAGACATCTGGAAACTGAACAGACAGATGTGCTCTGTTCCTCCCAGAGACCCTCCTGGAAGCAGTCTGCATTGGGTTTTCTGGGTTTTTTTTAAGCTCTTTCATGGCTTTTTTTTTTCCTTTTCCCCAGTAATATAAGTCTCTATTGTTAACTTATGCATTATTTAAAAGATACTCTGTTTAAAAATAGCTCTAACCCGCCAAGGGAAATTGAAAAAAGCAGTGAGCTGAAAGCCACAGCACTTCTCTCATGGATTGTTTCAGCATGCAAGACATCACAGGCTTCTCTCATTTTCATTTCAATTTAGTAGATCTCTGACATATGCCCACCCATTTTCATCATCAAAGTATTCGAGGATAGCTCATTCCTGAAGCTGCACATTACAAGTCTCTATGTACCACTCAGACAGCAAATTACTACCACTATAGGTCCTGAGATATATACACTTAAAAGCCTTCGGGTTTGGAAGTTTTGTGTTTAACCCCCATGATCTAAGTTCACCTATTAGGCAAGCATCTTACACTATTTAGTGTGTGAAAGCCCAAAACACCCTTTCAAGTTAGAGATTGCCTGTTATCCTGCTTGACAGACAGGAACTGAGTTACAGCAGGATGAAGTGATTTGCCCAAGACCATAAGTGAAGCACATTGTAGACCAGGGGACTTCCCAGCCCCTGAAGTGTTTCTATGGACCAGATGACCTTTGCTCTTTCTTCAACTGCAAACAACTCCTAGACATGCGGGGTGGATGGGTTAGCAAGGCAGCTCAAACATGGAGGAAACTCTCACACACACCAAATGCACAAACAGTGCACAAACAATTACTTGTAGTGAGCAACGAGCCTTCCTCAAGCACAAAAAAAGATAACTGGGATCAGAATATAGATGTCCTGGGGCATCAGGAAGGAATTACAAGTATCTGGGGCCAAACCAACAATGATCCTGACTCTTCATTTCATCTGTAAATTGAAGTCCAAATGAAAAGAGGCGGGAAGTACTTAACAATATTCTGTTTATAAAAGTAGTGACACTGAGATCCACAACACAGAAAGAGCAATCCTCATATAAAAACTATGTACATCAGAACTAAAAGACTGTTCCATACTGCAAGAGAAACTAACTCAAGCATGCATATGTAAATTTTAGTCCAAAACATTTTTCTGGAGCTTAGCTGCATACTGGTTTTAAACACTATATTAAATGGTGTCTGTGCATGTTTACTCCCAAGGAAGAACAAAAAAAAGGGTTGAGGGGGTGACTGGGGGAGGCATCAGCAGGAGTTACTCTGTTTAAAATACAGCAGGTTGTTCACATATCTCCAAATGCAAGGGATAGTTAGTTCTATTCTCAGGTATAGACTAATGGTTGAACCTGTATGGGCAGTACCCTACATGGTAAAGCCATAATAAATAAATAAATAAATCACCATATCAATAAACCCACAGATAGTAATAAGAGCACTCTACCTGTCTGGTCACCCTAAAATCTCCACTTTTTGAATACAGAAATATGATCCACAATCTTTTAGCAGAATGGTACAGGACTGGTATCTGTTCAAAGTGCAGCATACCGCATGGCACCTGCAAATTGATTTTGGGTTGGTGAAGAAAGGTACTGTTGATAACGACCTCTGTAGTGGAGACATCCCAAAAAAAGACCATTAAAAGCTTCATAGTTCTAAGAGCTAAGAAACATTATTATTCTTGTTTAGAGAAGATAGAGACAAAAGTATGATAAAAGACACTAAGACAACACTATAAACACATACACAAAAATACACCAAAACAACAATTAAAAATAAATTCATGGATTGCATTTTTTAATTGGTGGGAGAAGACTTTAGATGGAAAGAAAAAGCAGAGAAGAAAGTGACTGGGAGAAAAGAGACATGACTGGAGGAGTAGCTCTGCAAGGTAATGCCAAGAAAAGGATTAACACATTAAAATTAAAAAGAAAAGAGGCAAATTTAGAAATTAGGGGAACCACATTAAAAATTTCAATAAAGGTTTAGGGTAGGATGAAAAACATCTTTGGTTACTCAGATCCCTGTGTAACCAGCATGGAGAGAGCTCATTCTTTCCAAGTGCAAATTCAATTTGAAATTAACATGCCATAAGAAGATGAGGGACACAAATGTTCTGGATCTCATGTCCTGAGCAAAACCAACCATATAAGAAGAAACAATGCAGCATATGAGCTAAATAGATAGTCGGGCAAAGTCCCTAGGGAAGGAGAGCAATGTCATGCTGCTTTTGACATCAAGCCAAGCAACTGCAGTACTCAGAGTGATAGTTCAAAGAGGTACCCGAGTAAAGGGTAGACCCTCCTGCTTCAAGTATCCTCCCTAAAGATGAAAACTATCTAATCCCAGAGACCCACCATATTGAGTATCATTGAGCTGGAGAAAAAATTATCCCAAAGAGAGCGTACCTGCACTGAAACTTAAGACTTCTCCAGCTATACTGCTCAAGGTGTTACATGTGACTGTTGACAAGCAGAAAACAGCATTTGGGTTAATGGCAAACAGCCAGGCTCAGAGTGATACCGGGAGAGCAAAAATGATGTATTCCTATCTCTCCCCCCCCAAAAAAGTTAGAATGCATAATAAAATAATTGATCAATAGAAGTAACACAGGAATAGGAAAGAAGCAATGGCTGTGACAGGTAAATGCTTGCACAAAGTTAAAACAAGGATAGAAAAAGCAAGTAACCATTTTCTAAGCTCTCTGAGACCTAGCAGTAACAGTATGAGAAGGAAGATGACCGTATCAACATGGCAGCATCAGCTGCCTTTTCTGTAGCACAGATGCATGGATTATGAAAGAGGACAAAAGCTGTGTGATATTTTGGCAACCAAACCTCCTTAAAGGGCAAGGGAAGAGTCAGCTGAAAAATACAAGGTCCTGTTCATTTACAACTGGGCACTGGCTGAAAAACAAAGATGCCATTTTTCAAGCATGGTTAAACCCCCTAGTTTCTTACTGGATGTTCAGCTTGCCACTTTGGAGGTGTTGGCATTATTTTAATGATCTTTTTTCATAACAAAATTTTATGTTTAAAATATTCTTTTTTCTTAAAAGGAACTTCTGCAATTTTTAAAACTTTCAAAAACTTGTAAAAAAACCCTTTTAAAAACATTTTGCAGTTAAAAAACCCCAAAACAATAACCCTGAAGACATTAAAACTGTACTAAGGGAGGAAACTACCTTTCTATAAAGGAGACCGGGTAGGACCATTCAATCTTGCTTTAAAGAGCTTCTATGGATCCCTATCAGAAAAACAAATTCCATTTGAAAACACTTTCTAACATCCTAATTGTCCTGAGACAATCCTTAGTATCTCCTTGATGATTATAACAAAGGTCAATGAAAGCACAAACTGGGGCTTTCATGCACACCACTAAAATCAACTCTCATTACCCATTTCTTATACAAACTGGGAATATGATAAGTTTATTTGCAAATTATTGAACAGGGTCACAGTTTTAATAGCAATAATTCTTTCACTGCCTATCTGAAGTATCTGTACGAAAAAGCAAAGAATGAAGAAACCCGCAGTTCATAAATACAAATTCTAACTGTTCACACCCTCTAATTTAATACACTGTTAAATACACTACTACACTATTACAGTGACTATTACAGTAGTGTCTAATATAGAATAGTGACTAATACACTATTTTAATGACTATTTAGTCACTATACTAGCAAATACTGGTTGTTCCTCAAACTTAATCCGAACAGTTGCCACAGATTACTAAAGGCCTTCTCTCGGTTTAGCATCAGCTTTGACACAGTAATAGACACCTAAGGAACAAAGGCAGCTAGCAGACCTGTTTAAAAAAAAAAATCCCTGCTTCGGCTGATTGCAGAAGAAACTGAAGATCAGTTTCTCACATCCAGGACAATGCTCTGAACACTGGGTTTTTGGAAACCTTTTGATTTACTATACATACTAAACAACCCTCATGCCCAAAAGGCAAGTTCTGTAGCAACCTACTCTGGGCCCCCAGCTGGGGTGGCAAATTTGGTCCAAGACCTACATCAGATACAGAGAATTCTCCTTCTTATTTAATGGGGAAACTTGTAGAAACACAGAAACCATTCTTACTCCAGCTTCAGTTTACTGACAGCAGCATTCCCAGTTTACCTGCAAGCAGGCAATCCTGCCTGCTTGTAAACCCATTTACAGCAGCATAAAATTAGTATCTGTTGGGAAATACCTAATGCAGCTTCAGCCTTTTATCTTCTCCAGGTGGTTCCTCTATATATTGATTATTACCCTCTTCTGGCCTTGGCAATTTCAGTTCCTTTGTCTCGTGGCTCCTTTGTAGTGAACTGGAAGACTGGTTGCCATATGGTCTAAGAGGAGGATTCTTGATTTCTGACGTGCTCCTCTGCCAGCTCTGCTGCTGACAGCTGAGAGGTGCCTTCCCCACCTTGGTATTCTGCCTCTTCCCTTAAGTAACCACAGTAATCCACAGCAGAGGTTGCTAGCTACAGTCAGAAACCCCAAGGAAAATGTGACTGCATAGTTACAATACATTAACAACACATTAAAATGCAAATTAAAAATTCTATCAAACATACAATCCCAGTAAACACATCTGTAGCAGTTTCTACAGATAGCTGGTGTTTCGGGTCATTCTCCCCTCTCGTTAGGGTGTTCATTGTAAATGCACACTTAAAAAATCCCAAATACTTTGGTTAGGTGGCAGCTGATCTCAGGGTCTGGGATCTCAAAAGTGCTCAAACATTGGCTTCTTATTCCCTTATAGTATTTAGCTCCTTCTGTTTGGCTTTCCAAGGACAACTGAAAGAGACTTGTTAATGCTGGTAACTGCTGTACTTTGAAAACAGGGAGATACGCATTCCTGGAATAAAGGATGCAGCAAAAGGAATTTCAGTTCCAAGGCCAAGTTCTTTTTTTAGGATGCTTGCCTGCAGCTTTGGCTGAAGTCAACCAGAACTACTAATGTTCATTCAAGGGCAAAATTTGACATAACATTTATTTTATGCTATACACAAGTCTAAATTGGGTAAATATGAAAGGCACAACTGAAAACTAGTTATTAGGTTTGGATAAAGCAGAACTGAAAGGTAGCAGTTGTCCAAGTGCAGGAGCATAATTTAGTTTGCCACAGCCCATGTGCAGTTCCATTAGCATCTTCTCCTTTTTCTGCTGGGGTGACACAGATGACACAATACAAGTGTATTAATACAACTTTAAGCTGTCCAAAATCACAAGCACATTTCTGCCTAGAAATATCAATGGATTAGTGGTTCAAAAGTATGGAGAACAACTCATTACTTGCCAATTCCCCAGACATTCCCTGAAGTCCCCACACTGTCAGTTAGGTAGCACTATGGTAGTCTTCCTTCTCCCAGCCTGAGTGAGAAGGAACTTGCATTACCAGCAACATAGGACAAAGGGACTATGTCCACAGTGATTTACAGTGACTTGCAAATGATTCTGAAAACAGTTTAAGCCTGCTTTCAACAGCCCAAAATCACTGAAAATGTCTACATTTTCTCCCTGTTGAAGGTCAGCACGAATACCTGTCTTATTCCTGCTGGCACAGGAAAGTGTCAACATGATGTCTGCATGTTGCTGCTTTAGTATCTTCTCCATGACAGAAAGAGGTGCAACAAGAATAACAAAACAAAGCAACAAAAATAATCTCAGCCATACTGTCCTAAACCAATGTAATTAAAGCCCAATCCTTTTTTATAACAGACTGCAAAGACCAAGCAGTAACTGTCTTGTGCTTCTCATGTTCATTTCATGAGAAATGCGAGTTGCTCTCATGAATCATCTGCATGACTATCGGGGTGCAAAAACTGAAACCAGAATAAAAGCAGATTATTTGCTTCAAAAAAATATGCAACTACCTTTTAGAATTTTACTACTTTTATTCCTTTTGCAGATAAGATCTCACCCCTCTGAAGTGCCTCTTGTTCAATCTGCACATTTAGGGTAGAGGGTGAGACAGAAATGGAAACCAGGAAATTTGAGAGAATCCTGCAAGGAGGCAGGTAAGTGTGCAAGTGAATTGCTCATATAAGAGGCCAAGTCCAGAATCTGCATCACCTCTATCACTTTACTGATTGCACACACAGACAACATCTAGAAAATTCTAATGTAAATAACAGTCTTTCTGTGATACTATTAGGCACAGAAGCCGTGCAAGAATTACTTCAAGTCTTCAATGCAAACCTACCTATGAAGAAAGAGGAAGGGCAGAAACACTCTGTGCTTGCATATACACATACACTTATTAACAAACACAAAGGAAGATATTTAAGTTGGTAACACAATACTTGTGAAGAACTGTCAGAGAATACACATTCCTTCAGATTCTCTCACTGGATGTTGTGACTGAATATTCCAACTGAATTATACCATTAGCTAATAGTAGAACTGTACCAGTCTAATCCATTGGCATTACAGCATGGACCAACATAAAAGCTATCGCAATGATTCAAAGATAAATATATATCAATAGACTAAACTTTTTTTTTCTTTAACTGAATAGCATTTTCTGTACAAAGTCCAAAGTCAGTATCCCTCAAATTTATCTCACACTGAATCTTAAGGAGACATTCAGTATTCTCCCTTGTTTGTGCTTACATGAAAAACTTGAGTTTAGTGAACATTTGTATGAGATTTTAAGGAAGGAGGAAAAGAAAATAAAACTTTTCAAACAATATATTTGAATGATGGGCCCATCCAGGAATAAAAGTCTGAGTTTACAAAGGAAAAAGTTTACATTAAAAAAGTTAACAGGTCACTTAGAAAGAAATGCAACAGCACCTCATGCTCTGCACAGGCATAAAGCCATTTATGCACTGGGTTATCAGAAGCATTATTATTAATGGTAAGCTTATTCTGTGCTATATACTATTATGTACCTCCAAGGAAAAAAATACCACCAAAAATTTAAAATAAACACATTCAGTAGGAAATGATGAAATGCATCTTTTGAATCCTCAGAGGCAGTGTAGCTACCTAATTCAAGTGGCAACACAGGACATATTTGCAGGCCACTGGAATATTATTATATCTCTTGCTATTTTTTTTTCAGCACACCAGAAATCCATTAGCAGTGATGTTCTGGCAAACCACCAAAAAGAAATATATCCTCTTAAACCAAAAAAAGAAATTAAGATCAAAGAATGATTATGGATGAGTACAAGCTAAAGATCAGCAAGCTCACCCAGAAAATACATTGTAATGTAAGATTTAACAATTCTTCCAAAAAGAGAAGGACAAAAGAGGCCCTCTAACTTTGTACCAAAGCAAAAGCTGTGCATATATAAATGAAAAGCGCCAGCCACCATTTTTCATTAACACTGGAAATGTTTTATATTAATCTCTTTAGTTGGACTTTCAGCTTCCGTGCAGTATCATATTCAGCTTGATCTTGCCGTTTCTCTGCAGCTTCACTTTTTGTGATTTCCACTTACTGATGAGCAACTTACCAGAGTCAATAACAAAAAAATATTCTTTGGCTAATTTCTAGAAAGTTTTCTTGGTAATTAAATTGGCCACTACACGTACACAAAAATGCACTGACAATCTGATTTCTTTATATAGATTCCTGGCTCTGAAGTCGTTGTGAGAATTCCTTTGCTTCCTAAAATTAATTAAAACAGAGGTGATGCTAAAACACATGGCAACATAACAAAAAGCTTTTTGTCCCTTCGGTGAGATTTAGAAACACCTATCCCTCTAGGAAGTGGAGATACATCTGAATTTCCTTACTACTTTGCTCTGAAAACATGTGTAACTCCATTATAGAAACATTATGTCAAGCTCATATTTTCTCCTTTTCTCTCAACATAACTTCACTGACTGCTATCAAAATTTGACAGACCAAATGGAAAGTGTGATTCATTAAAAGAGTAATAATAAGCAGAAAACCAATTATAATTTTACTGTTGCCTCAAAGGCTGTCTCTGTGAAAGGAAAACTGAATGGGTGCCACAATGAGTACCACATTTACAGTGAGAAAAAGCACAGTTTTGCTCTAATGGAATTGCTTTGTAGAAGAACAATCTTTAAAATACCTTTTTTTGGCTGGCTGGCTTAGGCAAAACCAAAATATATCAAAAATTCAGAATCTTCATAAAGACATGGTGATTTTTTTTTCTTTTAAAGTTATGTATAAAGTAATCTTTACAATGATGTAGAGTCTCAGAACTGTCCCTACAGTGTATGTGATAACACACATCCAGGGGCTTGACATGTGTCATGCCTTTAGGACATAAATGCTTTCATGTTGCTCTTCTGAAGCAAAAATCATATATTTGATATTGAGGCCAATCTGCAATATGTCACTGGGAAGGGTTTTACTTTAGGGGATGAGTACATCCCATACATTTTTAACTCCCCAATAGATTCTTCAGCAAGAACAAGGATATTTGATATGAGGTAAATAGCAATGGTTAAAGAAAAAATTTGGCTAAAAAAGATGGATTTTAAGTGTGTTTATTTATTTGAAGAAAGGTGGGAAGAAAGGTCAAGAGAAAAAAAAAAATGGTTTGTTTCTTTTTAATTGACCTTTTACATCTCAAAAAAGGGAAGCCCAATTTGGAATTAATATCTCTTTGCAGGTCATCTTTATCAAAAGTACATAGTTCTTCATCTCACCGTGTACCACACCACATGACAGCATTTTATTTCTTTACTTTACTTTGGAAGAAATAAAGTTAATGGAACAGAATGAGGACACATGATAAATACTCTCTAACATTGTTTTGTCATTTAGAAATAGAAGTATTACCATACAACCAGTCCACCAGTCAATTGATAAAGGGATCTTTTCTGGCCTATATGAATTTATGTGTATTTTCTGTTAATACAAGCAAGATTCCATACTCCTCTATTAAAACACTTGTAAAGAAAGAGGAAAGGGATTCAAAAAAATAAAAATAAAAAAAGTTCTTTTCAATAACATACCGCAAACCAGCCACCTGTGTCAGTGTTTCTCTTAGGATGATCTGACTGTATATTTTCTTTAATAACTTCTTAATATATCAGTGCAAAGTAAACTGTTCCATATTTCTGTAAAACACGTATTTTTAATGCCTTGTTTGATAAGCAGTATAAATAAGGTATCTCTCATGGCTACATTGATCTACCACTATTTCATAATGGAACTTAAGTCAATAAAGAACTAAAACAAAACAGGAAGTAATTAGGTATTTGAAGAATTTCAGAGACATACCGAGTTCTCTTCAGATCAGAAGATTATTTAAAAGGAAAATTTGATTATTGTGTAATTGAAAAAAACAGGCAATTAGATGGATCATTACAGCAGCATCACAGTAACATTGAATCACGGACTGTAAAGTCCAAAAGCCTGGAAAGTATCAAGAGTCCAGCTCTTTGAACTGAGGTAGGATCAGGTTATAGTCTGATTTATCCTGGATTGGCTAATCCTGATCTACAGTACATCAACAAATATCGAGTATATTTGGGTTATATGCCAGAAGCATATACCAGTAGGATACTTGTCAAAAGTAACTTTTAACATGCTTGTCTACAATTCAGAAGCATCCTCTGTGGAGGACATCTCTGATAAAAGGTTCAGCCCATGGTGCCAGGGAAAAGCGGTGCCAGCAGGATGGGACACAAAACCCAAAGGCTTCCCCAGGGAAGCACATCTGGCTTCCATGGTCACAGGACCACTGACAAATGGGAAACAGGGCCGTAGGCAGGATCTGTAGTTTCCTACTAGATTTGCATTTGCTAATTGGTGCTCCAGGATTTGGAAACCTGACTTTTGCACATTTATGAAGAGGAAAGAAGGCTACCCATAGGGAGAGGTCACTATTCTCAGTGCACTTCTCATGCTAATAAAGCCAGGAAGAGAACTGGAGCAACATGTGTGAAACCTTTCAAAGGAAAGTGCAGAATTTGGTTTGTTTGTGGTCTTCTTCAAGGAAATAAACTTTCTACACTAACAAAAGGACAAAACAGGATGGAAATGAGGCCAGCAGGTCTCAAACAAATGAAAACAATTACATTAAAGACTAACACCATAGAGAAAGTCTGTTGAAAGAAGCCTGTTTCTAGCCACTGAGTGAGGAAATGTGAGCACACCAGCCTTGAATCTTTAGTAAGCATTAAAAAGTGCTACATAAAGGTCTCACAATGAGAGAAACAAATGGCGATAGACTTCAAAGGCAGCACCTTAGCTCTGTAATTGATGATGCAAAGAAAATAAATGAGTCCATTGCTTTGATATAGTTTGTATGCACAAGTCAGGCAATGCTATTTGCCAGGTAAGATGTTCCATATGTTAACAACATATTGTTTTAATACTGTCTGTTGATTCAGTTTCTGGACTAAACCCACATTTATTAAGTAGAACCACTATCCAGAGGAAGAGGGATGAATAATCTATTCCTCATGTAAAGACCTTGCAGAATAAAGCCCGTGAGTTTGTACACTGATGGTTACTCAGCCATCTGTTGGGTTGTCTGCTTCCCCACAGAAAACCTAACAATTTCTACTCTTTTCATTCTCCATATCTTCATTCCTAGATCCATGCGTCACTTTACTCCTTGTCTAGAAAGGGGAATTCCAATTCATTTCACTGCTTAGCTGAGGAAACTATTTGAGCTCCAAGCTAAAAAGCCCATAGCACTTCCTGTCTAAGTTCTATTTTTTTAATGCAAACATACAGAGAGTCATGATGCCAAAGTAGTTTTCAAGGAGAAAGTAAAAAACAGGGCAGAGCAACTGGGCAACACAAGGAGAGGCTCCTTTAGGGAGCTGTATGAGCAGGAAGGCTGCTGACTCAGAGGAGATGCCCTATAAATGACGGCAGAGAAAAATACATGCTAGTCACATTCCAGTTCATGCATTTTTCTGTTCACTATGCTCTTCATGTCTTACTCTGATCAGTGTTTATACATAATATTCTTAAGACCAGTAGTGTTGTAGACACAGCGGTTTCAGAAGCTCAGTGACAGCAAATAAATTTAAGATAAGATATCACTTTTATTAGACCAACTTGTATGGCTTTTGCTTGCTTTTTTAAACACGGATCTTATTCTAGCTGTTACACCATAACCAAAACCAGAAATAGTTGGAAAGGCCAGTGGCTTGGGTTTTATGATTTACAGAAATGTCAGTAATGTATACAGAATCCAAACATTCAGGTAGAAACTCTGGTACCCAAACTACTGTTAGCATATGAGGATATAATTCCATTTCAACAGAAAATCCAGAAATTACACTTTGACCATCATAGGCACTTTGTAAATGCTGAATCAAAAATACAATTACTTTTGTTTTAAAAATCTTTCATAATGGCTAGAGGTCATCTGATTGTTCAGGTTACTCAGCACTTAGAAAAAGGTGAATTCATAAGCACTGAAACAAGTTAAGGAATTTAACTCCCTGGTTTAAATCATTTTACTTTTAAGAAGACGCTAAAGATAACACATGATTGATGTGTACATATGAGGTATCTCTTTCTATGTGTGCAAAATATATTGTTCCTAAGTGATGTGTTAATCTAAGGAATGTCATCAAGAAAGAAAAACATTATAGGAACAGAATTACAGTGTCTTCCCAGAATAATTAAAATTTTTCTTCCTACTCACACACTCAAAAAATATACAGTAATACATTGTCTAGAATTATTCTTGTGTCAAAAAAAAATCAGACCACGGAAAGGCAATTTACTCAGTGCTGGCAATTCCGTATGTTTTAATTACTCCACTATAAGCCAACAAATATTGCTTCCAACAAATGTAATTACCTAAAAGCAGTAAAATATTCTCTATCATATCCATTGAGAGGAAAAAAAAAAGGACTGACCTTTTCAGAAACATTTTTAATGGGCTAGGAAAGGATCTTATGAGTGGATGCACAGCTTTTGTATACACAAATACATGTTTTCAAATTTTATTTTCCTTACAAGTCAGGAACCACTGAGCTTTAAGTGGTGGTTCAGAAACATCAGAAGAATTATCACACAGATGCTTACGAATACCCTACAGTGGTGCATTTGGAAATAATAGATGAATGAAACAAATCACCTTTTTTGTTCTTATTTTAACCGTAATGCAAATTAAACACTTGCAAGAATTTCTCAGACATCACTAAAACTTTCCATATCTCCATCCAGTTGAAATTAGTAGCAAAAGTGTGTTAATTCAACAGCCTTTTCCAACACTTGATTCTAAATTCAACAAATAAAAGAATCTATTGATAATTGTAGAGGAAGAATGGTAACAGAAATTTGTTAACCTAAAACTAAATTATAATACTAAAAAATAAAATTTATTGGAGTTCTCAAAAGCAATTTACCTTTACCAAAAGAATTCTTAAGCATAATGGAACATTATACAAAACAAATTAAAGGAAGATAAAATTACTCATAACCAACGTAGGTTTATGGAATTTTTTTCTTGTCAAAGTAAACCTACTATTTTTTTCTATAGGATTGAAAATTCAATAATAGGAATCATGTAAGAAGATCAAAGAATACAGTACCTATTTGGCAAACTGTAAATTCTAAGCTTGGAAAAAGGGAGTTGAAAAGAATGAATAAATAAATAAATAAATAACTCTTGGGAACTACATGAAGAGGTATCTTGATTAGAAATTGAAAGGTTGTGCTCCCTTTATGCATGACACTGACAAAATGCAGTACTCAGCCTACAATTCAGCAAGGATACTGATAACCTGGGGAGGTTAGAGAAAAGGCATAGAAATTATTAAAGATTCCGTTTGCTCAAGATCCAGGACTTCAACCTGTTTACTGTAAAAAAAAAAGAAAGGAAGGCTGATAGGCTAGACATATCAACATAGGAAGAAAACTCAACCCTACAAGGTTTTTTCTGTCTAAAAGTGATGTTCAGACTTTTATCAGCACAGATAATTAACTACTCAAATAGTTTATATTTTGAAAAATTCTTCATTCCCATACTTCTTCAACACAAAACTGGGAAAACACCCATAAAGGCAGGAATACTTAGTGATGATGCTACTGTTCTAACTGCATAATCCCAGGCATTCTCCCTAGCTTCAAGATATGTTTAGTGACACACTGGTAAAATCTTTGGGTTTGTTTTTGGTTTTTTACTTACCTTTCTTTGTTGTTTAGCCCAAACAGAATCAGCGAGCAGAAATCTCTGCAGAACAGACATTTTACATTAAAAATTAAAAAAAAAAATAATTCCTGTAAGCCATTCAAATACCTGCTTGTACAAACTATGTGTTAGCTAGGCATATTAACACAAATGGACATGCAGAATAACTGCCTCCCAGAAAATAAAATCAACCTTTGAAATTAAACAATACCAGAGAGAAAGTGATTCTTAAATCTGGTTTGCAATTGTGACCATAATAAATTTTTTCACCACAGACTGGGAGAGGGGAAAGAAAAATTCTGCAAAATGGGGTTGTGAAATAACAGTCCTGTAGTGTTAGCTGGGGTTCTGATCACAGAGCATGTGATAAACATCACTTAACAAGGAATTCAGAAGTAGTGCAGAACATGATTCAGTACCCCATTCAGCAGACTTCAACACAGTCTGTATCGTGCTACCTATAAACTGGTACTAAACATTACAATGACATTTTCAGAACACGCTCATACGGTGGGGAATAAATAAGTAAATAAATAAATTAAAAGGGCATTAAGTAAGAATCAATTACCAAAATGTGATCATACCCAAGTAGGGCTCCTCACCCTGCATGCACATGGCATGAATTAGGAAAGTAAGAAGTGCTTGAATTCCCTTGATCCCAATAAATTCCAGCTGCTAATGAGAGCAATTGAAACTGTGTGCAGCCAAAACATTCATTAAAATAATTAATAGGGGATTGAGTTGGACTTTAGGGACACCCAAAACAGCTTAAAGAAAGAGCTGCTCCTTCTCAGGTTTGATCTGACCATCAGTTACCCCTTTCAGTTATCAAAACAGTTACTGGAAGTCATTGTAAGAGTAACTGAGATCATAAAGCACAGAGTACTTTAAGTCCAGGAATGGCAGATGGGTCTTCTCACACCTGGCAGCATAACCCAGGAGGTCACACCACATCACGAGCCCCTCAACCACACACGTGCTCTGCAGGTGTGACCAGAAAGAGCACAAGACTCACAGGGGCAATGTGGGAGGCTTACCAGAAATTATAATAGTCAGAAACAGTGTAAATTTAAGAATATGCTTTTCATTTACAGCTTACATGACACATTGATATTAGTACTGGGGACCATTTGCCAACAGAAATTACAGGCAATGTTTCAGCAGTTAGTCTCATGAAAAAGCTGGCACATGTCTGTCAAACTGCCTTTTATTTTGCTTCTGTTTTCAGGATTTCTTTAATGAAGTTTATGATCTGATTCTGTAAGGTTTGCAAAACTCTAGTTAAAAGACATTCCTAATAAACATTCCCCACAAGGCAAGAGGAATGTCTGTATCCTTCTAAGAATCCTTCCCAGCTGAAGCTTCAAAGAACATTCAGCAGCAAGGGAAAATAATCAGTTCCTGGAGTGCTGGGAACATTCCAGTATTGCTAATCAGAAATTACTTAATTTAAGACTGAAATATACAAAATACCTATCAATATTTTCTGAAGAAGTTATTTTGTGTTTGCCTATCTTTTGATAAACTAAGACAAAAGCATATTTATTTTCCACATAGAGAACAAACTAATGGCAGAGTTTGTAAAAACTGCCTCATTTGAAATCTTTCAGCCTTTTCAACGTCATTGATCATCACAAACATCAATTTATACACAGTGTTGGTACTGCTCCAGGACATGGTCAGGTGCTCAACAGGAATAGAAGATGTGCAAGCTTCCTAACAGTGTAGGGTTTCTGAGCACATCTTTCCCAGCCTACTACTTATTTCTAAATAATTTTCCACTAACTCATGGATCAGAGAAATTAAACTTGTGTTTCAAGAAGAGAAAGCAGATGGCAGTTATGCTCCACCCTAGTGACCGAGTGTCACCAGGAAGGACAGAAGAGTTCTGAATTGCTGAATATAAGCTTGAAATCCTTATTTATGCTTGTGAACCTTCCCCATCACCACACTGCACCTCAGAAGTAACCACAATTCAGAACCAGGCTCAAGAAATGCTCTCTGCTCGTCTCTGTGACAGGAGACACCAGAGTCCTCGTATGAAGGACGATGCTGCATCTAGGACAGGCACTGATCATCTTTCTTGCCTCTTCTGGCTACCATGAAGTAAACCTGGGGTGATCACCCTGTGCCATGGCCCATTCATACTCCAGACAAGCACAGGTACTGTAGTTTTCCCAATTAACCACCTTGCAGCATGCTCTCTCTCAAACCAACCCCATGGTCACAGCTTGCTTTGGGCCAAGATGCCATTGGGTTTGTGCTGCATCACATGTAGATGGACATGCCCTGGCCCAGGTGTCCTCAGACAGATCACGGCCTGTAGGATCAAAAGGGCCTCGAAGAAGCTTTCAGAAAAATGTCCTGTTTTCTGGTGAGCTCTGCTGTTTAATCACACAATTACAAGCCAAGCTAAGAGTATAAATGGTCATGTGTCTACATTTAAGAAGAAACGCACTGCATGAAAAAATAAATAGCCATTTGCTGAGCCACAGATGCCATCACAGCATTAAAAACTTCAAGAGGAAGGAATTTTAAAATAAATAAATAACCACACTTAATTGCTATGTGACTCCTGCACAGTTCTGGTTTGATGGCTGGATCTGGACATATGCTGGAGGAGAGGAGGCTGCGAGCAGAACTGGCCTGGGTGGCCCAGCAGTCTGTGCAGCCCCAGGTTTGCTAACGCTGAACGCAGCACTAAGGAAGATGGCCACAGAAAACAGCTCTGTTAGGTGCAGCCCTGAACGCAGGACACCAAGGCAATGGATTCATAACACATCGATGCAGCTAATGCATTCCTACCCTTTGCCAAAGGGACTGAACCTTTTAAAAATACAGCTGATTTGATCTGAAAGTTCCTTTGTAAATACTTCAGCCACTTGAATGGGGAAAAAAAAAAGTTAAGAGAAACACTGTATCTTAAAAAAAGTTCATTGTGAAGACACTATGGCAACTCAGGGGAAAAAGGAAGAGAGAAGTATAATGACAGATGTGGAGAAAATAGCACCACCATTGCAGAGAAGGAAACAACATTGTAATTATACCTGCTTCTTTTTCCTTCTTAATATTATTATTATAAGTTAATGTTTCATTTTATCTCACACCTGCATTTATTGTGAACAAATACACATTCAAAACTGCTTAAGATCCAAAATAAGCAAGAAGAAAGCATGTGGGTTTCAATGTTGAATTCAACTGCCACACTGTAATGCCAGTTGGAAGATTATTTTTTTCTTCCTCCCACTTGCATCCAGGACTGGCAGTATGCTCCCATCCTGGGCCTTAGCTTTCCTCGTGTCTGAAATGTCAACGCAAGCTCTGCTTTTTGATTTCCCTGCCCACCTCACATATCTTCCCAGCTTGTTTCATTGTAGATATCAGCCTTTGGTGGCAGGCCAGTGTTGCAAGAGGTGGCAGAGCAAGGGCCCAGGAAAGTAAAGCTGCTTCAGCTAACATCCAGACTCAACTGCAACATCTCTTTTGGTGAACAGATTATACAGAGAGTATCGTGCAATGGGGGAAGACAGAGACCACAAACATTTCTGTCAGCCTCAACTGTCAGTGTACAAAAAGTTGTCAAGAAAAAGGCTGCAAGAAAAACAAGAAAAATTTGTGGTATATATGATAATGGCAGAGGGGACAACTATTCCTGCCAGAAGAAGAGAAATAAATGTGTGACTCTTCAGAGAGCTAAGTACAGAGATGGAAAACATACAAACATAACAGAATACCAAATACAAATGGGTACATAAGAAGGGGATGTAGAACAAAGCACAAGAAAATGCAGTAGAGGAAACAGAGGAACTGATTGTCAGATAAAAAGATAGAAATGAAGAGGGTAGAGAAAATAATGCCCACAAAGAAAATCTGTTTACAAACAGACATTACAGAGCAGGACTATATTCTACTTTTTGATTCTTTTTAAGCTGTTTGCTACTATAGTTTTTTTTTCTCCATAATTCTCCATATTTTTTTCTCCATAATTCTTCTCCAGAAGAATGAACACTTTCTCTGTGACTGTCCAGCCCTGACACTGTATCTAGAGATGATGCTCAGATACGCTCAGACCTATGAGCCACACACAGTGACCTTTAAACAACAGGGAGACTGCAGGAAAGGAATCTGACAAAGGCAGGGAGAGTCTCTCTGACAGCCTATGTATTTCAAATTATTTCCCCCCCCTCCCTGTCCCCCATACTTCCTTTAACATTCCTCAAATGTGTATTATGCATAAAAGCACCACAGAAGCCTACTTCAACATGCTTTTGACATTAGCCGAGGTTCAGTTATAAATAGTAAGCTAATACATTTTCAAGAGGAAAACTAAAATCTTGTAACCTTGCTCCTTTCAAGCATTCAACTACTTTTCAATTGAAGGCTACTGTAGGCCAAATTTGAAAATCACTCCTAAAAAAATAAATAGTGCTTTTCTCTCAGGACTCACAGGAAATAAATACAGAATATAATATGGAGAGTAGTAGCTGCAAGAAAAAAAAAAAATATATATATACACACAGCCTTCTGAATAGAATATATTTGTTCACAGGAACAATACTTAATACATTTTAAACGTTGCTCTGGTATACTTCTCACTCTTTGTACTTGATGATCTGCAAATGTTATTTCAGAAGCAGTTTAAGGGTTGATTTAAATATCATGATGATATGTGAAACATCTTAATTTCCATACACCCTTCCTGTTTTCATTTTGCAGAATTTGTGATGGGTCTTTTCACATCATATAAAGCACAGTTCTTTATGAAAATCTCATGTTTAAGTTGGATTCTGACAGTCTTAAGAACAATAAGAACACTTTTTGACAGTCTTACAGAAATACTAGTCTACTATCATAAAAGTCAACAAAAGAATGAGATGAAAATAGGACCCAGTCCAAATTAAATTTTAATTATACGTGTTTGTGTGTGTTTATGTCATATGTACATGTGCATAACCAAAAAATCCACCTACAGAGAACTGTTCCTGTTTATAAAATCACATCCTTAACTTGTCTTTCCATATTAATGTGTTTACTTTTACTAAGATGATGTGAAATTCATACTGCAAAGTAAATCCTGACCTTTCAGAAACTAACCGTGATCACACCATTAATCTGTCATCCCAAATTCTGCAACCTACTCTCACTAAGGTATAAATATGTATATAGAACTGCTATTTTCAACAAACACTTCAATGTTGTGGACTTGGTGCTTTCCATCAGGAAATTCTCCCTCTAGAATCCTTTTAAAATTCATGTTATAAAACCATACTTCTAAACCAGCCTCTTTTTCTCTCCTTCCAGCAACAGTGTCTGCCATCGGTAACCAGCAAGGATTCACATCTGGGTTTTAACTCATGTCAGTGGACATAAGGGAATTACCACTGTTTAAAATGTGTTTATAAGTGAAAAGAACCTGAAACCTCAGTGGCTTCCACTGCAACCTGAACAGTTCATCTTTACAGCCAAAAAACTTACAGCAATTGAGCATACTCTTACACTGAACCATGCAACATTGAGTTCAATTATTAGGAGATTCATTACTTAACAAAGCATTTCTACTTCACTCAAAGCAGAAAAGCAAAGCATCTCCAATTTTAAAACAGCTGTGCTAAAAGCCTACTTCAAGGAACTCATTACTGAAAGCCACATACCAGACTTCACTTTAAGTTTACTATTGTTCAGTCTTTTCTCATTGACCTTTCACAGTGTGCTACTGCCTTATAAAGCTGCTCTGTTCCCAAAAGACTGTAAACACATTTGCAAAAACTTAATTCCCAACCATCCATCTCATTCATTTTTTGGAAGATTAGCTGTAGTGCAATTGCTGTATCTCCAGTACTCTACACTTGGCTATTAAAATGCTGAGCTACCAGTTTTCAGCAACTGCATCTTTTAATATCCAGGGAAGCTCTGCATAAGTACAGTAAATTGCCTTCATGGTAAATTGAACGATGGGCAATGAAATTGTAACACTAAAATGTTAGTTACATTGCAATAACTACCAAGTAGTAACAATGGGAATATCCAAGCCAACAATGTTACTTGAGAAAATAACAAGAGATTAAAACATACCTGATGAGCTTAATACCCAGAAACAGTATTTGTTCTATAATACAGCCTCTGAAACCTCCACTGAAAAAAAATCACATTTCACTGGCAGTGGGTCTCCCAACAAATGTAGAGTAAGATACAGTCATTACTCACTGGTTTAAGGTCACATCTAGGATGAAAGATGATCCAAAAGCATCAACCTGGAAGCTGGCTCGAGCAATGTGGGTAGACTGCAATATTGAAAAGACTGGAATTAGTGAATGCAGGAAGTAAATCTATTTACTAAGTAACAATATGCCATTAACCAAATAAAATTGCATTGTAATAGACAAAGCAGTCTATGATAATGAATAGAAGATCTGTTCCTGAATCCACAAGGTGTATTCAAGAATTCCCAAAACCACAACCTGTGACTGAGAGCAACCCCCCATCTTAATCCATCCACATTGTAGGAAGCAGCATTTTGAAATTCCATCCCAGGTGAAACCCTGACCAAAGGAAAATGGCTAACATGTTACTCCTTCCTTAACCTGACTCTGGACACAGACTGGTGGAGAACAGCTGATATGTTACTGATATGGTCAGACTGGGATATACTCACAAATCTCACCAACATTACCTGAAAGAAACTATTTATTCAGACAGATTTTCATTTAAATCTGTATAGTGAGGTGATAGCAATAGGCAAAAATCTGATTACATTTTCTGTAAAGCTCTGACTCATCACCCTGTAACCCACCTCCTCCAAAAGGCTCCCAAAACTCCATCCTCCTGAGTAGTCACTAAAAGCAAAGAAAAATGCATGCTAGAGAAACATCCTTCTTTCCTTTCTTCCCTTCCTTTCTCTTTTTTCCACATATTTTCCCTGAATTAATTGCTTTCATTAACTCCTGTAGAGGACAAACATGGGAATACTCATGATCTGCCAGAAATAGAGTATTTATTTTAGTAGTAGTGGAAGAAAATACTCAGCTATGCAATCAAAATGCAACAGTTATTTCTAGACCTGAAAACTCCCCAGAAATGGAACAGACATGTTATTTAACTAATCAATAAGAAAAAGCTACTTTCAGATTTTTTGGAGCCATTTCAACTTTGTTCATATTTTCTTTCCACTGAAATCTGCACATTAAGATTTGAAACATGCAGACAGAGGAATCTAAGAAAAAACACTGAAGAACCACTTACAACCTAAACTACACTTTTCTAAATAAATGCAATACAGAATAGTACAACTGTAACAAATGATTTATTGAAAACTCTGGGAAACTTAGGACAGGATGGGATAATGTGAATCATCAAATTCACTCTCTAAATCTGCTGGCAGGCTTTCAATAGCCATTAAATCCAGAAGAGTTTAGAATACCAGTTTCCCTGGAAAAGAATGGCAACAAAGAAATAGAAAGCCTAGAGAACCAGGATGTTTTTGTTTATTAGAGTTTTCAGTTGCCCTACAGCAGAATTTTCTTTTTCTCTCTACATATATAAGCATGAGTATTAATAAATAAAGACAACAACCATGAATGCATATTTACGAAAGGAAGCTGTCAGTCAAGACAGCTTCTCTTATTAGAGGCTGCTCAGCAGAGTGCCCTCTACAAAAATGCCCAGTTGTGCCACTGCAGTGAACATGCACTCAGAATTGCATGATGAGAAGTTCCACATATTTACATCACAGTTCAGAAGCATGCAGTATTAACTGGAAAGCTTCTTAGAAGGCCTTCCAGTAGATAGAATTTGCAGAGTCAGATATCCTTTCAGCTATTCCCATTACATCCAACCTGCCTGGTAACACAGGCCACAGGTCTCTGCTAAGTGGTTCTTGCAATTTCTAGGTGAGTTAAGAGCATCTCTTTTGAACAAATGTATCATTTTTGACCAACTATCCGAATATAATGCAGTTTAACTTATCTGGGTAAATACTTTCATTAATTAATTATCATAAATATTAAATTCTACTTTCTATGGGAGAAAAAAACCTTAGGAAAAAAGCCAAGAAACTAGTCCCAAGTGACCCGTGACACGTCTGGCTGGTATCTGCAATGGATACACCCACAGCACGTAGGACTACCCCCACGCAGAACCACCATTTAGCTGTTTCTGGCCTGTGGCAGCCAGCACAAATCCACAAATAAAGCAAAAACAGCTGTCAACAAATGATCACATTAGCATTTGTATTTCTTCTCCAACTCTTAGGCAGGAGTTTGATTTGAATTATTTTAAAATTCTATCTTCTTTTGCTTGCTAGATATGAATTTTTAGGCTGCTGCTCACAAAGAGGATGTGACAGGCCAAGAAACAAGTCAGGTGCTAGGGACCAATACTAGTTTGTCATCTCCTTGTTCCACTGCAGCACGTTTGCTAATCTTAACTAACCTTCATTTATCTATCTGCATCACAACCACCCGTTTCTGATCAAAGGAGTAACAGCAGCCTGAGCTGTTTGCTTTTCAACATTACATTATCAAATGCGAAGAACATTCTACAGTACTTTATTATTTCTGTTTGTTAACAGCATAACTACACATGCCATCATTTAGCTCTGTGTACACAGTCTTCTATATGACCATATGCCAGTACCAAAAGAGAATTCCTCATTAAGGAAGAATATAAAAAGCCTAACATCGATTTGTAAATGTACATCTACTGAACGTAGCCTTTGTCATTAAAAATTATTCACCTCATTCACTGTAAAAGCAAAAAAAAAGTAGGTTTTTTTTGGTTCCGTTTTGGTTTTAACTGCTAGGTATATTGCACTATATCGATTTGGTCTGGGAAATTTCCTCCCTTGAACACATCTCCAAGATAAACAATTACAAGGCTAATGCAATTCTGAGGTGACCCTGGACCACAGTTATTCCCTGACAGAAGCTGTTAATGTGGATTTAAGGGAGAAAATGCCTATTAATAAATTAAGATGAGAAACATTACACAGACGTAACCACCTCCAAGACAAGTGGTGCACACTCAGGAAGTTCACCATTAAATTTAAGCTCAAGTGCAATTGAGTGTATCTCAAATGTATCTCAAACCTACTGAGATACCAAGATGCATGTTTTGGATAGCCAGACAAACTCAGCCCTTTCCAGAAATCACAGCCCTTCCTTCAACCAGTGTACTGTGGGCTGCTGACAATGAGAGACAGTTCTACTCCATGCTGGCCACGTGTTCCCACCTGCTCTCCCTTGTCAGCTTGTGTGACTACCCAGAAGGTCAGATCACCATCAGAAAAGTAATCATTACTTAGAGTGTACCCATTTTCTGTCAGGCAAATAAGTTGATCCTGATAAATTACAATCACACCATGGGTCGGTGCAACGGAAAGAAGTTGGAGGTGAGGTGCAAGAGAGAGATTCCCCTTTTCAATGGCAGCTCACAGACCTCATTCAACGTAAAGAAAAAAACTGCACCTTAAGAGTGTCAGCCAGTACAATTTTTAGGACAATTCTTTTGAATATCTAGTATAGAACCACAAAATGAAGAAATGGGGTTTTAAAAGTCTTGGCTCTACAGTATTTTCAAGCACATCTACCTGCCTGCTCAGTGAACAGATAAGATGGCCAGTTGCAAAAGAAGCTTACACTCGTAGACACATGTCAATAAACTAAGCCAAAGAAAGGAAATCAGCACTTTTCTTCCATCTATAACACCTCATTCAAGCAGAAGTAACAAAGACACCTGCAAAGGCTCCTCTAAACCACTGAAGCAAGATAATCAATTATGTCATTCAGTTCTCAAACCAAGGAACTTTCCCAGAAAATTCGAGGCTTTTTCAACAACCATAGGTGTGACACATTGACGCCTGACAACTGAGTCATAAGAAGAGTTCTTGGAGATCAGGAGAGATGCACTCAATGCAGAACATGAACAAGAGCCAGGAAAGGAGAATCTAACGACTTAATGGAAGAGCACAGTGCCAACACAATCAAAAAGTTCTGCAATTTTAATGTCATGCAACTGAAGAAGGAAAATATTGGCAACAACTCTGAAATCAGCTACAGTACTTTCAGATGCAATTTCTAGTGGCCCATGAAGTGCATTACCCTGCAAGCCCCTCTACAGAAAATACTAAGCATCCCACGCATCCAGTGCAACTACGTGGGAGCTAGCTTTTGTCAAAGATCACAAAGTTCAAGCATCTCAGTGAACATCTGAAAGGAATCAAAAGTAAATGGAGTGAAAAGGATTATTTCAAGTCACTAAGCAAAAAAGATATTTTATCTGAAACAAATATTAAAAGCTCAAATCCTAGCAGTACGCAAGCCTTCCTGCCAAACAAGAGGGATGCTATACCAATTATTTTAAATCAGCTGCTCTGTGCCTCAGGGATCACTGCAGTATCAGAGGGGATGAGGAATCAGTACCAAGGAGTATTATTTATTATTACAAAGAAACGCAGCAGAATAATGATGATTTCTGATACAGTCCCTTCAGTACTTCTTCTAGGGATCCACTTACTCCAGAAACTGGCCCTGAAAAATGAGTATCTGCAAAGAGAATGCACTTACACAAAGTACAACTAACGTGTATCATTACAGATCAATGGTGAGCCCCATTGCACTTTACTGTAGGTAATCTGAAATATGTTTTGAAGATTTTAATTTCAAATAGGTCAAATATTTTAAGCACCAGTGAAACATCTACAAGCTACACACTCTTTTTAATAATCAAACTAAAAAGAATTTCAAAGGGAAACATTTTAGACATTTTCATCACTTTGTGTACAATTAGTTAGGTGTTGAAAGCAGCATAGGAACATGTTGACTAATATTTTTCCTCATTAAAATAAGGAAAAAAGAATTAAAAATATATGGTGACATAATATGAAATCCCTCACAAGATAAGTTTCTTCTGAAGTATCTTTCATAAAGCTTTTTAGTAAGTTTTGCTACACAAGATAAGAACAATTCCTATCAAAAGAGAAGAAAGTCTTTAAAAAAAGGAGAAAAATCTCATGTTTGCCTTTTTATGTAAAGAATTTAACATTTACTGCTATTTATAGCATTGTGGTTTGTAAAGAAAAGATGCTGATCAAATTTGTAGACTCGAAAGAAAAGCATCAAGAGCACCAAGACAGAAAATAATACAGAATCTTATAGCAAGAAAGAGCTTAAAAGGTCTGTTTCAGAACTCATAAGGACAATGAGGTTTTACAGCAGGCATTCTGGGAGTCATGCACATTTACAAAAAAATAAGATTCCTTAGATATTAATTTAACTCACCACCACCCCCCACTTAATAGAACAGAAACCTCAGGTCATTAAAAATCATTTCAGTGTGTATGAAATTATGGTTTCTTAACTTTAGTAAGGACACAGGTAAGTCTGTGGGCAATCAAAATAAATACATTAATGAAAATAAATGAAAAATACTAAACATTTTATGTAGATTTACCTAAAAAAAAAAATTAATTCTCATTTTGAAAACAGTCATTACACTTAAACTTATGCTACAGTAGAGGAATACAGTGTTAATTAGCAAACACACATATTATAAAAAGACAATTTTCAGCCTCAGTTGTACTGTAATGAGCCCAGAGTTGTGCAGTATATTGTTGCTGTATACAAAATATTTGATCAAAAATTTACTTTTCTACTTGTACTGGGAAGAATAAAAACTTTGCTCAGAGGCAAAATTTAGAAATAAGCCTAGGTCCAACAATAAAAACAAACACCTCCAAGCCAAAGAATCTTTCTTTAAAAATATACACTGAAATACAAATGCAACATGATTTCCTCAGGCCCTCTCTGTAGCCACTTGCAAATATCTAATTTTAATCAAAAAATCAGTATCACTAACTGGATTCCCTTATCACACCACAATAAAGAACTGCAAAATCTTGTACTTTCCCTAGAATTCTCAAAATATTTATAGGCACTCATTTACTATATTAATCACCACTATTTGTCATTCTCCATGCAAGCTCTCTCTTTGTATCCTTTGCACAAATATAAATATCTATGGGGCTTTTTCGGGGTGGGGGGGATGATGGGGGAAGAAGTTATTTAACAAAGAAAAACTGCAGACTAGAATCCTGGTTTGATTAAAAGGCTTTTACAGCTGCCTCTTTGGCATACATTTAGTAAATAAGTCATTAATTCTGAGGAAAAGCTAGAAATAAGAAAATATTTTAAGATTCCCATGTTAATTTTTGAATCCTGGATCACATATCTGCTCTCCATGCCAAATGAGGGTGGGGCACAGGGAGAATTAAATGCCATCAGCCCGAGCACGGTGCCATGGCCCAGTTCACTTGGCGGGGTTTCCCCAGCTCTCAGCAGACAAAGATCTTTACAAAGTCATAAACATGACCTAAAATAGCTTTTCTGCACATAAACATCATAGTATCAATGAAATCAGAGACAGAAGCAAGGGCTACTTGTATCTCCAAAATGCCAGTAATTATTCTCAGTAGCAGGAAAAAAAAAAAAAAAAAAAAGTATCTTACTATTTTTTGTGGGTTTGAAATCAAAGGCTGTTTGAATTTACTCAAGACAGTAAAAAGGTCCCAGAAATATGGAAGAGGGGAACAGCACCAGGAAAAAGCAGTCCTGAGCACAAACCAACTTGATGTATTACTGGAGATCCAATGCCTCGGTCACAGAACTGAGGTCCCGCAGAGGTGTCCTGTCAAGATCTGATGGACTTGGCTATATCTGCTCACATATCTCACTATAGACCTCCATCCAGCAGTCCAAAAATGAACAGCTACAACAAACTGACTAAGAAAAAAATAACTCTTATTTTACCCTGAAAATTTCTCTTCTTGCTCTCCTTCCTCACCTCCACCTCATCCTTCTCAAAAATTCACCCAAGGTTAAATGATGGAGCAATGAAGACAAGAAAACTAGTGGGCTGACACTGATAGCAAATTTAGCATGAACTGATCTCACAGATCTGAAAGGACAAATTTAAGTAACTGAGTGGCCAAGATGCTGCTTCCCAAGAGGCAATCTAACAATTGTTTCCAGCACCAGAAAAAAACCATGGTACTCGGTACCTGCTGCGCTTTTCTGTATAGATGATGATGTTAATTTGACTAAGAAAACTTTAGTGATAACTTTTGATTCCCTATGAGACTAATTACTGTACATCCTGTTGTTGTGAAAGTCATCTTATCAGTGAAAGGAACAACTGCAAGAACTTTTAGGAAGCTGTGCTCTTCTCTTTTTTTTTTTTCCTTTTTATGAAAGGGAAGAAACAAAGATTCATGTATTAAAGGTCGCATTTAACTAATGTGCAAGAGGTCTTAAATATACCACTACTAGGGCAAAACAGAAAAATTGGGTCACTGCTCAACGTCATGTTTTTAAAATGCATTTGGCAAGGTTCTTCATCTAGACTATTGCCTAGGAAAAGTATGATAAAATAGCTGATTATAAGGGTGATTAATAAAGTATTTGGTTACAAAAAGGAATCAAAGGAAAGTCATGAATGAAAACTTGCAAAGTTCAGAATGTATTCCTGCCATACAAAACCTTTGATGGCTACAGAAGATCCCACCTCTAACAACAAGACAGAGAGCATAGCAAAGACCAGCCTGTAATACAGGGACACTACAGTTTCCACTGGCCACACACACACAGAGCACCATAGGGTCCCGAGGGTCAAATATAACATGAAGAGCAACACTAAATACAACAGCAGTAGAGCAACACATTCCACCTGTCTCACTTGATACTACAGACTTGACTACGCAACCAGATGGTGAACCTACTTCTTTGTGAAAAAAGCCTACGGAGGTCAAAGGGAAAGGACTCAAACAAGGAAAATCTCTCTTCAATGAAATACTCCCTCTCCAAAGGTTGCCTGGCAGTTTCAAGTGGGCAGAACCCAAAGGAGCTGCTACTTGTGCACAGCTGCAGTGCGAGAGGCAAGCAACCAATGCACAATGCATCTTCAGGGGGAAAGTACCCAAAACAAGGGCAGCAACACACGTGACATAGGATGAACCCATCCGTATCACTGCGTCATTCAGCTGTAGAAAGGACTGTTGTCTCAAGGACACCATTAAGACAAGAAGGAAACATCAACGGATCTAACAGTCAAGAGGAGGGAAGTCATTTCCCTTGCCAAGCAGATGGCACCTCAAAGTCATTTTTAGCTGCATGTTTTCCAAGCTCTCCTCTTTCCAAGGAATCAATAATATTCAGAGAAAGGCCCCCTTTTCAACATCTCTTGTAGTCTTCAGAAATGAAGGAACAGAGTTCTACTACTAGAGGAATCTGCAAAAACTCTCCATAAATGTTGTCTGTTTACAAATAAAACATTCAAACATAATAAAGACTGCACACTAACTTAGCTCCTTTATACAACAAGTGTCAGTGACCAAAACATTTTTCAGTAACACAATGATATATTCCAAACATTTTCAACTAGTCTTACCTTCAGTTTATATACAGAAAAAAAAAAAAAAGCTTACCAAAAGATTATCTCTCTTCCCACTGGAAATAACAAGCACACTCTGACACGTAGACACGTAGAGCCTATCAGCATGGAAAATTTACCCACAAATGGTTCTCAGGCAACAGAAAATTTACTAACATTTTGTCAGCACCGCAGGCTAAGAAGAGCTTGACAAAACTTGTGGACTCTTAGGCATGCCAGTATACATTGCTCAATCAACTCCACAGGTAATACTTTTTAAATATGACTCAGCCTTTACATTCAAGTACCAAAGTCCTATTTAAAGTTTAAAAGTGCGAGAAAAGCACAGCTGAAAATCCCTTTTCCTCTTGATACAGCCGCCTAGGTGATCAAAATGAATCAACATTTGCACTGTATATATTTTCTGAAACAGTTGATGGATTTTTTTCATTTCCACAGAATTTCAGGGGTTGAAATACTCTGAAGAGACATTTCTGGAACAGACTGTGTTCCTGCATACTGCTGTTCTTCTGGGCAATTTTTAAGCTGTTAAGTAAGGGCTGTAGCCTTCACATTCACATACATCACACTTTCAGAATCAAAGCACCATGAAAAGGCATTTACCCACACAAACTTTTTCTAAGCTTTGTATTAGTATTACATTCTGGAATATGCTTTTTCTAGAGCATGGTCACTTGCTACAGTTTTCTGGTCTGGTAACATTCATTCCATTAAAAAAAAAAAAAAAATGGTGTATGTAGACAAACCAGAGCTGGTCAGAGGAATCACCAGCTTTCACTGTCTGATGGTAAATGCCCAGAAGCAATGCTGTGCTTCTTAACTTTCTTTAAGCAAATCCAATTTTCAAGTTGGAGTCCTACTCACTCGACAGTTGAAAAGCTCTACTTTATTTGCCACCTTGCCTTCTATATAATCATGTCTTTAATTTCAGTTGACACTGGATTTCCACATGAGCTTATCCAACCAGCCAACTCCCAGGATGGAAGTGCACACCTCAGCCTGGCAAAACCCATCCTATCAATGTTCTCAGTACATCCATGCAGCTTTTCCTTTGCTGCTCAGCACTAACAGTTTCTGGGAAAAAAAAACATGAGCCTTCCCTCACACAGACAGCCCACCAAAGTATTAAAAAGCTTGCACAGATGTAATCTTTATGCACAAAGTTCTCCTCTGCACTGAACCTGCCTCAGTCTGAAGAAAGAGATGTGGTTCCACACTTAGCTGTGGTTCAGCACAGCTGCTACTGCACAGTTCATCCCTGCAGCAAGATTTTCTCCACCTCAGACTAATGCAAATATTGCAACGGCTTCAGAGGAATACTATCAGGGAGCATCTGTGGCTATGAAGAGCAAAACTTCCTCTGACAGGCCTCTGTCATCCTTTACACACTCCAAAGGACACCTCCTCAGAACAGTATATCCTTACATTACCCAGGAGGCCACTGGCAAGTCAAAGGGAAGAAGATGACTAGAAGGTCTCAGAAGGCTCTCTTGTCTGAAAGTTTTCCAAACAATCATAGCAAATTTGATGTTTTTCAAATAAATTAAAGAAGTCAAAACTAGAAAGGAGAGAGACAGGATGGGAGTCACAGTGATTTTTGGAGATGTTAAATATAGAAGTTTTGGCTAACATACAAGAAGCCAACAGTTACACTGTTTCTAGAAAACACAGTAGTGAAAAAAATATTATCTAGGGATCAAAAAACTGAACCATAACAGCAGATGAATGAGAAAAAGATACTGCATGGAAGACACCACAATTCTGAGTCCAAGAGTGTGAGCTTAATCCTCTGATAGTACTGGAATTCATCTTCCACATCCACAGTTATCCAGACACAGAGACCAGACATGGCCCTGGGCTGGTAAAAAACTGCTAAACTACTTCCCCTGTGGCAGAAGCGCAGTCTACCAGAGAGAAGCCCTCAAACCCATGGGAACCAAAGACAAGGATGCCTATCCTCTCAAGGAAGAGAAACCTGGTGGGACGTGGCTGCAGTAAGCCAAAGGACCACAAACCTCTGTAGAACTAACTGATGTGAGAGGGAAAAACGCTGAGACAGAACTAGTCAGGACCACAATTTAAAGAGCAGAACCTTATCAGGCTTTAGAAGGTTTCACACAATTTGACTGACCTTTAAGCAGTGTTTGACAGGATAACCACAATAATGTTTTAACAAGCAGAGTTTTAAGAGAAGTTGTTAGTCCTGAGACACTTAAAAGACTGGTATGATTATTGAGAAGACTACAAAAGGGACCTGAAATACTGGAAGAATAACATAATATCAAATCTACCATTGGCAGTGTAACATATACATCCATAACTCTTGTGGCAAACACTTCAGAGAGAGTATTACCTTCACATGTAGTTCCTCCATAATTTGGGTAAATCTCAGCAAAATTTATCATAACACTACTTCTGCATTGGAAATAAGCACGTCATTAGCCACAACAGGGGTCACAAAACAGGTAACCTCAGTGAAACAGTGGCATATTCAGTTTGCTCCTGGACTCAGAGGCACCAACACACGTCAGGAGTGAATACAGATATATTGATTACCAGAGCTGGAAAGGACGTCTCTATCAGACTTTGCAATTACTACATTGATCATGGCAACAAGCACATCTTGGGAAAAACAGTTTCTGTAAGGACTGTTACATCTGAGCCTTTAAGGTCCTTCATGACTATATAATCTTGTTTTATGAGATTAAGCCACAGTTTTTGGAATATCTCTTTTTTTTCAGATCTGCTATAGCGGAAGCAAGAGAAGGTATCACAAAAAAGGTATTTCCCATGCAGCCCTTTTACCCAGACTAGGATTTTAAAAAATACCCATTTCATCTAATAACTCCTCAAAATCTGAGTCCTGATAGGATACGTCTGTAACATGAACTCTGAAGCAGCAGCTACCAGAGGTTCTTTGTAGGATGATTATTTCTGACATATAAATTTATTGTCATAACAAATCTCCTTATGAAGTAGAGAAAGGCTTTTCCTGAAATGAACTTGCAAAGAAGCACAAATTTGAAATACTCTTTGCCTATAAAATACCAAAAGACACTACAAATATATATATATAATAAAAGGTGTATTTGAAAGTTCCTCCTACATCAGAAATCAAAGGTCATTCTCAATACCCTTGCACCATGCAGTAATTGCAGCCAAGTTTGTCTTTCAGCACTTCTTTTGCTCTTTAAGAAGGCAGGACCTGTACCAAGAGTATTGTCATTTTAACTGACATTCATGAGATAGAATATTGCTATGTTGGTGAAGTATCTCATCCTTATGTGAATATTGCAGAACTGCATACATTGAACATGAAGTACTACACAGAACTCCATATATTGAACATACAGTAAAGCATCATGCACATTTTGTCAAATGCCTTGTAAACCTTAGGGGAAGCAGAACAGGCAACAAGACGAAGGAAAACAAATCTGGCAGTACACCAAATGCATATTCTCTTGTTCACTACAGCCTCAGTCTCAGATCAACCTCCTCCCCCTCCGATTTTACCCAACACGGGAACTTATAATACCATCAGAAGCTGACAGCATCAGAACAGAAAGCAAGAATATTTTAAACAAAGTCAGCACCTTCAGAAGCATCTGCAAAGACTGGGGATATCCTGTTCGAAGGTTAGAGCAAGGCCAAGAGGTCAGAGAATCCAATAGCAAAGACTAGGCAACAAACACAAATAACTAACAAAGATTTCAACTCCAAGTGCGAGCAGAGCTATGTGAGCTCAGCATGACAGAGCAGAGTTTATTTGCAATTGGTTATGAGAAAAAAAGAAGTTATTTAAGAAATCTGTAAGCCATGCTTCCAAATCTATGTATGGAATTGTACAATTTGATCACAAGCAATTCAAGGATGCAGACAAAGACAAATAAATAGTGAAGTGCTGAAAACTACTGAGTCACTCTGGACTACAAACAACATGTGCCTCTATCTCCAGACACAGTCTGGTCCTGGACCCCCTTCACCAAAGGCTCCTGAAAACCAGATCATCCCACTTACTCGGAAGGAGTAGATCACTGTTAAATTACACTTGTAGTTGAAGGAAGGAATCAATTGGATGAAGGCATGTAGAAGTCTAGTACTCTAATCTCCGCCTGGAAAATTAGTATCCTCTCTTCACAAACAGAATATTCAATCCTATGATCATGTTCTATGATCCACTGAAAATTATTAATAAAGAGGTCCTCCAAATCAGGTGCTGATGTAGAGTTATAGACTCAGGTTTGCAAAGGCATACCTTCTGCTTTGTTTTGCTCTCCTTCTCCAGGCAGAAGAACAAACACAAGCAGTGGGGACAAATGCTTGCATATTCCCACCTTTTAATGAAGAGCATGCCTGCACAGTTATGTCTAAAGGAAAGTATTAAGAAACTTACGATTTCCCATGTGCTTCTTACAACACCAAAACATCTCTCAAGGCATGAAGTTAAGAGGTTCCTTAAAAATGTTCATAGTACAAGCTTGCTTTCTTTTAAACACAAAAAGCTTAGTCTTTACTGAACACCCCTGCCACTAGAGGCTTTTCATCTTCTAATAGGCTTATTTATGCACCAGCAAAACGAGTGTCCATCGCTAAGATCCTGGATTGCATTAATGATAATATTAATATTAGCATATTCTCAGATATATCCTATCTTGATTACTCTTTAGATTAAGTTCTGTGCAGCCACTAATAGGCCCCCTTTAGGGAACAGTGAAATTGAAATACAGGAAAGTCACACATAGTGGTAGTGACTATTCAGCACTGGAATTAAAAGCAAAAAGCCGAAGTTCACTATACGCTGTACATTAAAACATCAGTGATATAAACATATCATAGTGTGAACCATTTGCCTTGTGCTGTTGGCTGAAGTACAGTAATCTTGGACAACTACAGCCGTACGCATGTTGATTTTCTTTCTTAAGCAATTACATTCTGGGTTTCTAAACTGAGTACATAGTCTATTTCCTTTACTATTTAACAGCAAAGCATGCATGTTGAGAAGTCCCTCAGTAGTTACAATAGCACAAAAAAAACCACAACAACATAAACAAAAAACAAAGAGAGGTTGCTAGAGAAAAACCTTAACAAATGATGAAAAAACCCATGCATTTTTAGATACCTGCCAACCATCACTTCCCAGTCATTTCTGCCTTAAATTCCCTTCTTTCACCTCCTTTTCTCGTATTACACTCCCCTGGCTCAACTCCATCATAAGCCTGTTCTGAAACTCCTGATCTGCAAAGGCCACGCTTTGCTTCTGCTTCCCCCTGAATGAACATCTTCACTGCCCTTTGTGCAGTTCCAAATTCAGGCTTGCATCCCTCTTGTACAACTTCTGCCCTTTCTGCAGCTCAAGCTTTCATCCAGGAATTAAAGGAATCCGATCCGATTTAATGCGACTTCCTTCTCTCCAGCTTATCTCTCTCTCCTTTTATCTCTATCCAATTCAAAACACAATTACACTGTTTTACATTTAACTCAACAGCTACAGCCTCATTGTCTAGTCCTCTGACTGCACCATCCCACTGAGGCATCTTTCGCTCTTCTAGGCACAGCTATCTCTCCTTCAACCATCAGAAATTCTTCCTGAATGCTCCAAGAAGTATCCTCCCCAAACTAATTCACAAGGCTCCCCAAACTAATTCACAAAGCTTTGGTTTGACATCTCTATTCAAGAGTTTTTCTAACTCTGATACACAGATTTCTAAAGACTATTAGCAATGAATAAAATAGGGCATGGAGACAGTCAGACCATATTCAACCATAAAACAAACTAATGTAAATGAAAAGTGTACTGATGGAGAGCGCACCTCTGTTGCCCTACCCTTTCTATGCCACTGGTCTTGAACTGTTAACTCTTTGGGCAGGCATGGGTGTCTCTTCATGTGTGAGCAGAATCCAGCACTCTCCACCTTTATAACCCACATGGCTTTCACCAGCCACCTAAAACCAACAACAAAAGTAAACTAACTCAGTCCGTAACTGTGATAAGCATTGTGGCAGAGATGAAGGTGTTGTTTTTTTTATAAACTTTAAGAGTCAGGATATTAAATTACTCAACTGCAACACCAGTTACTGAAAAAACACCTTCCTAAAGACAGCTTCTACAAAACTTCAGTTAAGGAAAGGCAGCCACGCTGCTGGTCCACTACTGGCAAAGGATGCAGTATCCTGCAATTAGGATGTAACCATGCCCTGTGCGGGCAGCACAGAAAATCGTTACTGCCCCACTCAGCCTGACTTGCTTTCGCTTCATAAACTTCTTCCTCCAAATCACTGCCACCCACTGCAGTGGGTAACAATCGTAAGATAGAATGGAACAGGCTGTAGATGTTTTAAGGAGCAGAGAGAAAGTTCTTGATCAGGAGGAAAAGTTAGTTGTTGCATGCAGAGCTTTACAGTGCAAGCTCAGTGTAGTGCAGAAACTGTTGTGAAAGAAATGCACTTAACCCTAAATATTTAATCCACTAATGTTACTTCTTTTCTGGCTGCAGTAATGTTAATACTAACAACTTCACTAAAGGAGGATGACTTCAGTTTTTTTTATGAGCACGAGATTTGGTAAATAAAGGTTGAGACATTCAAAAAAACCAAAACCCATGACTTAATAGTTTGTTCTATGTTTACAACAGGATCTAGTATTTGAATCCTGACACTAGATCCAGTTGTAAATATTATTACTTTTAAAAACAGACATGACATATTCTGAGTGTCTAAGGGTCTTCAAAGAATCCTGAAATGCTGTGAGGATCTTTTTTTTTTCTAAGCAAAGCACCCACTTTCAGAATCCTGTTCTATTGTACTGTAAATACGGCCTTCACATCTGAAAAATCTTTACAAAGAATAAGTTACATTCAGAGGCAAATAAATATGCAGTGAAGAGACTTAATTATTTAAATACAAAAAGAGAAAAGAATGCAAGCTGTCAGTGCTTATAGATTACAGATTGTAAAAAAGAAATCTGAGACGATTTCTTGAGCTATTTTGTTTCTAATAACCAGTAGTCAACTGGAAAAAGAGGAAACTGAGGCCTACAACTCATCTGGGACGTCAACAGTTACCTCAAATGCAAATTTATTATGTTCTCTATCTCTAATAGCACACACTCGGTGTTTTTTTCCTTTAGATGTAACAGCTGTGCACAACCTCGGATAGGATGCTTAGTGATCAAGATTAAAATCACTGCATTTTTATATAAATCGGGTAGTCATTTCTTGAAAGCTACAGGGAGTAGTCTTCATATAACAGATAGCTGAAATCATATGTATGATGACCCAAACTGGGATAAGTTAAATTGCAACGTTAAGTTCATATGTTATATTTCAAGCAATTCCCTTCTGGTTTCCAATTTCTATTTTTAAAAGCATACCCGAGTCCACAGAACACAAACCTACCCTGCCCACACTTCTGCCAGAAACCGAAATTAAGCTGCAGCGTTCCCACTCCAGCTGTCGCAAAGGCACCGCAACTTTCATTTCTCCCCGAGCCCCTTTGTCGTGTCTCCCCGAGCCCCTTTGCCACCGCAGGCAGAGGGCTCTGCCTGCCCGGAGCACCCGCTGTCGCCCCGGGGACGGAATTAACAGGCACGGGGACCATTTTAACTCAACTGGGCGCTGCTGCAGTAGGACTGGCATTCCCAACGGTGCTCCGGCGAAACGAGCCGCGCGCCTCACCGAGCAACGCTTCAAAATAAAGCGATCAAAACACGCTCGGGGAAGGGGTGCGGAGAGGACACCGCACCGCCGCTCCCGCTGCGCTTGGAGAGGGCGCC